>CAUJRU010000244.1:0-600000 GCA_963277665.1 Viscum album | reverse complement strand
CAAATATCATTATATATGTCTCTTTGCTGATTCATAGATTTTTAGGAATTTAATATTAATTAATAATATAATATTTGTTTGAACAAATTTTTTATGTCAATTTTGAAACTATTCAATAATTGATTTTTGTAAAACTCATAACAGAACGATTACTTCTAAAATAGTTAATTAAATCAATCCTAACATGTCATATTATCCTATAAAATTATTTTTTTATAAAAAGTCTCAGATTACATTTATTTGGGTATTTTTAATATCAATTATTCTAATTTTTCATTAATTTGGTTTTTACTGCATCACCATTGTGTCATAAATAAATTAAATTATATAATGTCTAAAAATTATAAATAAAATACCATTATGTAGTAAATCATCTTTTCTTTATAATAAATATTTATAGCCCAAAACTGAACATATATAACCTTATGTAAAAATTGTTTTTCTAAAAGATATATGCTTATGTCATTAATGCATTTATTAAAATAAAGTGACCATATCACCTACAAGTTTCTCCATGGGGTCCCAAAATCGACCCAAAGATGCCCATGGTCGGAAATGTATCCAAAAATAAGGTTAGGACACGTTTTAGAGTAATTTAGTATTATTATAATATTATTTTTTAACCGTTATTTACCGGATTTATCCTTTAAACATGGTAAATAAAATAATTACCGAAGTAATTATTCAAAATGTTTAAAAATAAAAGTTACCTATTTACACAATTTGTACATACTTATTACAAATATGGAATCCATTTTTACAAATTTAAAACACATAAGTGGCAGAAATTAATTTAAAATTAATTCCCACTGTCAAAACAAAAAGTGTGTTTTTAAGATATAATAACTATCAAAATATTGATACTTGTTTATGCCCGGTTTAATTGTGAAATTATTTCCAATGACCATAATTTTATTAAATGTTAAAACTATATTCTAAATATACTTTTAAACCACTCAAATTCATAATTTATCACTATTAATTATTTTGATTAAAAATTTGTTTTTAATTAAAATTTAGTAATTTTCACAATTCATCAAAATATTAAAGTTATCCGAAAAGTACCAAAATTTCACCTTAAGCTAATTTCGATACTCCGAATCCAAAAATGAAGTCCATTTTGAGAGATAAAATTTCTATCATTTTAAAATTAAGGTATTACTATTCATAACGACTAGTTTGATTGGTTGTGGTGTGTTAGAACTCGATGTTTTGTACAACACACGCTATTGCATTATTCAAAGAGAAGAATACCGTAGAAGCTTGGGGTGTTACATATATCCATAGTATTTTTGTTCCAAAACTACATGTATTGTCTTTTTATGAAGTGCAAACCCTACATATTCAATCAGTGTTAATTCCATTTATTCCATTAGGTTCCACTATTGAATAGTGGCACACAATGAGTTATGTCACAATCATAATTTATATTGATTCAAAAATAAATATTCATGTAATAGTAAATTTCCCCAAATACTATAAGGGATATCATAATTCTCATTAAAAAATGTTAACATAAAATCTAGATACCATGGTTTCTACAAAATACCCTCTAATACCAACTATATAAACCCCAAATCCCATAACCCCTAGTTAGTGTCTACATAATTGCATTGGTATAAGAGAATGGGTTATAATCCTAAATGAACTATTTGTTTAGTACCTTTAAAGAACGAGATACTTAAAATGATTCATATATTACATTTTTAGTATAAAAATAATAAAATAATCATCTTTTGTATAATTCATAATATCCTTTATCATATCCTATAAAAAGGAATAAACATAAACGGTATGATCAGATTCCTAGTAATATTTATTTACAATTTAATTTATCATGATTAGATAATTCATAATAAATAAATAAAAGTAAATAACTACAAACAAATTCCATTTAATCAATAATATGAGCATGAAATACATCGAGGTATAGAATCAATTAAATAATCTCATGGATAATAAAAAATAAATTATTAATGATGGAAATTATTAATATTGGATTGCATGATCTTAGTCATCACGATATCTCTATGCTCAAACCCTTTCATCAAGATAGTTTAATCGATGAGTATGTATATACTAAGAAACCTATTTGAATATGGTTAGACAACTAATTTGTATCACGATGCTTGTTAATGCATCATGGTGATATCTATTATTGATCATCACCCATCACTACATTTCCAATTCCTTCCTCATATATTTAATTACCAATTTAAGTCATAAAAAATATTACATATCAACAGATATCCATATTGAGTACAAAATATTGAATGTTCATATTTCACAAGATGATCAAATAAGATTCATAATAAAACAACATATGTAAATATACTATATGGTTTATGAAATAATCATAACATTGATACAAAAAATATTTATACTTCAAATAAAGTAATTTTCAAAAATGTTTGTAAAAAAAGATAATATTTCAAGGGAAATTTGATGACAAAAAAATAAATGGATATAAGAATGACCATTAATTAATCGAAAATATAAAATTTATAAAGAAATAATTCCATTTATAGATTAAATTAAAATTTAATAATATAATTAAGAAAAAATTTCTTTAATTATTTTTATTTAAAAACACATTGAAATAATGTAGAATGGGCTAAATGTAGTAAATATTTTATGGATTTTAAAAATTCAGATACAATCATATGTGGTAAAATGAAACATTCCTTTTCACTTTTTATTATTAAAATTGAAAAATAACCTTTCAAAACCAAATAAAAATATTCCAATAAATCCTTATAAATATTCAATGATAACATAAATTTTCCTTGAAAAATATTTTCGGTAAATAAAAATAAATTCGGTAAAATATTTTTTGAGAAACATGGATATGGAAGAAAAACATACCAGATCAAAAAGAAAAATAAGATCGAATTTTATTTTGAAAAGTTATTTTACTGATTCAAGGTAATACGTGAGGAAACTATAATATAAAAAATACATAAATACATATATTACAAGAAAAATAGATGGTCTTTATGATGGATATATTATAATACTCCTTTAATGAATATATAATCAATCACAAAATAAATTGAGATTGTAAAATACATTCATACATTTTGTTATATTTAAAATGTGACCCATTTAAATATTTAAAGTAATTGAAACTTTAATAGTGATAAATAAATAAACATTAATGTAAAATATTCAAAATTGGTATTATATAAACAATATAAAAGTAAAAAGGTTCATAATACCAAATATTTTTCAATGGAGTTGGAATTGAGATGAAATGTCATACCTCAATTTTAAATCTCCTCAAATGGACTTTTATCCACCCATATAATAAATATATATTTATTATAATTACATAATAAACCATACAAACATCTATTTTATCTTTTATAATCCATTTATAATAACTTTTAACCTATTTGTTAAAATATATTATTATATTCATTGTTTAATGTTTTAACTAATTCCTTTTTCATATATGTTTTTTATTAGATAGTTCAAGTAGTTGTATTTGGATTATTGTCCCAATTTTAATTAAATTTTTATAATGTTATAAATATCATATATATTTATTATATATATTTAGATTCATCCATAAAAATTATAGAATAAATATGGATTAAACCATTCAAGAAGGTGGTGGGCCATAGGTTCACATGAATGATGTTTTCACAAATCAACAGAATGAATGAAATAATGGTAAAAAATAATTAACCATTTAATTTTCATTATTATGTATTATATATTACATATATTCATTAAATCTATCATTACTATGATATATGTAAATCGTAAATGAAATAGGAATCACATCACTTCATGGAGGTGGTATTCCACACGCATGCATGAGTAATGTTATTATATTCTAAAATATTGGAAGGTAAGAAATTATATATAAATTATAATTATAGAATAATAATTCATTCATAAATACCATATATATTTATTTATTCCATCTTTATAATAATCCATTTGAGGCGGTAATAGGAAAAAATTATATTGTTTCACAAGGTGATAGTTCATACTGCACAGGAATGATGGTTTTGTTTTCCATTTGATGGATAAAGAGATGGATTAATATTTTTAACATCAACATAATAACATATAATTATATTGTATATACATTATTTATCATATTGGAATGGGTAATACATAATTTAATGTGTTAAAATAATAATAAAAATAAAATATCTCAGTGTAACATCTTAAACCCAAATGCCACTCAACGATGCATTGAACCCAGTTCGATAAATGGACTCAAGCGTATCTCCCCAAATTCCAGAGGATACCAACTACTAAAAAGGGAAATTTTGAGTCATTGGGGAGACTATTATTTCATTATTATAGTATATCACAATTGATGTCAATCACATTCAACAATAGAATAATACACAATTAGAAGATAAAAGATAAAATAAAAAAGTAAGACATGAATACATAACAAGACAGAAGTGTCTCTATACATGAATAAAAAGAAACAAATATCTATAAAACATCCAAAATAGTTACATGGAAATATAGTACAACAAATTTACCCAAAATAAAATAAGACCAAAAAGTTACCCAACAACATCGCAAGCCTCAACTTGGTCATATGATCCCATGATACAAATAAATTATCAAAGAATATAGTTAGGGATATTTCTCCAATTAACACATGAAGCCATATAATATATTTGGGTCCTCAAGGATCCCTATATTGGGTGTTAGAGAACATCCGTTTAGTTAACCACCGAAATATCTATACAGTTCTATGTAGCATGACGGAATATACTAAAGAAGTGTATGTAAGAATTAATGTTAGTGTGAAATCCCTAGGCATACAACTACAACAGAAAAGTAATACCAAACAGCCTCTCAAGGAACTCTTAAAAAAGTGAAACCTCATAAAAATGGATTTACATGTAATATAAATAAACACTTCCTCGTTGTATAACCATCCATATCCTATCCACATGGAATTTCTGTATAAATAATCCATATAAAAAACTGATGGTCTTTCCATACAACTACAGCCATATATCCCACGATCATTTCGTATAATTAAGTGTATACACCAATGGTCCAGATACAAGGTGTTTAAGACCAAGTAATCCTCATCATGTCCCAAGATCATCTTGATGTAAACTTGGTATAAGCCCTGGTTGGAGTCCTAGGATCATGTGTACCAATGTGTCCTATGTGAGTCCATGCATGCCAGATCCAAAGGAAAGCTATAACAACACTACACATTACTTAACACATAAAAATAATTTATTACATAAAATATTCACTTGATAAATGATATAAGTTCAAGATTTAAAGTTTATTTGGGGCTTAGGAGCATTACATAACAACGTAAATCATAAAACACCACATCTTTATTGCAAACTTCTTTTTCATGACCAGACACATCCTGTTGTACTTGGCATTTTATGGGATCACCTGAGAACAAGAATAAATAAATGTTGAGCTATAATTCCTAGTAAAGGAGTAAAAAAGTCATAAATGGAATAATATATTACATGTTAGGATATAGTAATATCAATGGAGTACAAGAGAAACATGAACAAAAAGGCATGATATATCATGATTAACATAACATGGAAATGTGGCAACAACACATAACATGATGTTTTCATGATCCAAGGATCATTGCACATGGATCATGAGTAAACCCTCATTTCACTTGAATTATAAAGATTATGCACTCAATTCACTCGATGTATTATGATACTAATCATTACCCAATGCAATGGAGAGCTATCAGGACACATCCTTCTTATTCATTTCATTTCATGCATAAGTTTGCCACATGGATCATATAACATGGATTCATTAAACATTTAAATTTATTCCACGATAAATTAATATGGAATTAATACATGAAAATATATAATAAATGAGTATATGTGCATAAAGGTGAATGCCCTTGATATAGAAATAGGCATGGTATTCTCTACGCAATGAATTTTGTTTAGAAAATTGCAGTGCAATTTTGGCAGCATAACGACGTGACATTTGAATTCATAAAAATGGATGATGAGGAAGAAAGGATTGTCTCATAATATTTAAATGAAATGGATAGTAATTGGTTAACATTGATAAATTTCCCAACCTATGTAATGGAATTTATATTCATAATACAAAATAATTTCTTGAATGTAAATGATAAATGATAAATTCCTTACAAAATTTCAGCACGGTAACAAGAGTAAATGGTAGTCATTAACGATAGGGAAAGTGGTATCACATAATCTAAACATAAGGAGGGATGTATAGAAGAGGATTGAAATCATACCCCAATATTTTAAATTGAAAATAAAATGGCATAACAACATAATGAAATTTGGACCAAAATGAGAAAGGAAGAAATCCCTTAATTGAAAGTGTGATCCAAAAGGCTTGGGAGAGGCTTGAGAGAGGCTTCTTGGTAGATTGGATAACCTTGGGAGGATTATAGAGATATGAGGTAATTGTTAGGTAGATCTTTAAAGGCTTTAAGTGAAGATGATGTTGGATATTGAGTGGGTTTATATAGGAAAATAGAGGAAATTCTTTATTATTTACTTATTAGGACCCACACATAAAACTAATCAAAACCACAAACCATACCATGATTTTTCCCATTTCACTGTTAAATGGGAATTTTTAACATTATTTTACAATAACAATAGCCATACTTATTAAAATATTAGGCTTTCTTATATAGAGGTGAGTCAAACTCCCAAGGAAAACATTTTAAAAGTTTAAATATTTTATAAGCCTTGAAGGGTCCACCAAATCTTTTTAAAATAAATCCAATGACTATAAAATAAAATTATTTTAATAGTAAATATATATATACTGGCATAAAATACCATTATTCTATTTTATTAAATCACTATTAAGGCATAATACTGTCATAAAACACATTATATATTTAAACAGTTTTTAATTTTTACCAAAAAAATAAACTATCTCAGAATACTTTGAAAAATTCACCATTATATAATTTCAATGTACTGAATCCAACCATAATATTAATTTTATCTAAATAATTTTCTAAATAAGTGAATTTTTATTTTTAAAATAAAATCACTCATTTATTTAAAATTCATGGGTTTTCACAAAATCTGTTTTCAAACATTAATAGTAATTACAATTGTATTCATAAAAATTATACGATAATTTATACTTAATAAAATGTAATTCAGTAATAATAGTATTTTATTAAAATATTATTAATTCCAAAAATCCATTAATTCATCAAAATAGATTTAATAATTGAATATTAACTATGAAAACTATTTTTACTTTTAAAATTCATTTACAAAGTATCAATAATGAAATGAATGAATATTCCTTATATATAAAATTTAAATAACATAATCACAGTGTTATGGTCTTGTTACATAACCCCTTATAACACCCACATAAGACCGATGGGTAATGTTTGAGATGGTGATCGACTCTTGGGGTGGATGTGATAACATCACTCGGTTGGTATTCTCTATCAATATCCACTTATCCCACAGGTGGGTCCGTTCAAGCTTATCGTGTTGAAGCTCGTCTTGGTCTTGGATAAGAGAGAAGCCCAATGATACCACCTCCTTTCTTAGCTCCAAAAAATGTGATTTTTACCAAACAAATCTAAAATATGATGCCATCGCCTCCTTTGTCTTAGTAAATTTGATTTGTTAAAGCCCTATATTTATACAAATCAATTGAGCACTGTTAAATGGATATATTAGAAAAGGTAAAAATTCATTTCAGTATTTTCAAATCCATTAACATAAAATGAAGGAATTTCATATTTTATATAACCATTTTATGAAATAAGACATTTAATTATATCAAAATGAATTTTCATTAATAAAAGTTTGGGTCCTTACAATATTCACCCCTTATGAAATTTCCCCCTAGAAATTTCGTTTTTCCATACTAAAATAGTTGCTGGTAACACTGCATCATCACTTCCATTGATTCTCACGTTGCCTCTTAAAACTTTTTGTTTCACCACAACACCGTGATGAGGGGAATGGTCTTATTTCATAGAACATTTTCCCTATGATCTATGATATTCACTGGATACTCTTCATAGGAGATGTCATTCTCCAATGGTACCCCCTCTGGATTGAGTACATGTGATGAGTTAGGTATTTAATTTCTCAAGAGTGATACGTGGAATACATCATGTACTTGATATATGATTGGTGTGAGTTCTAGTCGATAGGCCACTGCTCCAATGCGTTCAAGGATCTGAAAGGGGCCAATTTACCTTGTACTAAGCTTTCCCTTATTTCCAAATCTCATAGCTCTCTTCCACGGTGATATGCGAAGGAATTCCATGTCACTGACATCAAACTATAGGTCTCATCGAAGATTATCATCATAACTCTTTTTTCCACTCTGAGCATCTTTAATGTGATGTTGAATGGTCTTAACCTTCTCCAAAATATCTTCGACCATTTCTGGACCTATGAGTTTTCTATCCCCAACTTCATCCCAACATGTCATTTTTTATCACCTCATCCCATAAAGGTCTTTATAAATATCCATGTGGATTCGTGACTGGAAACTATTATTATAGGAGAACTCAACAAGAGGTAGATTTTTATCTCATCCTCCTATGAAGTCCATTTAGCAAGCTCTCAACATGTCCTCAAGTGTTTGGATAGTCCACTCAGATTGGCTATCAGTTTGAAGATGATAAGATGCATTGAAGTTCATCTCAGTATCCCAAGCATGTTGAAGACTCTTACAGAACCTAGGGTTGAATCTTGGATCTCGATTAGATACAATTGATATTGTTACTCCATGCAGCCTATCCACTTATATGATGTATATCTGTGCTAGTTTATCCAATGTGATTTCCTCTCGAATTGCAATGAAGTGTGAAGTCTATGTAAATGATACACAATAACCTAGATAGCATTGTTTCCTTTGGATGTCTTAGGATGTCCGATGAAAATGTCCATGGTGATGTTCTCCCATTTCCATGCTGGTGTGGGTAACAATTTCATCATCACATTAGACTTCTTCCTCTCAGCCTACACTTGCTGACATACTAGGACATTTTATGTATACTCAAAAATATCCTTCTCCATGTTATCCCACAAATAATTCCCTAAACGATCTTGGTAAATTATTATTCTTCCTAGGTGAATGGAGAAATTTAAACTACGTACATCATCCAAAATTTCGTTCTTTAACTCTAGATTTTATAGAACACATAGTCTTGTCCCAAATCTCACAATTCATTCTTCACTAACATTAAACATCGAGGATTTTGATTTTTTGAGAGTTTCCACTTTCTTTTGAATTCACACATCATCCTTTTGGGTATCCTTTAACCTTTATAAAAGATATGGTTGAGAAATAATTTGTGAAAGGGTTGATGATGTTCCCTTGTTTATGATTTCCATGTCCATATTCATCAAATATAAAAATATTGGATTATTTTCAATTCCCATTGATGATAGAATCGTTGGGTCTTATCTACTTAGAGCATCTTCCACATTGTTATCTTTCCTAGGGGTTGTAATGGATTGAGTAGTTATAGTATTTGATCATCTCTAACCATATTCGATGGTGCATATTCAAATATTTCTGTTTGAATATATACTTTAGGCTTTTGTGATCCATGTATATTTCAATCTTCTCCCCAAAGAGGTAATGTCTCCAAGTCTTCAAAGCGATGATTACTACATCCAACTCCAGATCATGTGTGGGATATTTTTTCTCATGAACTTTCAATTTCCTTGTATCATTGGAAATGAATTTTTCAATTTTCATCTACAAAAACCCAAGACCTATTTTGATGCATCACTATATACAACAAAAAGTTCTCAGTTTGTGGGTAATGTGAGCACGAACATAATGATAATCCTCTTTTTCAACTCCTTGAAGATCAGTTCACATTCATCACTCTATGAAAACATGACACCCCTCTGAGTTATCCTGGTAAAAAGGTTTTATAATCATGAAAACTTTCTCACAAATCAGAGATAATATATAGTTAAATCAATGAATCTATGGATATTTGTCACCAATTTTGGCCTCATCCATCCCTAAATTATATCTATCTTGAATGGATCCACATATATCCCATTTCATGTGATGATATGACCCAAGAATGAGAGCTCCTTCAACCAGAAATCACACTTGCTATACTTTTCATAGAGCTTCTCCTTTCGCAAGGTATCTCGTATAATTATTAGATTCTCCTCATGCTCCTCCTTAGTTTTTTATTATATTAGAATATCTTATATATATACTACCAAAAATTTGTATTGGTAATCTCTAAAGACTATATTCATCAATTCCATGGTTATTTCTAGAGCATTAGTGAGTTCGAAAGACATTACTATGAATTCATAGCGCCCGTATTTTTTACGAATAGTCTATGGGATATCCTCCTTCGTCACCATTACTTGCTAATATCCCTACCATAGATCCACCTAGGAATATTATTGTTCTCCAGGTAGCTAATAAAACAATTCATCAATTCATAGAAGAGGATACATGTTCTTTATCGGGATTTTATTGAACTCACGATAATAAATGTAAAGGCACATCGACCCATCCTTCTTCATGAAGAAGAGAACTAGTGAACCCCAGGGTAAAGAACTTGGGAATATAAACCCTTTATCCAGATTCTCCTGTAGTTGTTTCTTTATCTCCCCATGCTCCACTACAACCATTATATATGGATTCTTGGATATTGTAAAAACCCCAGGTATAACATCTATTTATATTTCAACATCTCTTATATGAGGAAGACTATGCCATTCCTTAGGAAACACTTCAGCAAATTCCCTCTCAATAGGAATTTCCTTAAGGATGGTTTCTTCCAAAGAATCAATCATCTAAGCTAGATATGTTTTCTCATATGAAAATAATATCCATTCTTGATATGATGGTGCTAATGAAGATTAATCATCCTCCGAGCACTTGAACACAATCGGGGGTCAATTCACCATATGAAGAGTGATTTCCCTCTAATGAAAATTTATGTTGGATCTATGTAAGGAAAGCCAATTCATGCCAAGAGTTTCATAAAATTGCACCAAAGGGATTATTATGATGTTCACTAGGAAGTTAAATCCACAAATTTTTATAGGGGAGTAGTTATATTCATGGGATGTAATGATTTCCCTATGTTCCATACTCACTAAAATCTTCACTTCCATGATTTGTGGTGGTGTAGGGATTGTTCTACTAAACTTTTAGAATATAAAATAATTCATAGAAACAGAATCATAAAGTATATTCACTATTCTTGAATGAATAAATAGCATACCAATCATAACTTCTTTGTCGAGGTTCACTTCAGCGGTAGTGATGGAAAAAGCTCTACCTTGCGTCCTAGAAGGTTGTTGGTTGCCTACTAAAAACCCTTAGCTTAAGGAGTTAGTTTGTAAAGTGGAATGGTTCTTCAAAATTATAGAAATGAACAATACGTTGAGGGTCGAGTGGAGAATTCCTTTCTTCTGTCATAGCTGTGGTTTTTTTCTTGTCAGTAGTTAATTTCCAGGTTCCCTTCCCTTCCACACCTAAAGCATTTCCTCACCCCCTTTAGTAAATTTCTCGGGTGCTTCTTTCCGCACCTTTGAAAAGTGGGATGATAGATTTTTTTATCACTATTGGATTTATCCATCAGACAACAAGAATAAAAGTACAACTTATACTTCTTATCCCCATGATACCCATGAGATTATTCAATCTCCATTTCTATATTTATGGAACATAGGATAATTTCCGCATAGATCATGATGTTACGGATTGCAAGGGATTCCGTAGGCTAGGTTTTAGCCCACCAAAGAATCAGAAAACCTTGAATTAGGGGGTAACAACAAATATGGAGGCATATAGTGCAATCCTTTTAATGATTTCCTTGTATTCTCTAATGGATTAGTCATCTTGTTTATTAAGGGAAAGGAAGTCCCTTTCCATATTAAGTCAGAGGGTGTAAGGAAAATAATTATTGAAAAACATTTTCCAGAAATATTTCCATTACAACACCTTGATATCCCCCTCAGGATTCCTATTTTTGATCAATATCCACTATTGATCAGCTTCACCCTCCATATGATATGCAGCTATAAGTACCTTCTTATGTTCAGAATATTGAAAGATGGAGAAGATCTTCTCAATGGAGTTGATTCATTGTTTGATGATTGAGGGATCATGTGATCCTTTAAAAGCAAGATGAATTTGTCTCATGAATCTATCTATTGTGACTTGTTCTTTCATGAGGGGTGGGGGTTGAAAGTTCCTCTTAACCCATGATTTTATTCAAAACCTGAGTTAACCGAGGGAGTATTATGGAAACGTTCATGATTATCACTCCCATTGGATTGGGCATCTCAATATAATAGTCATTACAATGATCTTAAAATTGGTTGTTTTCTTGAGTCCTCCTATTACTGTCCATTGGATAGAATTAAAGGAAATTTAGGGGTAACATAAAAAAATTAATCCAAATAAAAAAAGGATAACTTATAAATTACACCCATTTCCTTAACTTATGAATTTCTAGGATTCAATCTATTATATCAATCATCTACTTCTAAACATATATTCTTATGGGAATTTTTGTATTCCATTAATAATGGTTCATCCTATGATTATGAATTTATCATATCATATACCTCATGAGTGTCTTAACCAAGAGTGAATCAGGGCCCATTATCATGCACTAATTCTGGTTCGAGTCTAGCTCAAAGCGGTGTTTTCAGGTTTTACCTCTACATACATCTATACCAGAGCCACCTCCACCTGCTTGTATCTAGAAAGGGATGAATTTTAATGATAAACCACATACTCAATAATTACCAAAATTTAGGGAGGTTTTTATTATACTTAGTCTTATCCCTAAGGTTTTCAATATGGTTTTCAAATCCTAATCCCAAAACTAACTAAAACCATCCACTGATACCAACTATAACAACCCTGGTCTTTATTTCACACTTAAACATAATTAATTACAAAAAATATTCTCCTGATACATGATAAAAGACAGAGAGGTCTAGAGTTTTTTGGGATTAGGAACATTACATAACAATATAGAACATAAAAATCAACATCTTTATAGAAAACTTCTTTTACATGACCACAAGCATTCCTTTGTACTTAGCATTACAAGGGATAACCTGAGGACATGCATAAGAAAAGGGTGAGCTATAAAGACCAGTAATGGAGTAAAAAAGTAAAAACATGAAGATTCTATTACATGTTAGGAAATAATAATATAAATGAAGAACAAGAGAAACATGAACATAAATACATGATATAACATGATTAGCATAACATGGAAATGTTTAACAACACTTAACATGATGTTAGCATGAGCCAGGGATCATTGCACATTGTGCAAGAGTAAACCCACATTTCAATTGAATTAGAATGAGTAGACCATCATTGAATGTGACATATCAGGATACTAATCTTTACACAATTCATTGGATCTCTATCAGGGCACACCCTTCTTAATCATTTCATTTCATGCAAAACTGTTCCACATGGATCATATAAAATGGTTTCATCAAACATCTTCATTTATTCCAATATAATGTAATGTGGAATTAATAAATGAAAATATATAATATATAATTAAATTTTCATAAAAGTGAATATCCTTGATAGAAAAATGGTCATGGTATTTACTACACAATGACTTTGGCTTGGAACATCGCGGTGCAATTTCCGCAGCATAACAGCGTGACATATTAATTCCTAAAAACGGTTGAAGAGAGGGAAAGGGGTGTCTCATCATATGTTCATGACATGAAAAGTAATGGTTTAATATATATACATGTCCCAATATATGTAATTTAATTTATATTAATAATATAAGACAATTTCTTGAATGTAAATGAGAAGAGAGTAATTCCTTACAGAATTTCAGCATGGAAATAGGTGTACATGGGAGGCATTAATGAGAGAGAAAGGGGACTCTCATACTTCTAAAATAACAAGGGAAATATATGGGAGGTGTTAAATCATACCCCAATATTTTTAATTGAAAATAAAATGGCCTAACAACATAATGAAATTTAGACAAAAATGAGAAAGGAATAAATCCCTTACTTGGATGTGTGATCTCAATGGCTTGGGAGAGGCTTAAGAGATTCTTATTGGGATATTGGGGAGCCTTGGGAGGGTTTTAGAGAGACGAGGTCATGGGTGGGTCAAGATAAAAAGGCTTTTAGTGAAGAGTAAGTGGGATATTGGGTGGGTTTATAAATGATAAAATGAGGGAATTTCTTATTATTTAGGTTTTGGGAACCCCATATTAAACTAATCAAAACCAAAAACCAAACCAAGTTTTTTCCCAATTTTTTTTTCAAAATTAGAGTGGAAAACATTATTTTACAAGGCCAATGGCATTGAGTTTTATAATATTTGGCTTGCTTATGTGGTGATGAGTCACAGTCTCAAGGAAAACATTTTATAAAGTTAATGTATTTTATATTCCTTGGAGGGTCCACTAAGGCTTTGTAAAATAAATCAAGAAAACCTAAAATCACATTAATTTAACGGTAAAACATTAATTGTATGAACCTCCAATTTATATATTTTTATTACATCGCTATTATGTCATTAACATTTCATAAAACACATTATGTATTTAAATGGTATTAAATTTTTATCCAAAAATATGACAATCTTCGAAAATTATGAAAAATTCACCGTTAGATAATTTTGTTGTCATGAATCCAAAAATAATATTAACTTTATATAAATAATTTTTTAAATAAGTTTATTTTTAATTTTTAAATAAAACCCTTTATTTATTGAAAATTCAAAGGTTTTGACAAAAACGGTTTTCAAAACATAATAAAAATTACAATTGCCTTCATAAAAATTGTACGATCATTTATATTTAGAAAAAATTAATTTATTAATAATAATATTTTATTAAAATATTATTTAATCCCAAAAAAATTAATTCATCAAAATAGATTTCTTAAATTTATATTGACTAAGAATACTATTTGTGCTTTAAAAACCATTTACTATGTAACAATAATGAAATGAATGTTTATTAATTATATAGAAAAATTATAGCATATAATCATAGTGCTAGGTTATTTTTAAATAACATTATAAAACACCCACATAAGACTGAAGGTTAAGGTGTTTGATGGTGACAAACTCTTGGGGTGGCTCAGATAACATCGATCAGTTGGTAATCATTTTAAACTTACACTTCTCCTATAGGCGGTTCTGTTCAAGCTTAACATTTTGAAGATTGGCTTGGGCTTGGTAAAGAGTGAATCCCAATAAAACCACCTGTTTTCCGAGCTCTAACATATGGGCTTCATATGAATCAATTCTACTAGATGAGGCCATCTCTTCACTTGTCTTAGTAAATAGGATTTGTTAAAGCCCTATATTTTTACTAATCAATTGATAACTATTCAATGGCTATTTTAAAAACTGTTAAAGTTATTAACAGTATTTTGAAATCGAAAAACATAAAAACAAATAATTTTATATTTTATATAAACATTTTACATAATAAGTCATTAAAATAAACCAAGATGAATTTTCATTAATAAATTTTTGTGTCGTTACAGTAGCAAAGCCCAACACATCCCATGGAATAAAGAACCAAGCTGTATACTCAGCCCTGTTGTCCACTACAGTGTTCTAGATCCATAGAGAGATTTCTATGTCATCAGTACAAACATCTACCATTTCATACCATTTAGAACTTTTCAACCATATGAGTGTACAGTCTTATATAAAAAATTACATTCAAAACCATTAAATGAGTATTCTCACCCATTAAAACCACATCATCTTGTTATTATACACACCCATGTACTCTACTTCCATTTAATCAAGTCCCATGGGTATACCGATGTATTTATCACAAATAGTCATTTGAAACATCACACAGGTATAACCACCAATTTATCAAAATTACCAACAAAAACATTTAAGAAATATAAAAACAACAAACATGTATACCCACTCATTTAACAAATTCTATTTAAGAATTTGGTAAAGTAAGGCATGAAATATTATGATAACCCAAGGTGAGGAGTATGGAAATATATTAATCATGTAATTAAACCTCAGTTTTGTATCACTGGGCTTTCATAAACAAGGAAAATTCGAGGACACGCCCCTTGTGTTGTTCATCAAAGGTCAAACCAATGAAATGGCATGGAATACCCTATGAGTTACCTTATAATGGGAAAACAACCACAAATGCATCTGAAAAAACCAAAGGTAATCCCTAACTGGTCCTATATTATCTATTCCAGATAAACATTTAAAATTTGGGCTCATGCCGAAAAGTTAGGTGGGTGAAAAAAGACTAATTACTCAATAAAGCATCAAGAGCCAAAAGAAAAGTACATAGAACCTACCTTAGCTTGGTAGTTGATTTCTCGTCCAGTATCATGTTCGTATTCACCTATGTGTAGGAGAAATATAAATAATGGGTAAATAATGATAATTTATGAAATATGAGGCAAAATCATAACATGGAAACCATTCTTATGATGAATCATGAATGGTTAAAAAGGAATACAGAACTTGTTGATGCTATTCCATTGTGACTAACAGTGAAATGAACAGAGTCTAGATGGAAGCTAGATATGAAAAACTAGAAAATAAGGTTTTCCGTATTCAAAGGAGATTGAAAATTCTTCTTTTAGAAAAATGGAGGCTTGTGCCTCTATTTTCAAACAACTTTGTCTGGTAATTACACGACATGTAATTACAGTTCATGTCATATAATGCTAAGATTACCCTTCCTAGAGAGAGAAACATACACGCCATTAAAGGTCATGTCAAGACCATTACACATTGCGTAATCAGATTACATGGTATGTAATTTCATTTCACATCATTTGTTTGGCATGTATGCTGTACACAACCTTCCTACCACTTCTTTCCAAAAATCAAACCAACCAGACCAAGTCCCGATTTAGGATCTAATCCACAATGGGTTGTATAAAACCAATTCCAAGGAAATTAAAAAATCCAATCCTTAATAAAAACATGGCTTGTTATAATATCCCCCCCCTGAAATCATTTTTCCCTTGAATTTAATTCTCAAGTGTGGTCAAGATTCATATGAAAATTACTCTGGCCACTGAGTACGTATGTCAGCCTCTTCCTCACAAGTCTCGTCCTGTATATGGTTATACTTCTATATCACCTATAATAGGGGAACTGATCGGCCTCAGAGAACCTTTGTTCACATATCAAGGATACAAATTTAATTCTCCTCAAAGGATGAAAAAACCTATAGATAAACCTCCTCGGGTTGAAAGTTTTTACATGGGTCCAAATGATAATGGTATAGCTGGGTTACATAGAAGAATTCATCCATGGCTTGGTACCTCTGAGGTAACTGTAACTGATAGGCTACCAACCAAAAAATCTATAGAATATCAAATTTCCTGATATATCATGGTGAAATATTTCCCTATCTCCTGATCTCTCTATGTCCCAACCTTAGTAAAACACATAGGAAGTCCTGATCCCCAACCTCGAAATCTAGAGGTCAACTACATCTATCAGCCTAATATCTCTATTGAGACTATGATGTATCCCTCCGATTATGAAATAACTCTACCTTCTCCAAATCTCCAACGTGAGACAAGGTCCCAATAATGGTGTTACACCTTCCTCTAATAAGAAAAAGGGTGATCATCATGGCCTACCATACCAAGCCTTATAAAAATCCATCGATCACATCCATGGATAACCATTATTATAGCCGAACTCAACCAAGGGAATGTGCCTCTCCAAAGATCCCCCAAAATCTAGATTGTATTCCCTAATCTTTTTCTCTAGCACCTATATCGTACACTCTTATTGGACATCAGTTTGAGGGTTTTATGTTGTGCTCGGAAGAACCCATGTACCCAGTGCCCAGTAAAAACTTTTATCGAAGTAAGACCTAAAGAGTGCATCCATATCTAAAATGATTTTGGGTGGGTCCTGTGATGTCATAATATCTCATGGATACACAAAAATACAAGCTCATCAACACTGAAGGTCTCCATGATCATCCAGACATGAGAAACATTTATAATCCTTTCAAAAAAGAACAAACAACATTAACACATCAGGGAAGCCTCAGAACACCAGTCACAAAATCCATCTAAACATCGAATAATTCCCACTCCAGAATAGGTAACTGATGTTAGATCCCTGCTGGTCGCAGATGTTTCTCCTTCACAATACCATAAATGGAACACCTCACAACAAAACAGTCTACATCACTTTTCATACCTGAACACCGTTACTAGCATTGCAAGTCATAGTACATCTCGGTGACTCCGGGACGTACAACCCAAGTGGAAGCATGATGCTCCCACATGAAATCCTCATGTATATCCCTTGTTACCCAAATTCATTAATGGATAAGAAATACCTCATCAATTCCTACAGTCTAATTAGGGGGAGTGTTCTCACCTGCCACATTCCCCTATAGAACTTGGACCTCTAAATCCAATAGATTCTTTATCCTTACTCTATCAATAGGGTAGAGTTCACAGCCAAGGATTATAAATATTTCAATCCCTCACTATCATGCACCTTCATATATATCGTGGATAACAACCCCATAATCTTCCACTCCGTACTGGCCTTCTGCACTGCCTATATCTATGTCCCACTGCTTAGTGAAGTGGACACTGCATTACCTTCACCAGGATTGTAGGAAAGATCAATGTCAAAATACATTAGATAATCCACCTACCTTCCCTTCCTCATATTCAAATCATACAGATTAAATATATACTTGAGGATTTTTTTTGGTTTGTGTACACCACAAAACACTCTCTAAGTAAATAGTGTCTCCAAAATTGTAATTCAAGAAGGAAAATAGCTAGATAGATATTGTTCATCTGGTAATTCTTCACATGTATCCCCAACTACTGAGACACACACACCCCGACTCTATCCCCATTTATCATCACTTCCCCCAGCATGATACCTGATTTTTCACAATACATAGTGAATATCCTTCCCTGCTCTAGAAGTATAGAGATTTGTGTTGATGTAAACATTCCTTTCTGTTCTTGAAAGGCTATCTCAAAAATAAAATGACCATAAAAACATCACATAATTCATAGTTGATCCCTTCAGTGGAACTAATAAGCCTGAGAAGTTATATATGAATCAATTTTAGGAACCAACTATCCCTAATAAACTTCATATTTCTATAACATTCTTGGGCGACTCTCAGGAAACTATAGCTCTCACATACTCTAGTTTGATTGGTAATCATGTCACATAGATTATGAGACCTAAGAAGAGAATCAGATCCATCCAAATGTGGAAATTTGTGAGCTTATAATATAACATATGCTCCGTTAGTGTGTTGAATATGATCTCAAAATGGTTGGAATGGTCATGTCGATTGTGATAGTACACCAAGATATCATCCACAAAACCACAAAAAAATCATGTATGGATGGAACACTTGGTTCATTAGAACCAAGAAAAATGCGGATGCATTCATGAGACCTAACAAAATAACCAGATACTCATAGAGACCATAGATTCTATGAAAGGATATTTGATTAATGTATACTAGTCGAACATATAACTGGGGATATCCTAATCTCAGGTCACATTTTCAGAACACCTGGGCTCCTCAAAGCTGATCAAATAGGCCATCTATACATAGAATGGGATTTTATTGACAATCAGTAGATTCAAATATTGATAATCCACACAAATATTAAGATTCCCATCAACCTTTTTTACAAAAAGGACTAAAAATCCCATGGAGAAGTATTGGGTCAGATAAACCCTTTCACCTCTGAATCCTATAGTTGCTGCTTCACCCCCAGAAACTCTGGCATAGACATCATATAAGGAGAAATGGATATTGGTAAAACTCATATAAATATTTTTAGGGATAACTCAACCTCTCTCTTAAGAGGCACACAAGAAATGTCTTCTTGGAACACGTCCCTAAAGAGCTCAACCACTGGAGAAAAGTCTTCCTAACTCCCACCATAATCATCCAGAAACGAACTCGCAATATATGTTGTCATCCCACAAAGACCATGATGAATGGTTCTATGTTGACACACTTATACATCCAATTTACCCTTTTGAGTAAATGTTTCACCCTTTGGATAAGGAAAATTCACCCTCCGGTGATAGAAGTCATCGAAATCTCGATATGATACTAAGCAGTCCATCCTAAGAATAAGGTAAAACCATATCATCTTGAGGAAAGACAGATCCCAAATGAATTGACAACAACCAACCTCAAGTGGGAACTCCCTACACTGGTGTACATCATCAATTATAATTACTAGTGGTGTGTCTAGTATCTAAACTCTCTTAGAATACAACCTAAAAAGACCATGGATTTTCACTACAGGTGTATATATGAAACTATGAGATGTGACTATATCAAAAAGAGTACATGAAATAGTAGTGGCTACTAAGATCATACCTTTCACCAAAGATGTTTTGACACCATACACCTTAGTGGTTGGCTATACAGAATATATTTGGAATGTACCATGGCCCATGTGACAAAATCTCACCACCCGAAGTAGGTACACACTAATTTCTAGGTGTTACAGGTGTATGGAATCTTAAACCATAACCACTATGTTCTCATCCTAATTAGGCTACACTACTCTAGATACCTACCTAACAGGGTGTTGGGAATCATGATCTTGAACCAAATAGAGGATCTGAATAGCTACCACTCATAGCTGGGGTGGAAGGTCCTACAAAACCACTGCATGTGGCCCATCCTACAACAATCTCAGCAAACGACTGGGTCGTGGTCGCACTGATTCATTATGGGGACTCACCTTCCACAGTAGTGACTAAACACCAAGATGCTAGCACTCATAGACCTTTTAGGAACTCATCTTGTAGGAACCCTCAAAACGGTTCTTCATTCATGAAGACATAGAACCACTGGGTCAATGAGAAACACTACACTGCTCTATGCCCCTAGATTCCCTCGGGTTCCACTCTACAATTATTGCATAATTCACTATCTTAGTGATGGAATTGAATATAAACACATTGACAATAGATTTGATATCATGTTGGAGACCTTCATTGAAGCATATCTCTCTAGATAGCTCATCAGCAAGGTTCATCAATGTAGGTTGTGAGCAAAGTGGATGTCTGGGAGGGACGATGCCCAAATTTATTTTTTTCCAGAATCTATGATCATTCCAAGATCAATACAATGATGAATTCTAATATCCATTTAATTGAATCAAGTATTTAGATAATGAAGAATTTCCCTTGGAACCAAGATAGAGGATCAAAATAATTTCTTTATATTTAATTTATCTAATTTAGAACTAACTCTAATGTGACTATTTCTTGGTTGATGCATTTGGCCATAGATCTACTAGTGAACCATCATTTCATTGTAGGGATCAAGGGTATATCTTTTCTATTGATGATCCACAAGCATTCCCCATATCTACAGATATCTATGAAGGAGTATTCAGGTTCTACCATGGAATACATTATCACTTACAATGTCCACCTTTGATCGCCTCGAGAACAGCTTATAAAGTGTTCTCCTTGGTCTGGTGGAGGAGAATATCTCTAGTTATTGAGATAATTCATGGATAGGTAAGAAAACTCTAGGATTGAGAGCATTTCTCCAATTAATTTTTCCTAAAAATAATAATCGTCACATGGATTGTGCTTGTCTAATAAGAGTATAATATAACTATGGAATTAATTCACTAGGATAATAATAAATAATTTTCACACGTGGAAAAATTATTTTATTAATCCTAGAGAAACCCCCATGTCAAATAACAACAACAACATTATTATTTTTTGACATGCGCATAACATGGGAGTTATAATTAAATATTATTTAATAAAATAAAATTCAATATTATTATTTCTAACCATTCCCCTAACACGGTCCTCAAATCCTCCACCAAATTTATTGAACATTGAGTAATGACTATTTATTTATTATATAAATATCACAGCATTAATTTCCAATAAATATAAAAATATTATATTAACTATATAACAAAAAAAAATTATTAATTATTCCGACCATATTATATTATCTTTAATAACTAGTGACAAAATAAATGTGATTAGGCATCCATGAATAATTATTAAAACACAACCAATAATAATATTTATTCAACATGTTAAATGATAAATAATATATTATTTAACTGAGATACAAAATACACGAAGTGAGTAACCCTCTAGGCCACTTTCTTAGTGGTGTTAGGTAGGGAAGCCAAAATTGGAAGGTTTACATCTTACACCACACCAAGGAACCCATAGAGAAATAAGTTAATTTATCCACGACATGTCACCTCATACAAATGATTACTATGTAATATCATCCTTTTGTCTCGATATCTCCAATCAAGTGGGTAACATGCAAGTTCTGTCGACCCTTGGGCTCGATTTATTTTTCATTTACTTCAAGAAAAATAATATTTCCTATAGAAAACCATTACCATTGATTTATTTAGGCTATATCATTTCCATCAAAGGTCCTAGGATAACAACTTTTTTTTTTGGAACATTAAGGATAAATCCATTCTCGCGTTATTCATTAATGTAATATTACTCATGACACACCCAACATATCCAACCACCCCGTGAACATATATAATCATAGTTTTCTCCAAAACATTTAAGTGTTTGAGTCATAATACCCATTAATAATAATCTTAAAGTATAAGGACCAATACATACATCTGTATATAGGAACATATAATTTCATATTGGATATCACCAAGGGTTTACACCTTGAGAATGTGTCTCAATGTACTATGAGTCTCCACCAATTGTAACCTATATCAATTATACCTCTAAAATTATATCATCCATCTACAGAAAATTTATCTAAGAATAGTTTCAGAGCACTTCCGTGTTCTCATTATTGTGGGGAACTGCTATGTCCGTTTAGTATGATAGCTACTCTTGGGACATTATCATAAAACTCATGATGTGGTAAGGAGTTTATTGGTATCAATCCAAGAATATATGTTTATCATAAAGTAAAAAATAAGGTTTTTATAGGGAATAAACTCTAAGAGAGTACCACTTTCACTAGATCCAACTACTAATAATCTTTAGTCTCATAACACACATATGATATTCATGATTCTATTGAGATAGGAAATTATTTAAGGGGTCTTCATATTCTGTTCCATTGATACTCTTCTCACTAAAATATCACCCCTTTGACAGAAATCCCTCAGCAGGTTGTACTTCTAGATTATGTGCTTTGTTTGTTAATGTGACCTTCGCCCTTTTGAAATATCCACTAATGTAGCATTATCACAATATAATGTGATAGGGTCTTTACTTTTATGTACCACTTGAAGTCCTAGATTATGTTCTATATCCAGAAGACTTCTTTAGCTACATCATAAATAGCTATATACTTGTAATCCTTTGTAGAATCAGTGAAAATAGGCTTCTTTGATCTCTTCTTTCTCACATATCCACTTTTTAGATAGAAAACATATTCTAATTGTGAATTCAGATCATTTTGATATATTTTAAAGCAAGAATAATCATACACTCTGATTAAAAGCTCCTTATATCTTCCATACACCAACAACATATCCATAGTTCTTCATAGATACATAAGGATATTCTTAACAAAAGTCCAATGTTGTTCTCCTAGATCCACTTCATATCTGTATACCAATATTAGTGCATAGGAAACATAAAGTCTAGTACATAAAAATGCATACATGATAGATCCTGTCTCTAAAGCATATGGTATGTTACTCATTATATATTGATGTTGTTGTGTCTAGGAACACATTTTATTAGAAAGATGTAAACCAGGTGACATTAAAACCAATACCCCCTCATGGATTATTCCATAATAATTCACTTTTGTATTTTGTCAATATATGTACTTTGACTTTCTCCAAGATGCCTCTTATATCTAACACAAATGATCTTGATCCATTGAATGTTGGCTATTTTGCCTAATCCCATCATAGAGAAGAACTTGTTCAACCAGCCTTTAACTGACTATATGACCTGTATGTCATTTCCAATAATTAATATTTCAAAAACATATACTAAAGGATAACAACTACATTCCCATTAAACCTTTTTTAAACACATGAATCATATTTTTTTAATGAAAAAAAATTATTTTTTGGATTTATCAAATCTAATGTCCCATGAAAATGATTCTTACATAAATCCATAAATGGATCTATGAAACTTGAAAATTCTTTTGGCATCACCTAGTGTAAAAAACCCTTCTTTTTCTGTCATATAGAAATATTCATGAAGGTTCCTATTAAAGAACATAGTTTTGAAATCCACATTCCATGTATCGTAATCATGGTAAGCTTCTTTAGAAAATATGATTCTAATGTATTTAAACATGTAAACTGGCAAAAATGTTTCACCATATTCAATTCCTTGACACTATTTAAAACCTTTAGCCACTATCCTTGCTTTATAGGTACTCACTATACCATCCAAGTCCAGTTTCCTCTTGAATACCCATTTACATCCAATAGGCTTTCCATTAAATGGCACATTGACCAGAACCCAAAAAATGTTTTGATACATGGAATCCATCTTAGAATTCATAGGTTCTAGCCATCTTCCAACTTCATAGCTGTCTAAGACCTTATTATAGGATAATGTTTCTTATTTTTTCAACCATAATGAGTCACCATCCTTGGTGACAAGAAAACCATATCTCCCAAGTCACTTACCTCTCATACACTCCTACACATTACCAGTGTCTCAGGAACTACTTCTTCCATGGGGATCCATTGAACTTGTTCATGTACCAACTCCTATGTATCTTGAGCATCAACTTCATCAAAGTCAATCTTTCTCCCACTATCGTTTTGGAGGATATTCTCCCACTCAAGAAATATGGCTTTTATTGAAATAGTTACATTCATTTTTGAGGGTTTTAATAGGTAGTATCCCTTTGTTTCCTTGGGATACCCTATAAATATAGACCTTATGCCTCAGGGTTCTAGCTTATTGCCTAAGAAATCCTTAAAAAATCCCTCGCATCCATATACACATGTATGAAATAGAATGGGTTTTGTTACACTCCATAACATGAATGGAATTATATTTTCATCCATAATTGGTACTTTGTTTAATTTGTATGATGTGTTTTTTAATTTATATCCCCAAAAAAATATTGGAAGATTTGTATGACTCGTCATCGAACTTGCCATTTCAAACAAGATATGGTTTCTCTATTCAATAAAACCGTTCTACTATGATGTATAATGTGGCATGACTTGAGATAAAATACAAAACTCCCATGTAATTTCACTAAACTCTTAGTTATGATATTCTACACCTCAATATGATCTAAGATTTATTATATTATTACCTAGAATATTCTCTAATTTATTATTTAACTCTTTTAATTTATCAAAGGACATGGACAAATACCTCTTCAAGTAATTATATCCACATCTATTCATATCATCAGTAAAAATTATGAAATAAGAATATACACCTCTATATTATACTGGAAATGGCGCACACACATCATTGTGTGAAAATCCTCCAATATATTTGGCCCTTTTACATTGTCCACAAAAGGTCAGTTTGGTCATTTTCCCTTTTAAAAAATCATTAAATCTATCAATTTGTTTTAGCTCAGAATATTTTAAGTAACTATCTTTATAGAGATTTGTCAAACGAATCTCATTTACATGATCGAGATGGTGATGGAACAACTAGGTGTCATATGAGTCATGTGATGTTGATTTGTTATGAATTTAGAAAACATGGTTTTCATAATTTAATATATACATAATTTTATTTAAATGCTCCATAACATAACATATGTTGTCCTTATAAATGAAAAAACATTTATTTATGAATTTAAAAATAAACCCATCTCTATATAAACATGATAAATAAATTAATTTTTTTGTTACACTTGGTACATAATAACAGTCTTGTAAAAGAAAAATCATACCAATCAGCAATGAAAGGTGGTAGTCACCAATGGAAAGTGTATCAATTCTCGAACCATTGGCAGCTCATAGATCCACCTATCTTCAAGAATTTTTTTTGAAATCTACATGGGTCCTAAATTTTAATATAGATATAAGCACCACAATATGTATCTAATACCCAATGTGTATAAATGGAAAGATTCAACTCGATAACAGGAGCACCTTTGGTTTTCCCTTACCTCTGGGTGTTGTTCCTTTTCCAGTGGACTAGATTACCTCATGAAAAACACACTACCTCCCTTTCGTTTCCCAGGCATTAGATATTCTTATTCTTGTTCTGATGGTGCTTGGGGTATTTATACTTTTTAGATGTTTTAGTCCCATTTTCCTTGTCCTTCCTCTTCATATTCACCATAAGCACTATGGGTTTTTCACACCCCATGTCTTTATTCACTTGGATATTTAAATTAAGAAGTTACTATAGAAACTTATTACTATTTATCATATTATAATTCACAATAAAACAATATATGGTATTAGACAATGATTATTGTATGAGAATTGTATGAAAATCATCCAGAAATTTAATCCATAATATATCCATATGCTCAATGTAGACAATAAGCTTGACTACATGTTTCCTAGGTGGTGGAGTATCCTTATGTTTTATGGAGAACAAATAATTACCGATCTAAAACCTCTCTTATCTCATCTTATTTGGATAGAGGTCCTGAAGGTGATACATAATTCTATAAACGTCCATTTTCTTCGATTACATTAAGAGCTCATTGGACATGGATGATAGCATGAGGCACTAAACATTATTTTAATCATTAATATGTTTCTCAAACACATAGATATCATCATCACTCACCTTATTCCATTTTGCAATAAGTAAAGGTTCTTCCATCACACATAGTCTCCATTCATAATGAAGGATGAACTAAATGATCCATTCCCACTCCTGGAAATTAGTGTTAGTGAGAAGGTTTTTCTTCTCAAGTATGGATCGAAATGATATGTTTGATGCCATTTTTAATGTATTTTTAAAAAATAATATGAGAAGAGTTTTAGTACATTATTTGAAAAAAAATATAATAAATAAATAAATATTCATTATTGTTCCACTATTTTATCGAATCTTAATAACCCTCACCATTTTCTTCAAAATATAATGCTTCATGGACATTCTAGTGGAAATGATCTATATTTCCTTTCGTGTTACCCGAAATCTGGATGGTTAAGAAATTTTAAAGGTTATAGATTGGAATTCTAAATTCCAACAGCATTAACTTGAAATTCATTCATCTGTTGAGTGGACTCCCCCATCCTGAAATCCATAATTTGGATTTCCTCAACCTTTTCCTCTCAGTTACACGATGTACTACTTTAGCAGTCAAAAATTGATTTTAACTAAGTCAATTCAACCCAAAACCTCAAATTAGAATTCCCTTATAACTAGAATCACCACAAATTTGGTTGTTCATGGACTTTAAACTATGGTTCTATTCTTACCGAAGTAATTGAAGTCCATACCAACATTATATTTTATAGACTGATTTTAACCTATATGTGTAAGTTTACATATATTATCTTTTTACATGCTTTTAAATATTAAGTGGGATAATATTAAGTGATTAACCATGTATTATATAATATTTTCACATAAGAGAGTTCATTTTAGTTTTATTTTTCATGCTTGTTTAATTAATTTATTCTATGCTGTGAAAATACATTTATAATGAATAGGCCATGAAATTGAATGAAATAAATTAAAGGGTATGCTCCTAATAATGTTCTAATGGTTAGTTTATCTAGTGTTAAATAAACTAAATACTGACCTAGGGGAGAAAATCCTTGAACAAATTAGGTCTGTGTTTATAGGTTTCCACCTTTCAACCTCTGTATCTCCTTGGATTAGATTCACCTTAGATCCTAACATGATGTGCCTCCACTAAGTTTGGGGATCCATCCATTATATATTTTTTTACTCACATGCAGGTAAGGGCTAAAATGGTTCGTCAATAAAAGAAACGATGGTCATTCTCGACCTACATATTAATGAGTGGAGAACTGACACAAATAAACAATTTAATTTCATAAAATAAAAGGAAACCAATCACATCCAAAAGGTCTTGTCATTCTTACAATCATCCAGAGGCATACAATGAATTTAATCATTTAAAAAATCTAGTACTCAATACTTTAATAATTCTTATTTAAGATAAATGAAGCTTGAATATATTATTTATCATATTTAATTACTCATCACATTTAACTTTATCATTTTGTAA
The DNA here is from genome assembly GCA_963277665.1 of Viscum album. Classification (NCBI taxonomy): domain Eukaryota; kingdom Viridiplantae; phylum Streptophyta; class Magnoliopsida; order Santalales; family Viscaceae; genus Viscum; species Viscum album. The sequence goes on along the minus strand of CAUJRU010000244.1, from coordinate 571,832 downwards.
ATTTCATTTAGATTATCATCCATTGTAATTTTAAAAAAATTAAAAAAATCATTTTAAATTAGTTGGGTACATAATATGAATCATGGAGGTAACCGGGTAAATAACCATCAAAAACTACCCAACATGTATTATACTTATTTACACTTTCTTTATTTTTGGCATGTAGAATGTAGAAAAAATTATAATTATAATCCAACTCAGTAATTTTGTGCAGATCATTGAACATTACGCAGATGTTAATTAAACACACCCACACACACACATATATATAAATCAAACACCTATCACATTTTTTGTCCCATAATTATTCCCACACAAAGGTACATATCTCAAGGGTTACATAATATAATAATAAATTTTAAATATACATAATTTGGAAAGGGTACGTGATGTGAAAATCGGACTACACAACATATAACCTCTTCATTGTCCATCTGAAGTACATGCCTTAGGAAGTGTCTTGTGAGGTGTACTTAGGAAATCTTGGATTACACAACAAGTCCAATGGGCCATATGTCGTGTATACTCCATGTTACACAGTCACCAGCCGGGCAAGCCATGTTTGGGATACACAACTCGACCCTGACCTTAAGGGACTACACACCGTGTCTAGTGGGACACATGACATGTAGTCTAGTTTCCATGCAGTAATTAATCATGGTCAACAATGAAAGGATTAAAGGTCATTAATGGTGTCATTAATTCAAAATTAACCTGTCACGACCCTTCTTCGGGGCCCATGCCGTGACTACCCCAAGCCTGACATCCACATGCCAGGGGCTGGCGACTAGCACCAAAGGCGTAAATCCCGATAACTGGGAAGGCATTGCCTTTATAAAAGTAAACAAACACCACAGAGTATAATAGGAAGTAATACATAAATTACAAAAGAAAGTGTTGAAATGTAAATGGGCCAGAATAAAAACCCAACTGAAAATTACAGCTACAACTAAATGAAAGTACAACAGAAAAGACAAACAACTAGAAAATAGAAGCAACTCCTGGGTCGTCCACCTCGGATCCTACATGAAGGGTAGGTAATGATAGCCTCCTCAATACTCTTGCCCATAAAACTCCTCTTAGTACCGTCTCATCGTGAATTCCACCTCCGGATACTAACTCATCATGAGGTCCACCTCTTGGAACCGTCCAGTCCTCAAACACTCGGCCTCCATTAGCGCTTTCCGTCATCTGCATCCTACACAACGAGGTGCGGGCATAGCCCGTGCAGGGATGAGTATAACGATACTCAGTAGGGACCCCGAGACTCTCAGGGTCTCATAAATCCATCTAGTATAACCACAAAGAATGATCTAAACAGATAATCCTCACTTAGGTATAAGCCCATACTTATACCTAAGTTATCAAGTAGCCCATATCAATCATGAGGTATCACACAGATATAAAATCAACGGATAACCACTACTTAGGTATATAACCATACATATACTTATGTTATCAAGTAAACCATCTCAATCATGAGAATACACATAGGTCATTGACTCAGCTCAAACAAGGATTTTATTCATGATGTCGAAACCACGACTACTGGAGAACTCCTCCTCTGTCGAGCATATTAGTCCTGTCATGACTCCAAGGTGCTACTCACTAACCATAGACTGTTGAGGTACTCCTCCTGTCAAGTACCGCGGGTCTGCACCCAAACATAGTATTGCCCCCCGCCAGGGGTCTGTCGCCCAAACATAATAGTGGTTCCCCTAATATCTTATAGAGGTACTCCTCCTGTCATGTACCGCGGGTCTGTTTCCAACTACCATGCGCTCCATCCACCATGGGTCTGCTGCCAATTACCGGGTGCTCTGTCCACTAGGCTAGTCGACTCACTCCAAGTCGAATCGGTCAAGCAGTTGTCAGGTCCACAGTTACTAGGTCTCCGCACTCCGTACACTCATCTCCAGGAGGATCTTCTCTACGAGCTACTAGTTGATACTCCAAGTATCACAAAGTCCCACAAAAATGTTTCACAATGGACCTCCTCATCAAAGGGGTCTCAACGCAATAGACGGTGCGTCAATCAAACGCCCGGTCTGTGAGTTATTAGCATTTTCATCCCGGGGGACAGGTTGGTTTCGTGTACGAACCAACCCGACCGTATCTCAACTTTACCCCGAAATCTAATAGGGTATACTCATAGTGACAATATCTCAATGTGATTACCAATGCCTCTAACGGTTCGTCAAACTGATGTCCGGTCTGAAAGTTATGGCTTTTCCATTCGAGGGTCCCGGTTGGATTTCTGGTACAATTCAACCCAGCCTTACTCCAAATTCGTCGAAACCTTAGGTGATGTATTCCAATAGATCTGTCTCATCAATAGGAATCTGACAAAGTCGACGGAACATCATTTGGATGTCTGGAGCTCAGGTTATAAGCGTTTTCGTTACGAGGGCCCGGTTGGTTTCGTGTTCAAACCAACCCTTTCATTTGCTATGTTTGCCGAAACCTTGAGTGTAATATATTGAAATGCTCTCCTTGATCAATGGAATCCTACGCAACTGACGGTGTGTCGATCGGTGGTACGTAGCCCAAGAAATGAGCGTTTAACTACAGAGGGTCCGAAAATGGGGGGTTTGGGCCCGATCCGACCCGGCCTAACACCCCGCGGGCCGACCCAAACTGGGTCGACCCGGCTGGCGCGACCTAGCCATCCTGTGCGGTTGGCCGCGTGGCTGGCCGACTATGCAGAGTGGTGGTGCCCAGAGGGGCCCTCCCTAGCCGCGGATTGGGGGGGGTGTTACGCCCCCTGGTTTCAATGAAACGGCTGGCCTTAATGGCCAGCCCCTTGGGTGACCGCGGGACCAACCTTGGTTCTGGCCACTTGATGGTGCTAGCGGCCAGCACAGCCGACCGACCTTCCATGTCCATTTCGGCCTTAGCTGGCGGCTTTCTTCCACCGGCACGGCGCGTCGGCACCGTGGCCCGCTCCGGTCGCGGCCCCAGATGCTCCGGGGCGGTAAGACGGTGCCGCGCCCCTCCACCGTGGCTCATGTAGCTCCTGCGCAGCGCGACAACACTACGCCCCTCTGCTGCGGTCTGACTCTATTCGATGGCCTTCCTTGGCCTCTCCAGCGCAGCGTGAGGGCGCCTCACACCACCATTGTCGCGGCCCGCTCTGGCCGCGGTCCCCTTCGTCCCCGCGTGGTGCAATGGCACCGCACTGCCTTCGTTGTGGCCTTGCATGGCCACAGTGCCCTGCTGATCACCGCACGGTGCAACGGCACCATGCGCCTCCACCTCCAACATCTTTGAAAATTTACAAAGAAGAGGGGAGGAGAATCAGTCATGTTTGTGCGGTCCGATCTCCTCCCGTTATGAGGATATCATGTGGCCAAACCTTAAGCAATGAAGAATGATGATAAGACTTGAACAAAAATAACCCCTAACTCGATAATAGATGTTGAACGTCAGTGTCGCGGTTGACGGCATCGCAAGATAAGGATTCCCAGATGTCAATGGAGAGCATCCGAGGAGGAAGCGGTGTCTCCCCTTTTTGTCACGGAGAGAAGATTTTAAGGCATGGGGCGTTCTCGTTCTTCATGGGAGGGTTGAAGAACGTAGCTTGTCCTATTTCTTCAGAGGTTCCCCCACCATATTATTTGCCAATCCAATAAAGTATTAACCTAATCCCATTTAAAGACCAGCCACACTTTTAAAATTAATTCAAGATTTTAATTATGTGTGTTGACAAACTTTAATGGAAGAGAGGAAGGTGGAGATGCCACTTAATCTAAGAGGAGTTATCCAATTAATTCAAGGGGTGACAAATGGGGCTTTTAAAGAGGGTTAAAGTGATTGGGAATGTGAAGGGTTGGAGATCGTGTGGGCCCCACCTCACATTTATCCTTACATGGGTTGTTAGGAACTAGTGGGTCCCACCCCAACTCCATCACTTTGGATATAACCACTTAGATATAAATAAAAAAATTTCCACAATTTTTATTCTATTCTAATTTAATCCACAAAATTTAACTTCTCCTCCCGAGCAAATGCAACTGCGATAAAGGTCCCCTTATGAAATTTTTAGCGTTGCGAGTTCATCGGTGCCCTTAGATTTCAATTCTGAGCACCGGTTCAAAAGATAGAAAAACCCACTCGTTCGTTCACTGAACGTACCCGAGATAAACTTCAAAAATTGATTCTGGTTACACCGAGCCTCGGAATCAAGTGACGTCTGAATTCACAGACTCGTAAAATTCCGAATAAATTAAAAAAAATTCCTTGAAATTTCTGCGTATTTACATTACTCCCATCTGAGGGATTTACGTCCCTATAAAGTTATAATACAAACTATGGAAACTAAAGGAGGTACCGAGCACACAACTGAGCCTCCCTCTCCCATGTGCTTTCCTTGAGGTCCCCATGCTTCCAGCGAAAGCGCACATGAGGAATCGATCGTCCCCGTAGGACCCACTCCTGTCGATCCTCAGCCTCGACTGTAACCCTGAGATAGTCACCCCGTCATCGATGTCCTGATCTCTGTGGTCGATGATGACGGATAGGTAGTGCATACATCTCCTCAGCAGAGATACGTGGAAGACGTCGTGCACCCGGTGAAACTGTGGTGGAAAGCTCAATTGGTTAACCACCTCTCCTACCCTGCTGAGGACCTAGAAGGGTCTGATGAACCTCGGAGATAAGTTTCCGCCTTGGCCAAATCATGTTTTACCTCGTCGAGGTGAGACTCATAAGAAGACGTGGTTTCCATCCTCAAACTCCAGTGGTCTCCTGTCTGCACTGTGCAGTCTCATCCATCGTGATGCATAGGCGATCACTTCCCTCTCCTACATTAGGACACACCCGATTCTGGTCCCTGATGCATCGCAGTGAACTATGTAACAAACATAGTTAGGTTGGGAGCACTGTTCAACCTCTACCCCAGCTCCTAAAAGCTCTGCTGGAAGTGGTGCGGCAACTCTGTAGAATTATAGCACAAAGGTAAGTTTGGTCATCTCTTGAGTGATCGAATGCACCCTCTTATGCGTGATTCCATCCTGTGCTGCCTGGGTATTCCTTTTCGCCGACCAAGGAAAACCCCATCCCAACATTTTAGATAACCCACAACATTTTTTCCTAATACTTTCAATCCTTGTATAAACTGTGGTTACTTTGTACATACCCAAACTAATTTCGTAAGGCCTCAAAACTACCACCAAGAGGTTCCAACCGAAACTCTCACCTCAAGGGTCATATCACACCATCGGCATAAGTGTGATTATCGAGTCTCTTCCCAAAGGTATCTCCAAATGTGTGGGTCAAGTCAATCACTTAACTGGAAACTCTAGTTCCGGGACAAGATTTGTGGAAGTTATGAATGATTGGTACTTATATCTATTGATAGGGAATCTAGTAGTAGACACAGACCATACCTCAACTCATTATTAGAGCCCTTGATTCACACTCCTTGACCGCATGTAGTTATTCTCTTCCCCTACCCTCCATCTCCATGAGCCTGGCGGAGACTACAAAAGTTGGTGGATGTAACATGTTAAAATGTACACCACCTCATGTTGCACTCCTAGCTCTGCTTCCATGTCTGCTACTCTTCCGATTCAACCCTCCTTAACACTTCCTCTTCTTGAAACATTTTACATGCCCAAGTCTCTGAGACTGGAGCCAGTTTCATGCTCTTCTAGTGCTAGCATTCTCTTGTTGTATCCGTTTAGCCAAAGGACATTCAACCACAAAGGTTTTATTTGGCATCCTAACATAGGTAGGAATTCATAGAGGATAACGTGTTGGCTTGGATATACTTAAACACACCACGTTCAGTGGTCCGATCCCCATAGAACTGATCGAATAGTATTCATTGGTACCCGGAATGATCATTATGCCTCGATGAATACTCATCTACCAACACGTCATTCTGCCATAGTTTTATAAGCTCTAGAAAAACTCTCAGCCACTTCCTCAAGCCAGTCCTCAGCCACATGAGAGTCTATATCACCTCGGAACTTGAGGGTATCTGATTTTGGAACACCTGTAAGGTAGTAAGACTACATGTGTCACCTATCAGTACCGCCAGTTGTAACTGTTGGCCAACAGGTAGTGATGTATAGCTAACACACAACACAAAGGTACTATCTCAAGCATCGGTCCACGTACTGAAGCATCATCACTATGAGGACCATCCTCATGGTCACTCACTGGAAAAAAAATAGTATCCAAGTCCACCATCCACTCTACTAGTGTCTCATCTAGGCGAAAAACTCTAGCAATCGCCTCTATCCAGTCCTCTGGTATTTGGGAATCTTCCTTTCCTGGTAACCTCGGAGGCCTCCACTATTGGAACTCGTGCAATGCGCTCGGTCGGCGTGCACCTTCTTCTTGTATTGCTAGTGGAATCCGCTTCCCAATAGGTGGTGGTGCTTCTGGTACACCCCTTGAGGGTGCCAATATAGTAAAAAGGTCCCAACACCGGAGCCTCGTCGCTCGGTGGGCCATCATCGTGTACTATCATAGAACTCCAACTCACTGTCTGCGTGGATACATCCTGAACAGATGCGACACGGTCAACAATTTATAACTAGTGATATGACCTAGTTTGAGATGAATTTAAAACTATTTGAAACACACACGAAATTAGTGTATTTGTGAACAAAGTCTGAAATCAGTAGTCAGGGTCCTGGTGTATGGATATGTCGGCCGCTGCACCAAAACTGGACTCCCTGAACTAGAGACCACAATCAGTACCCTTAAGACTATTTCTTCACAGAAAGGAATTATCAGAGTCATAAGTTCTTCGGTAGAACTGACTCCTCTGATACCAATTTTTCAAAACCCATCTTCGAGGCCCATGTCGTGACTACCCCAAGCCCGCCTTCCATAGGCCAGGGGCTGGAGACTAGCACCAAGGGCATAAATCTCGATAACTGGGAAGGAATTTCCATTATAAAAGTAAACAAAAACCACATAGTATAAGTGGAAGTAATACAAAAAGTACAAAAGAAAGTGTTGAACAGTAAATGGGCTAGAAAAAAAACCAATCTGAAAAGTACAGCTACAACTAAACGAAAGTACAACAGAAAAGACAAACAGCCAGAAAATAGAAGCAGCTCCTAGGTCGTCCACCTTAGATCCTACCTGAAGGGTAGGTACTGATAGCCTCCTCAATTCTCTTTCCTGTCAACCTCCTCTGAGTACCATCTCGTCTTGAATTCCACCTCAAGATACCGACTCATCGTGAGGTCCACCTCTGGGTACCGTCCAGTCCTCAAACACTCAAACTCCGTCGGTGCTGTCTGTCATCTGATTCCAACACAATGAGGTGCGGGCATATCCCATGCAGGGGTGAGTATAAAGATACTCAGTAGGGACCTCGAGACCCACAAGGTCTCATAAATATAAAAAGGATAACAAAAAATAAGGATTTAAACAGGTATCCCTTACATAGGTATTAGCCCATACTCATACCTAATTTATCAAGTATCTCATATCAATCATGAGGTATCACACACATATGAAATCAACGGATAACCACTACTTAGGTATATGCCCATAAAAATACCTAAGTTATCAAGTAACCCATCTCAATCATGAGAAATACATATAGGCCATTGACTCAGCTCAAACCAGTATTTTATTCATGACGTCGAAACCACGGTTGCTGGAGGACTCCTCCTCTATCGAGCATAGTATTCATGTCATGACTTCGAGGTGCTACTCACTAACCTTAGACTACTCATGTACACTTCCTGTCAAGTACCGCGAGTCCGCAGCAAAACACAGTAGTGCTCCCCGCCGGGGGTCTGCCGCCCAAACACAGTAGTGGTTCCCCTAATATCCTATAGAGGTACTCCTCCTGTCGTGTACCATGGGTCTGCTCCCAACTACCAGGTGCTCCGTCCTCCATGGGTCTGCCACCAAATACTGGGTGCTCCGTCCACTGGGCTAGTCGACTCACTCCAAGTCGAATCGGTCAAGTAGTCGTCAGGTCCACAGCTACTAGGTCTCTGCACTCCATATGCTTGACTTCAAGAGGATCTGCTCCATGATCTACTGGTTGATACTCCAAGTATCACAAAGTCCCACAAAGAAGTATAAAAAAGGACCTCCTTGTCACAGGGGTCTCAACGCAACACACGGTGCGTCAATAAGATGCTCGGTTTGTGAGTTATTAGCCTTTTCGTCCCAGGGGTCCTGTTGGTTTCGTGTACGAACCAACCCGACCATATCTCAATTGTACCCCGAACTATCATAGTGTATACTCATAGGGACCATTTCTCAACGTGATTACCAATTCCACTGACGGTTCGTCAAACGGACATCCGGTCTGAAAGATATCGACTTTTCCGTTCCGGGGGCCCGGTTGGATTTCGGGGACAATCTATCCCGGCCTTACTCCAACTGCATCCAAACCTCATGTGAAGTATTCCAATAGATCTTTATCATCCTGAGGAATCCAAAAAAGTTTACGAAACATCATTTGGACATCCTGAGCTTAGGTTATAAGCATTTCTGTTCCGAGGGCCCGATTGGTTTTGTGTTCGAACCAACCCGGCCACACCCTAAGTTTGCCGAAACCTTTAGTGTAATATACATAAACGACCATCCTGATCCAAGGAATCCTACGCAACTTAAGGTGTTTCGATCGGAGGTCTGTAGCCCATGATATGAGCGTTTAACTGAAGAGGGCCCCAAAATAGGGGATTTGGGCCCAGTCCGACCCAGCCCAATACCCCCTGGTTGGCCCGAACCGGGTCGACACGACCCAGGTCCGGGTCCGGCCTGGTTGGGCACAACCCGGCCCGGCTGGCACGGCCCTGCCCAGCACTGGCAGCCCGGCCCGTCACTGGCAGCCCGACCCGGCGCTGGTAGCCCGACCCTGCGCGGGCGGCCCGGCCCGGTGCTGGGGGCCCGGCCCCGCCGGCCCACGCGGTTGACCGTGTGGCTGGTCGATCAGGCATACTGGTAGCACCCAGAGGGGCCTGACATATCCGCGGATGGGGGGGGGGGGGGTGCTAGACCCCCCCCCCCCCCCCCCCGGTTTCAACGAAACAGCCGACCTCAATGGTCGTCCCCTTGGGTGACCGCGGGACCCCCCATGGGTCCTGCCTCTTGATGGCGCTGGCAACCGGCGCGGCCGGCCGCCCTTCGTAGTTAGCTACGACCTTATGCCGCGACTTTTTTCCACCGGGGCAGGGCGTCAACACCACGCCCCGCTGCCACAGCCCACTCATTCTGTGACCCCTGATGCTCTGGCGCGGTGCGACGGTGTCGTGCCCCTCTGCTGCGGTCCGACTCTATTATGCGGCCTTCCTCGGCCTCTCTGGTGTGGCGCGACGACACCGCGCACCCCCACTGCCCTGGCCTGCTCCGGTCGCGGTCCCCATCATCCCCACGCGGTGCAACAGCACTGCGTCGCCTTCGCCGCGGCCTTGCATGGCCGCATTTCCCTTCCGATCACCGCACGGTGCAACGACACCATGCACATCTGCCACCAACATCATTGAAATTTTACAAAGGATAGGGCATGAGAATCAGTCATGTTTGTGCGATCTGATCTCCTCCCATTATGACGATATCATGCTGCCAAACCTTAAGCAACGAAGAAAGATGATAATACTTGAACAAAAATAACCCCTACCTCGATAATCGATGTCGAACGTTGGCGTCGCGGTTGACAACGTCGCAAGATAAGGATTTGTAGACGTCAACAGAGAGCGTTTGAGGAAGAAGCAGCATCTCCCCTTTTTATCACGGAGAGAATACTGTAATGCATGGTGTGTTCACGGTCTTCGTCGGAGGATTGAAGAACAAAGCTTCTCCTATTTCTTCAGAGGTCCCCCACCATATTTTTTTCCAAACCAACAATGTATTAACCTACTCCCATTTAAAGACAAGCCACCCTTTTCAAATTAATTCAAGATATTAATTATGTGTGTTGGAAAACATTAATGGAGGAGAAGAAGGTGGATATGCCACTTAATCTAAGAGGAGTTATCCAATTAATTCAAGGGGTGACAAAGGGGAGGTTTAAGGAGGGTTAAAGAGTATGGGAAGTGAAGGGTTGGGGATTGTGTGGGCCCCACCTCACATTTATCCCCACATGGGTAGGTAGGAACTAGTGGGTCCCACCTCAACTCTCTCACTTATGATATAACCATGTAGATATAAATAAAAATTGTTCCACAATTTTTATTCACTTCTTATTTAATCCACAAAATTTAACATCTCCTCCCGATCAAAAGCAACTGCGGTAAAGGTCCCCTTAATAAATTTTCAGCGTTGTGAGTTCATCAGTGCCCTCGTATTTCAATTCCAAGCATTGATTCAAAATATTGAAAAACCCGCTCGTTCTTTCACTGATCTTACCCGAGATAAACTTTGTAAATTGATTTCGGGAACACCGGGCCTCGGAATCAAGTGCCTTCTGAAGTCACAAACTTGTAATATTACAAAGAAATTAACAAAAAAATTTACTTGAAATTTCAGGTTCATTACATAACCCATGATTTCAAATTTTTTACCAAACCAGATCTTGATGAATTGAACAACACTACACAATGTGTAATTCTGGTTACATGGCGTGTAGTGTAGTGTTGTATTAAAAGGATCCTTGGGACCTTCAGATGAGATCCCTAATTTTATTTTATTCATAAAAATCCATTGTTTCTTTAGATCTATGAGAAATGATGAATGATGAAAATGATATCATAAATCATATTTAATAGAATGATTATAATTTAATTGAAAAACTAAATTCTTAAATCAAAAATTATCAACGAATTATTTATATAATTATAAAAAATAATATTCCCCGCTCTAATACCACATGTAGGTTTCAAGTGCGGCGGAAGCATGAGAGGGACGGTTCCCAAACATATTTTGTTTATAATAAATTTAATTAAAGATGAATTAACTCTAACGTGATTATTTATTCGTTGTCGTGTTTGGCCAAAAATTTGCAGGTGTGCCATCCATCAATTTTAGAGATGAAGGGTACATCTCATGTAGAAGTGATCCACACATGTTCCATGTCTCTCCAGACATCGTTGAAGGGGCCTCTATGTTTTACCACAGAAGATCCTTGTGCTTGCGGTGTCCACCATTGATCACCTCAAGAACTACAACCAAATAGTTCGCCTTGATCATGTGGTGGAGGATCTCTCTCACTCTTCAGAGCATTATTTGAGAGGGATGAACACTCTAGGTTTGAGATCCTTTCTCCAATTCGTTGTGCACAACAATCATAATTTTTACTTGGCTAGTGTTTGGATAATAAAAGAATAATATAATCGGTCATTTAATTCACTACAGTAATAATAAATAATTTTAAAAAGTACCATTATTATTTTATTAATCCTAGTGAAACCCCCATGTAAAATAATAAAATCAAAATTACTATTTATTGTCATACCCTTAACATGCGAGTTATAATTAAATATTATGTAATTAAATAAAATTAAATATTATTATTTCTCACCAGACCCTTAACTTGGTCTTCTAATCCTCCACCATATTTATTAAACATTGAATAATGAATATTTATTTATTAAATAAATATCATTTAATTATTCATCAAAAATATATATATATTAGATTCAATAAATAGAAAAAAAATATTTATTTATTATTATGACCACATTATATTGTCTCAAATAACTAGATCAAAATAAATGCGATCTGGAATCCATGAATAATTATTAAACCACAAAAGAGTAATATTTATTCATATTATTAAATAACAAATAATATATTATTTAACTGAGATACTGAATAGACTTTGTGTGTGACCATCTAGGCCTCTTTCTCATTGGCATTAGGCAGAGAAAACTAAAGACCATGGTCAGTTTCTGGAAACACATCATGGCACCCATAAAGAAACAAGTTAATGCCCCAAATACTTGTAACCACATATGAATTATTACCTTTTAATATAATATCTTTGTCTCAATATCTCCAATCAAGCTAGTTGCATGCATGTTCCATCAACCCATGAGACCAGTTTCTCATTCTTTGACTTCTGGAAATTGAACTTGCCTATGGGACACCATGACCATGGATTCATTTAGGCTACATAATTTCCATCAAAGGGAATAAGTTATCAAATTCTGTTAGGGAACTTCTATGAAAATACTTTCTCATAATATCTATTAATACAATATTACATGTGACATAGACAACAAATAGTACCTCTCCATGAACATATGTCTTCATGGTTTTTGCAAATACATCTATGTGTGTGAGTCATAATACACATTAATAATAATATTAATGTCTAAGGAACAATACACACATATTTAGATAGGATCATCCAATGACACGTACAAATGTAGATTTCCTACTGTTGGCTCTCATTCTCATTTTATCATTCCGGATATCCCTAAGGGTGTACACCGTGAGAAGGTGTCTCAATGTCCTATGAGTCTCCACCACTGATATCATTTTTCATTTGTTTCCCAAAAATGATATAATTATGTTATATAACATATATCTAAGTATAATATTATAGAAATTTTGGGTTCTCATCAGAACGGGGAACTACTATGACCTTTTAGTGAAATAGTTACTCTTGGAAAATTATGACATGCAATGTTACACAGACGAATAATCATGATTTAATAATGAGTTTATTGATATCCATCCAATGAATATATATTTATCATAGTGTACAAATAAGTTGGTTCTATGGAACCAACTCCAATAATTGGCACAAAACACTAAAACTCTATAAATAAAACCAAGTTGTCTATAACCATCATGGTTCCCTTCTCAAGGTGCATGAACTCACTACCCCTCTCTACCCGTAGAGTCTTGGAGAAAAATTATCCATATAGTTGGGTCTAGAAATTATTCAAATTCATATCTCATAGCCCATTAGCCTAGTATAAAACATCCCATTGGTGCTTCTGTGCTCCACGTAGCATGTAAGTAGAATGTTTTACCCTCCACTTAGGAGGCTTGTTATGATTTTTGAAAATATATAGCTTGGTATCAATCTGTAGATCAAAAGCCTATGGATTGCCATACCCATAAAACATAGGAAGCTGTTGCTGCGGGAACACACATGTCATCTCATCAATAGTCATTAAAGGCAGTGGAGCTCCCTAAAAATATTATATATAGAGAAAGAAACCCTCACAAGAATGTTCCTCAACACCTATGTCTAGAATAGTCTCTGGTGCGGCAGCTGCCACTAAAGTAGGATCAACAGGTAGCCCATGGGCCACCATCTATAGGGAATGTTTGTCATCATCCTTAGGGTGAACCATTGGAGGTATTCATGGTTTCATGTATCTATAATTCCAAAAACAAATCCTATAAAAAAAATCAATGTTTATATATCCAAAGCATTGTAAAGGTCAAAAATACACCTAAAACAAAACCATATCCCACATCGTACTCATAAATACAAGACTATATAATGAACTACCATAAAAAAATTTAAACACTGCCTCCTTCATATTCAAAATATGGTTCTAGGTCAAGGATCTATTTTTTTATTTCATTTTTATTTGACTACCATTATTTCACATGATTTATCCCATTGTCCACCATGTTCTGATCCCTGAGGGCCCATAACACATATTGAACCAAAATTATATGCCTATATAATCCAAACATATCAAATTCACTTTAATAATTGAATTTAAATGGTGTTAATTTTTTCATTTCATAAGGTCCCATACACCTTAGGACTTGAAAGATGACATCACTCTATTATACTCTAGACAAAGTATATTACGAAAACATGTATAGCAATCACAACACATATCACAATAGCGTGCATCTGATAATGTATCATAAATGGAATGGCATAATGCATTGCATATGGTTTATAACAAATTCATATATAATAAATGAAACGGAATACCCTTATCACACCATGTTTCAATAGAAATAAAACCCAATCATATCAATAGTAACAACATAAATCATGTGTGTCACCCAATGGTGAAATCATATCAACACTTATAGTGAAATCCAGAAAATAGAAATCTCATTCGGGGAAACCTAGATTTTCCCTAAACACTGGTTAGCTACACCTAAGCACATCTCCTTAAGAAATTATATTTACTTCATATCATTATTTATTGTCAAAAAAAATTAAATCAAACTAGAAAAAACAACTTGATACAACTTTCAGAAATTCGAAACCCAAATTCCACTAAACAGTGCCTCAAGCCATGTTGTCTACATGGCCTCAAAGCATCTCCCCAATCTCCATAGTATGATGACTTGTAGTGAGGGCCTAATTGAGTCATTTTAGAGACTATTACCTCATTACTAGAGTATATCACAATGGAATTCAATCAAATTCATTAGTGTAAGTAGATACAATAAGCAGATATTAGATAAAATTGACAAACAATAGAGAAATATATAACAAGCTAGAAGTGTCTCACATACATGATTCATATTATACAAGTATCTAGAAAACATCCCAAATAGTAAAGTGTAAATAGAGTATAATACATGTATTAAAAATCCAAAAACACGGAAATGTTACCCAATAGTTTCATAAGCCTAATATAGGTCCTATGCTCCATTGATCCAAAGCAATGATCAACGACCTGTGTTTGGGCTCTTGATCTATTATCACATGAAACCATATAATCTATTTGGGTAAACAAAGAGGCCCAAAAGGGTGTGATATAACATCCTCGTAGGTAACCACCTAAATATCTATACAGTTCTAAGAATCATAATCCAATATGATAAATATGTGTATGTAACTAGTATTGAATGTGTGAAAGGCCTAGGCATATAACTTCTAAAAAATTAATACCAAACAACAACTCAAGGCCCCCTACAACAACTGTCAACTCCAAAAATGGTATCTATAAGAAATATAAACAAACAACACCACCCCTCCATACAACCATCCATATATTTTCCGCATGATCATGTCATATAAAGAATCCATATAAAAACCCATGGCCTTTCCACACAACCAAATAAATATATCCCATGGTAATTACATATAATAAAGGATATACCATGAATGGATGGATCAAAGGATTATAAGACCAAGTAATCCTCATTGATTCCTAGGAGCAGCTTCATGGAATCTCTATATAAGAACTTGTTTGATTCATAGGAGTTTTTATACCAACATTTCCTATGTGAGTCCAAGCATGCCAGATCCAAGGAGTAAAGAAGTCTGAGGCATCCCATAGAATCAAGAAACAAGTTGTATAATCTCCAAAGTGTCCACTACCACACACCAAATCCATGGAGATTCATTCATGACATCAATAGAACATTCAAACATTTCATACATTTTAATACTTTCCAACTATTTGAGATTACCCTCTCAATAAAGAAATTACTTTCAAAACAATTGAATGAGTACACCAACTCATTTAAAACAATAGATATCATTATTATTCCCCCTCATAAACTATACTAACATTTAATCAAGTCAGATGGGTATACCTATAACAACTCAGGTTGTTGTGAGTAAATTTTTGTCTAATAATTTTATCTTTTTGATATTTTTCATTTAACACGACATTGAAAATATTCTTATATATATATATATATATATATTAAAATAGTAATTCAATGATTTCCTTCATGAGACACTCATAGGGCTCGTTCTACATGCAATAATGAATTGTGTTGCAGGACATGAAATACCTATATGGCTTCGGCTACCCGTAACACCGACTTAGTGTATGTTACCCACAATATAGATGTTCCTAGAAGACAACATTTCAATGTTATAATTATTTAAATGAGATAATTATAACCTATAGGTTAAAAAAATTTATATGAATAGTAGTAAATAGTTTTCAAATAATTTTTTTAATTTTTTTTTATATTGATAAAACATATTGGTAATGAAAGATATGTTTTCCTGGTAATGTCCTTTTATGTTCAAAAGTACCATTTTCTTGAATTAACTGGTTTTAATAATAAATTTAATTTTAGACACACAATGAAATTTAATTTTATAAAATAATCCTAAATTTAGAATTTCGAATTTCTAAATTATCAGATGGTGTGTTTTTGGGGTTTTATGAGAAATTTCATGTTTTTGATGAATAGTGAAAAATACTGTTTTTTAGTTGAAAACTATCTTTTTGTTTACATAATTATTAATGATAAATAATATTTTAAAGTTGTTTAAAGTTAAGATTATTGATATTATACATATGTTAATACAATTTTAGTCATTTTAATCGATTTCACTTTGAAATTGAATATAAAAACCTAATTACCTTTTTCACTTTTTTCTAATTTAAAAACTCGTAATTTCATCCCATCTAAGGGATTTACATTAATCTTCATTTTTTCACTTAGGTGAATTGAATTTTGAAAAACAAAAAAACCATTGTAATAATTAAATATTTCTTTCATATTTATATAATTTTTAGTTTTCTACCAAAATTATTATTAAAATCAATTAAAATTAATCACAACGATTAGGTTCAAATTAACCTTCATTAGGGACAAAACCTTAATATTAGAGCTGAAATGACCTAGAACACTATCCAAAACGACTTTTATGGAACTCTATATCCCATAATCCTTAAGTTATTGATATATTTTGGTTTTTTATTACTTTATTTTTTTAAGATCTTCTTTACACCAAACATGTTTTATAAAATTCCAAGTGAGTCCTTTTCAATCCCTATAAAAGGTCTCAAATTCTCCCACGTCCTCACACCTTTAAAAACTCTTAGGTTCAGAGAAAATATTCCCAATACACTTCCTAATATCCTTCCCTTAATACAATAATCATTCCCTTGGGTGGAATTATATTCAAGGGAACCATTTGGCACAAAACAAAAGGAGTTACCCGATTATGAGGTGACGTCTTCTCTCAAGTTCTTATTATTTTCTTTCACCACCATCCACTTTATTTATTCCATGATTGTATAAAAACACCAGTATCCTCAATATACTAGTATTTTTATATTGTAATTTTTTTACCTACACTTACACACACATCCATCTAATGGGTAATGAAGATACATTATATTTGTACGACGAACTACCACCCCACTAAATGATGATTGTTCAATTTTCCTTACCACCTCTTAGGGTGGAAATTATAACGGACACTATATTTATATATTTAATGTGTTATATTAATTATTTATTTAATCTTATTTATTATTTTTACAATATATTTCGTTTTAATTTCAATTTTGTGTTAATAGGATAATTTTGTTGGATAAAGTGTGGACTACCGCCCCCTCAAACCGATATGATTCATTCATGCACTACATTGAATGTATTGAGGATGGTTTTAGTTAATATAAAAAAATATAATTTATCATAAATATAATTTAATAAATAAATATATATACTTATATATACTTATATGTCTTTTATTTTCAATCTTTAAACCGATTAATTAAAAGGAAATAACTTTCATGCATACGTAGGACATAATTTCTCCATGAACATTGTATTCTGTTTCAGATTTATATATTTTATAGATTATTTAGATACACATATATTTTATACATATAATATTTAAATAAAAGTTTAAATTATTTAAATAATGATATAAATTATAAACACAAAAAAATAAAAAAATTAAGACGCCTGCGAATATTTAAGCGAATATTACCTGAAATGAAACAATTACAAAGGATTGTTAACAAGAGGGTAATATAAGGTCATTAAAGATCATATATTTAAACATGTGGTTTTTAAAAATATTTCAACCAAATTAATATTTTTTTTGTAGATTTTTTGACCGATTATGATGAGATTCAAGACACAAGTTAAGGGGATTTTATCTCACTTTTTATTCCTGTGATATACATGCTATTTGTGACACTCTTTCTTTTGTGATGTGTATGTCCTACCAATGATTGTATTGCATGTATATTATAAATATATTTATGGGTATTCCAATATCAATTTTAAGTATTTTATTTCATGGGTTGTAGTTTAAAAAGTTACCCAATCGGTGAAATAATTTCTTCTTAATTTTCTTTCATTGAGACTCATGCATTATTATGAACTTAAATTCTCTTCGTGGTGTATATTCCTCCATTTTACATGTTATATCATGAATTTTCTTCATTTAGTGTTTTTTAAGCTTCATGAAATTTTATTTTCTTATATGTACATTATGATCCCATGTTACCAAGTTATAAGAGTTTCATGAGACAATCATATCACTTTTCAAGATTATTTATGTTTATGCATCCTTTGATTAAATATTATGATCCATATCTCAAGAAAATTAATAATGTTTCTTCTCCTATAGTAATTATTTTTTTATTAATATATTGGAACTACTTCTTCCACTCTGTTAAATAATATAGTTAATAAAGTGTTTTTAAGAAATATTGACTTTACATTCTCTTCTGTCAGAAATCTATGTTCCTTTAAAATTATGATTTCTAAAAACAAATTCCATGAATATTCTTATATTCTACAATGATGATGGAAATAAAAGTTTACCCTTTTTATTTTTCCAATTTCTTCAATGGGATCGTCTTGTCTCTTTTCGAGAAAGTTATTTTTCTCACCTTTTTATCATGAAAAAAGAATGTTCTTTTTACCTCGTATGACATGTAAGGATTATCTACTGTCAATACATTTAATTCTTATTTTAATTTTAAAAGGATAGTTTTTACGAAACAATTTCAAATATATATATTTTTTAAAAATGTTTTCAAAATATTTTTAAGATTTATTTATAATTTTTAATGGAAAACAATTTTCCAAATGATTTCAAGCAACATTTATAATTTTTCTTTTTATTTTATATCAAATTGATTTTAAAAAAATTCAATATTATTTCAAATGTTTTAATGTAAAAAGGATTTAAAAACATTTTAAATATTTTATTATATGTTTTCAAATTGTTTTCAATGAAAAATGATTATAAAATTCTTTGTAGTTTATTTTATATATTTTCAAGTAAAAGGATTTAAAAATTATTTTATGTCTTATTTATAAATTTTTATAGTCTTTTATATGAATAATATTTTCCAATGATTTTATGCATTAAAAATAATTTTTCAAAGATGAAATGACATTTTCCCCATGAAGCATTTATGAAACATTTTAAAAATTAAATTGCATCTAATATGACATCTGTTGTTGTTACACATTAACTGATACAAATTTATTTATCGGTTCCATTCATATTCTATTCTCAAATAATTTATTCTTATTGTCAAGGTATTTATCAAAACCATTTCTTATTCATGGTTAATATTTTTATGAAATTTGTTTCACATTCACAGGTTATATGGTTATGTAATCATTTTCTCTTTCCTAGGATATATTTTTAAAAAATCTATTTCAACTTCATGTGTTATATGTTTTTGATATCCATTTCAAATTCACAGGTTATGATTTAGATGAAATTGTTATGAATCATGAATATTTTTCAATAGGTTATGATATGTTTACATGTTTTTGATACCCATTTAATTACATGGGTTAGTATATGATTGTTTATGATTTTCTATCACATGTATGTATAATTTCACTATGAGATTGGTGAGGCCTATATCTCCCCACTATTAATCTAGAAAATATTTATATATTATGAGATAGACATTGATGTATTGAGAGAATTAATTTGGGTCATTACTACAAGGTTGGAATGGAAAAGTAAATTGATTCAGTATTACAGGGTTGGAAGGATTAATGAACTTTTTTTAGTTTAACATGGCTAGAATAAGGACTGATCCTGGTACAATAATACATTGCTGGAATTTTATTTTGAACTCAGTTCATTAAAGAACTATGTCTACTATGATGGAATTGGAATCAATTCCTTGACTACTATAGAAATCATTATATATACTTATTTTTCATCCATAATTCCATGTTTTATTCAAATATTGTTCTTTAATGGATTATGTTCTTTACTTCCTTATGATTCATTTCTTATAAAATTCTATTATTTATTCCATGATTCAATTATATGATCTTTGATATGTATTGAATGATCTTTTATTTTCATGATCAGGTTCTCATACCCTTATACTCATAATTGAGATTACCTAAGTCCCTTATTTTCCCTTATTTAACATTTGTGCAAACCACTTTTTTATGTTTCCTTTAACCAGGTTATGAAGAAATGTTTTAGGAAGAAGTACTAAAGGTGGATCCCTTTATGAGAGATATTGATGATCCTTCACTAGGGTATAATTTTTTTATAAATTTCCAAATATAAAAAACTATTATAGTCCCAAGCCACGCATTTTCATAATTTACTGAGCATTCTTCTATGATGATGTAATTTAAATGTATGTTAAGCCTCGGTCACAATATTTTGTATAAAAGGTAAGTTTAGTCCACCTTTGGAATCTAGGATGATAAAACTATATATATATATATCCCTATGTATATTTCTAAGTATATGTCTAGGGATTTCTGTAAGTATAAGTGTAAGGTTGAGAAAACATTTAGCAAAATGTCTTCGAATCTTGGTAAAGGATATGGTGAGTGGTTTCCAAGAAATACATCACTATTTGGATACTAAAAATGGATGTGGCTCTGGCACAAATGTACCTTGGGGTAGCAACTCTGATAAGATTGTTTGGTCTTAACATGGGTTAATATGGTACATGAAAATGTGCCTTTATACACACATAGTTTCAAAATCATAGGGTATATGTGTTGGTAATTCCCTAAATATTCTAAAACCATCATTAAAAAATTAAATATAAGTTGGCTAGGAATAACCAAGGTTGAACCTAGAATGTCAATGAAAATTGATGGTGTCATGATTTATGTATCCTATAAGTTATAATTTTCCCAACTATGTGGTTTTCTACTATGATAATTAATTTTATGACAATGTTTCTAGTTAGAGTCATTAGAGGTAATTGGATTAATGATGAATGTGCTGGAGGATATTAAGATGAGTTGTCTGGTGGGATGATCACTGGACTAAAATATGTTGTGATCTTTCCTAATAATATTTCACAAAACACGATAAAAAATTTATATATTAACAAACTCTCAGACTCACAATTAAAGAAAAACAAGGAGTTCCCTTATAGTATGAGTAATGGAGAATATGGAGGAAATAATATTCAGTTATCTTTCTACCAAGAATGTTTAAAAATTCACCTAAGTGAATTTTTTATAGGAATAAAAATATGTTTTTTATGGAAAATAAGGACACAAATAAATTAAATTTAAGGTAAAAATGAAGTGTTCAATTAATAAGATGGATGATAATGTTGGAATCCATAAGACATCTTCAAAGGTTATGTATATTACAATTTGAGTAAACAATCCCTTTGCAACTGAATCTCCCTATATAAAAGCTCTTGAAGGGAACTAGTATGGTGGTATGAGTAAGTGTTACATTGCTGATGATGAAGTTTCTATAAATTAAATGTGAAATGAAAGAGGTATTGTGTAATAGGACCAAGTGTCCTTGTTAATGTAATAATAATGAAGAGAAATAATGAATTTTTGTGTGTGGTTGGAATAAAAAATTGTGTTTTATTAATGATGAAATATACCCTGATTTTTATACTTATGTTTTATAGTCAGTATATAAAATTTCATGTTGAATAGTTCTAATTAAATTGAGAAGTCACATAATGGATAGGTGATGCCCATATAAATCACGTTATTAAGGAAAATATAACACTTAATATATTCCTAATGTTATGATAATGTTTGTTTTTTGGATAAAGATAAATGCTATATGAATAAGTAAGAAAGTACAGATTACCATGGACCTATGGACTTGTTGAAAATTATATTATGATATCACGGAGGAATTTTACCATTTCTTGTATTTGTGGAATATATCCATTAATTTGTGGAATAATAAATCATGTATATTTTTCAAAATTATAAATTGTAATTGATGTAATTACCATGTTTCAAGGGAATTTACCATGAGGGTATTCACATGTTTGGAATGAGTTAAGAAGGAGTTAATTTTTAATTTGTGGGGGATCAATGTTAAGCTTAATTCATGAATATTTTTATCATGTTTTGGGTTTCTATCTTTTATATGTGTTATAAGGTAGTCCATTCATGAAACATTTATTTTAAAATTAAAATGAAGTATTATTTATATTAGGAAATTATATTAGTATAATTTTTTAAAATGACACCATGTTTGTCATGTGACAACCAATCAAGTCTGGTAGGGCATCAGGTATGTAACCCATTACTAAAAGATGATAAGGGTTTCACACATACTATTACCCTATGCAATGTGCTGTTAAAAGTATAATTATTTTTGATAACTAATTAATTATGATGAAACAATAGGGTTACATTTTATGTTCAAATATTAATGTATAAACCGTATTAATTTTTTAGAATAGTTATATATTTCAGTCTTTTATGTTCCTTAAGATATACTAAAATGTTATTTTATCACATTAGGGATAAAAGTAAATTTCAAGGCATCAATTAAAAAAAGTAATGGATGAATTATAAATTGATAATATCAAAACTAAAGAATGGAATTTTTATTATAGAATATGTCATGTAAGTATATTTCCTTATATTATGGTTTAGTGAATGAATTACTCATAATTAAGATAATGATCATAATAATATGTGTTTCCCTAATACATTAATTTTGTTAAAGTAATGGTCTTTTAAATAATCATAGATTTATTTACTTGAGGGCCTCTAACTTTATTCGATAATTCAAATATTTTTTATTGATGACCTCAATAATTCCTTATAAATATTTACATTTTCCTTCTTTGTCATATCCTCACTATCAACATATATTATCCTATATAGAAACCTAGTTTTATATTACTTTGGGTAACCATTATGGTCCCAAAATTCCCTTTTAAATGGTTTTTTAGTATTCATTTTATGATGTGGCATTCAATGAATAAAACATTAAAGTATTACATCTTTGATAACCTAGATGAATATCGAGGGAAAATTCAATTTAATGGGTGTAGAATGTAACACCTTGACATTTATTGAATAATTATTTTAATTAATTTACCTTTTTGATATTTTTTACTTCATGAGACACTAGAAATACTCATATATATATATATATATATATATATATTAAAATACTAATTCAAACATTCCTTTCATACAACACCGATGTATCCTGTGCTACACACAATACTAACATGGCTTGGAAACAAGAAATACTGACATGGCCGACACAATACACAAAATCAACAAGGATTCAATACACTCCATATCAACATGGTTGTGTTATCAACAACCCTGACTTTCCATGCACTACACCTGACACAGATGTTTCTACAATACACCATTTTATTGTTATATTTATATAAATGAGATAATGAAAACCAATTATTTAAACATAATTATATGAATAATAATAACAATAAATTAAAATATTATTTATTATATTTTTATATAGATAAAATAGTGAATTTTTTATATTTTTGGATAAATTTCATTTTTTATGAATAGAGAAAATACTATTTTTATGTTAAAAACTGCATTATCATTTAAAAATTTATTAATGTAAACATTCAAATTAATTTTTTTTAAGGAAAAATATGATCATTTATATATCTATTAATACAATTTATTCCATTATAATTAGTTTCACTATGAAATTTAATATAAAAACAAACTAAACTTTTGAACATCTTTCTACTTTAAAACCCTATAATTTCATCTTGTCTACGGGATTAACATTAATCTTAATTTTTTCACTTAAGTTAATTGAATTTAATAAAATGTACATACACCATTTTAATGAGTATAATATTTAGATTATAATTATATCATATTTATTTTTGACAATAATTATTAGTAAAAATGATTAAAATTAAACATAATGATTAAGGTCAAACTAAGATTAATTAGGGACATAACCTTAATCATTCAAGAAACAATTACCTAGAAACTTTTCAAAACCCTATTTTATAGAAATATTTAATCCATAAACCTTCCATTATTAATTTATGTTCTATATTTGTGACTTTGGTTATGTATGAACATGTGTGCAACTAATGTGTTTTTAAAAATTCCAAGTGACTCCATTTCATTCTATATAAAATTCCACCAACTCTCCCACATCCTCACACTTATCAAACATATTATGATTAGAAAAGATCTAAGAAATACAATTCAAAAAATACCTCCTATCCTCCTAGAATCCTTACTTAGGGAAAAAGGAAATCCAAGGAAGCCTTTTGGAAATAACCAAAATGAGTTATCTGATTAACAAGTAATGTCTTCTTTCAAGTCATTCCTTTTATTTTCTTTCTCCACCACCTCCAAATTATTTTTTCCATTATTTTATAACAACACAAGAATACTCAATATAATAGGATTATTTTATGATATTTATCTGAACTAAAATTACACACACCACACTCTAATGGCTAACAAACTTATTGTTTATGTGTCTGGAAAACTACCACATAACTATATGCTGATTGATCAATTTTATTTACTGGATATTGTGGTTGAAATTATGATGGAAAGTCCTTTTATATATGTTATATATTATATTTATAATATCTTTATTCTTCTTTATTCCTATTATAAAACATATCATTTTATCTTTTAATTTAGTGTTAATATGATAATTTTGTTTGAGGAAATGTGGACTACACTCCGTCAAAGTGATATGATTCACTCATACACTACATCGATTATATTAAGTATGGTTTCAGTGAATATATATGAAATATATAATGCAATAAATAAATTTTAATAATTATATATATATATTTTACTTTTATTTTCTTTCTTTTAACAGAAAATTAAATGGAAATAACTTTCATGTATATGTTTGATAAATCGCCTCCATGAACTATATATTCTGTTTCATACTTATATGTTATATATTTCATCATAATAAAAATATAATTTAGATAAATTTTATTTATATCACGTTTTAAATTCTATAAATGATTATATAATGTATAAATACCAAATATATAACAAATTAAGACACATAGGAAGAATAAATCGAATATTACTGAAAGTGAAACCTTAACAAAGGATTATTAACATAAAGTAAATATGAAGTCATTATAAAACCATGTGTATATATATATAAGAATATGGTTATGTAAAATATGTATAATAATTTTTTTAATATACAAGTTCTTTGAAAGAGTATGATGAGAGTCAACACACATGTTTAGGGGATTTTATATCACTTTTTATTTATGTGAGATGCATGTTATGTTTGCCACTCTTTCACTTTGTGTCGTGTGTGTACTGACCAAGATTGTATTCCATTTACGTTATAATTAAATTCATGGGTATTCAAATATCCATTTTATGTTCTGTCATTCATGTGGTATATGTTTAGAAATCCAGCAAACCGGTGTGATTGTTTTTTCTCAATCTTCCTTCTTTGAAACTCATGCATTGTTATCAACCTAAATTCTATTCGAGGCTTATATAAATTAATTTTACATGTAATATAATAAATTTCATTATTTTAGTTATATTTTAATCTACATGATATTTTATTTTCTTATATGGATAGTGTGATCCCAATTTACCAAGTTATAAGAGTTTATTGAGACAATCTCATCGGTTTTCATGATTTATAATGTTTATACTTACTTTGTTGAAACATTATGATCCATATCTAAATAAAATTCATGAATTTTCTTTTAAAATGGTTAATAATTATTTATTAATTTATTTTTACAATTTATTCCACTCTTTAGTACATAATATAGTTAAGAGTTTTTCTTTATTAAATTCTGACATAACATTTACTTTGGTTCAAAATCTGTGCCCCTTTAAACATTTGTTTTCTAAAAATGGATTCCAAGAATATTATAATATTCTCCAAAGACCATTAAATGAAAATTTTAACCTTTTTTCTTTTTCAAATTTTTTAAAAAGAATCATATTATCTCTTTTTGAATGATGAATTTTTCTAACCTTTTTATCATGAAAAAGAAATGCCATTTTTACCTCTTACAACTTGTATGGATTTATCCATCATCAATCCTTTGAATATTTATTTTCATGTTTAATGTTTAATTTTCAAGAATATGTTTTTAAAATATATTTTCAAGGAATTGGTTCTCAAAACATCTTCATGCTTATTGTAATAGTTTTGAAGGAAAATTTGTTTCATAATATTTTAATGCATCATTTTTGTGTTTTCAAGGAAAATGTTTTTTAGAATGATTTCAATCCTCATTTAGATGATTTAAAATTATTTTAAAAGAAATGTTTTCCAAAACATTGTTAAGATTCATTAATATTAATTCATGTAAAATGATTTTAACAACTTTTTTAATATTTATTTATAATGATTCAAAGTATTTTTAAATATAAATATTTTTAAAAAAAAATTGATGATTCTTTTATATGATTTCAAGGAAAAATGTTTTCAAAATGATATGAAGTCTTATTCATATGTTTTAAATTACTTTTCTTGGATAATTATTCTCAAATGTTTTTATGAATTAAAAATAATTTTTTCAAAGAAGAAATGATATTTTCGTCAAGAGGCATTTTTTTGGATATTTCAAAATTATATTCTATATAAGATAACATCTGTTGATTTTACTCATTCCCTTCTAGTAAATAATCTAAATATTTTATTCATATTCTTTCTATGAATGGTTTATGATTATTTTCATGGTATTTAACAAACAGGTTTTCCTTTCACATGTTATATGTTTATGAAATTCCTTTCTAATTAATTTGTTATATGTTTATCAAATAAATTTCTCTTTCACATGATATATTATTATGAAATGTTTTTCACCTTCATGGGTTATATGTTTACAAAATTAGTTTCTCTTTTCTAGGTTATTCTTTAGTATAAATGGTTATGAAACCTATATCTTTTTCCATATGTTATGATAAGTTTACATGTTCATGATACCTATTTCCTTGTATATGTTATAATGTTATTGTTTATGATTTTATTATAAATATAAGTAAGATTTAACTATGAGATGGGTGGGGACAATATCTCCCCGTAATATATTGGTTAAAGATTTATACCTCATGAGATAGTCATGGATGAAATGAGAAACGAACCCGAGTCAGTATTAGAGGTCTGGAATGGAAAATGAACATGGTTCATTAATATAGGGCTAGAATAAAAAATTTAATCGGTTTAGTATTATAGCGTAGGAATGAGGAGCGAACTTAGTTTAGTAATACAGGTTTGGAATAGGGTGTGAACCCCGATTAGTAAAGGACTATTTCCACCAAGATGGCCTTGGGAAAAAATGCCTTGAATACTATAAAAATCATTATATATGCTTATGTGTCTTCCATAATTATTTGTGTTATTCCTATGTTATTCTTTCACTGATTATGTTCTTTAATTCCTTGAGATTTATTTCTTCTGACCATCCAAGATTTATTCCATGATTCATGTATACAATATTAGATATATAGGGTATGATCATCTATTTTCATTATCATATTTTCATACCCTTGATCTCATAATTGAGATTACTTATATCCCTTATTTACCCTTACTAAGAATTTTAGCTCACCCATTTTTTATATTTCCTTTCCCCTAGTGATGAAGAAGGGTTTTAGATAGAATTAATAAATGTGGAGATCTTTATATGAGATATTGAATATATTTCACTAGGATAATAGATTTAGTTTCAAAGTTTCCAAAGAAACTAAAATATTATGATCCTCGAGCATGTATTTTTATAATGTAATTAATATTCATCTTGGATGATTTAATATACATGTTTTTTAAACCCTAGTTATTATAATGACACCCAATTTATCAAAAATAATCATTTTATACATCACATGGGTATACCCACCCATTCATCACAATTACTAACAAAACCACTTAAACCTTATAAAAATTACCCACATAAATACCCTCCCATTTATCAAATTCAATTTATGAATTTAACCAAGATAGGAATGGAATATTATGATAAAAAAAGGCGAGGTGGGCTGATATCTCCTATACATTTAATTCAACCTCATTTAAGTACAATTGAGCTTCTATAAACTATGAAAACTCAATAAAACACCCCTTGGGTAGTTCCTCAATGCTTAAAACCAAATAAATAGAATGGTACACCCCATGGGTGGAATCCAGTTGTAGAAACCACCACCAACGCATCTCAGAGAACTTAATGGAATACCTAACAGATCCTACTTAATCTATTCCATATAAAAATGTCAAATCTATGCCCACAATGAAAAGTTAGGCTCTAATAGCCCAAAGGCCTTCTTTTTAATGATTACTGATAACTCCAATTTCAAAGGATTAATGGGAACCCCTACCAGTGCCATAGGCTTAGACATTACAAGACCTGTAGTTTATAGAGAAAATATCTAGACAATAACGAAATAGAACTACTCCTCCCCATCATCTGCATCCTGATATCAGCTCTATACCTTAAAATGGGTGTTTTTCTAGGATTTACGTTCTTCCATAGGCTGGTCCTGATGTAAACACCATACCCTCTATTTCTTCCACATATTTTAGCTTCTGCTCTGGTGAATACTCCCACTCTGAATCCTCATATGGTTTCTGCTCCTTCTAGAGTCTCATTATTCCATTTAAGCATAATTTCAAGTGGCCTCAATGATTTTATGTTGCGCAAAGTCCTTGAGGTTGATCAAAGGCATGAGGTGGCATAAAACCCTTAATAGACTGAAGGCCTTGGGTGGCCCGAAGGCCTTGAAAGACCTGAGCACCGAATAGGTGACCCGAAATTCCAAATGGATGAATAGTTCAGGCAGATATAGTATAGAATAGTGCCTGCTACTGTACCTTCTATATTTTCTGATATAGTCCTGCTACAGTACCCCTAGAAAATATGTCTCTAACTTGTTTTGAACTCAAGTATCTTAGATGCACTTGGTGAGTCCTCCACAACTGGGCTTGGGCTCTTGTGTGCACCAAAAATTTAGGTGAGCAATAAAAAGGCTCATAGATCAATAGAGCATCAACATATAAAATAATAGTATAAAAACTTAGCTCGGTAGTGGAGTCCTTGTCCAGTATGAATTTCTAATTTTACATAGTATTGGGTAAATATGATGAATAGAATCAGAATGAAAAATTTGGGCATATGAGCCTAAATGTGAACTACACATCAATTGTTCCAAATAATTAAAATTAGCTAAAATGAATCATGAACTCACTAATAAATTCCCAATTCGACAGAAGAAGAAAGAACCACATTACATAAGGGAACTACATCTTAAAAACTAGAAATGATGGTTTTTAGTCTTCAATCAAGTGGAAAAAAAGCTTCTATCTAAAAAATTGAGGCCCATACCACTCTTTTTAAAAAACATAGTTTGTAAATTACTCAACATGTAATTTCCTTTAATGTAATGTAAGTGTTGGTTTTCCCTTCCTTGGGGAAAACCATTACACATCACGAATGGTCCTGGCCAGAACATTACAAGTCGTGTAGTTTGATTACACTACATTTAATCTAATTACATGCCATGTAGTTTGCCTATAGCCAGTACGCTGCCTTCATGCCTCTTATTTCCCAAAATTAACCCAAACGGCCAATGAACTATGTCAGGTTCTAAGCCAAAAAGGAAAGTAAAAAACATTTAACCAGAAAATTAAAAGTGTTTTGCCTTAAAAACTCAGGATCATACCCTCATTTAATATGATTACATCTTATTTGAATGATATTCTTTAGATCTCCACATAGGGGACCTTGGGTTAGTATTTAGGGAAGATAAAAACCTCAAGAACATGTAAAATTATGTTTATTAGAATATTTGGAAAGGCTTGGTTGACCTATATGGCTCAATGTGCTTTAATTAATAGAGATTAGGGGTGTCCTTTTATATGTTACGAGAGTAGCACTTTTGGAAATTTATTTGGTAAAATAATATAATATGTGTCTAAGTCATATAAATTGGTATAAAAATGGAATATATTATAATATAATTACTCTATGGTATTAACATAATCATAAAATTAAATTTTTATATGTTTTGATATCATTTTAAGCCTTATCATTTAGATTAACCCCTTGGTCAACTGATTTTAACCATAAATGTAATAATGAATTTTTAAATAATAAATTGTTATAATATTACCTATAAGGTCAAAATTTGATCATATGTTATAAAGGAATAAAATTTAGAACATATATTATCACCATGTTCTTATTTAATGATTTTTAGAATTTTGATAATAATTTAATAAAATATTATTTCCATTAAATATTATCATTGTGTCACACTATTGATTTAATTTGTTTTTAAATATAGAATGATAAATATGGAATTCAAATATAATCGTTTCATCATTATATATATGTCAAATATATATATATATATATATATAATTTTTTGGAAAATAATAATTCCTTCAAATTTTATTATTTTTTTTATTTTTTATTTCATATATTTTATTTTTCAATTAATTTAATAAATATTGTGTCAACATTGTGTAATAATTTAAGGAAATTTTTCAATCACTAAAAATTATTAATAAATTAAATGATAAAAAAATATTTAAAATAAACAGTTAAAACTAAATATAACTTCTTCTTATCTTTATGGGAAAAAATTTGAGTTTTTAAATTCAAGAGTCTGGCATTTTGCATTTTATTATACTATTAATGTATCATAATGGTCAATATAAAACCAAAATGGAACTAAGTAGACATAATATAGAGGAAGGGATGGAAATTACTAAACATAATTGTTAAAATATGATAATTTCATGTGTTATAGAAATTTCAATGCTTTATCACATGAGTTTCTACCCTTAACTACTGGCATTACCATTGATAGAGTTGATAAATTTTACCACTGTTACTATTCATAAAAATCTAAAATAAAACTCACCTATTTATAAAATTTCAACCTTATAATATTAAAAATATAATTTGTTTCATAAAGTTAAATTCATTATAGTAGTATAAATTCATTTAAGAGAAAAATATAAAACGCAACTAAAAACCGGTTTTCAGAAAAACGTTTTCTCTATTACAAAAATGAACTTAATAAAAAATTACGTATAATTAAAATTATAATGGAATTAGTTATAATAATTATAAATAGCTAATTATTATCTTAATTCGGTATTACATTTAAATAATTGTGGTGATTTTTTCAATTAATATAAATCATAGTTTTACAACAAATCAGTATATTTTAATTTCAATGAAAAATTTATATTTTCAAAAAAATACCAAAATTTCAACTAAGATAATAAATATATTATGGATTCAAATATTATATACTTTTCATATAATAATATTTCGATTGTTTTTCATAGTTTTTTATACTTGTTCTTACCTACAAATCAAACTATCAACAAAAGTTATTTAAAGTGATACATATCATAAAATCTTATACTGTGACATAAAACATGTATAAAAATGAATGGTTGGGGGATTCTTGAACATATATTGTTCACAACCCAGTTATTTAAATATTTTTACTTATTAAATGTAATACATGTTCTCTCTTTCTATTAATAAGATATATTTTAAAAAATTCCATTCCCTTCACATATAAAAGGAGCTCACCTCCACCCCATTTTTTTAGAAATTATAAAGCCTTATATTGACCAAAAAATTACCATGTATCTAAAAAAATGTATTACCAAATCTAATAAGAATTTTTCTTACCAAAATATTATGATAATGATTCTAAATGTGTTACCTAAGAGAGAACATCCAAAATTAGAGATAATCTTCTCAATTGATCTCACTTATTAATTTTCATCTTATACCCGTAAAACCTATACAATACATAAAATTATGATAACATAATAATTATTAATATTTTTAAATGTTTTTATACCAATTAAATATCCATTTTATACCTTCATACAAAACAATTCAAAAAATTATGATTTTGGCATGTGTAGGTGAAAGAAACTACATCAATGACTAACATGTTATATATTTCATCACTGACATAAATATCTATTTTAATAATGGTATTTTATGATGTAATATGAAATTTTTAACTTAATTGATATTTTTAAATGGTATATTATTTTCTCTTCTACCTTCCATCCATCTATAAAAACTAAAATGTCACTCACGCGTACGTGCGGACTACCACCTCCCTGATAGTGACGTATTCATTTTTTTGCTCTATAATTTTATTATATATAAAACTATATTATAATTTGATTCATCACCCTAATAAAATCTAAATAATATCATTATAATTATTTTATAATGATCTTATGGAAAAAATCACTTTCTTAACCATACTCACATAAATATTATAACCTATTCTTATTTCGGCCAGTTTAACCACCTACATGAACGTTATAATTTTTTTCATATATAAATAATGAAGAATAATTAGTGGTAATATTGGATTATAATAAATAAGAAATTATTATTTTGATATAGAATGGTATTGTTATTATCTAACCTATCATTAAAAAACTATCCCTTGTTCGATCACGTCATAATAAAACAAAACTAAAATAAATATGAAATAAAATTATTCATTTTTGAACAATTAAATATAATGTTCATTCATTAGATGAATTTTTATTCAGATGATACTAATTATTTTTTGGGATTTTTTTAACTCAAACAAATTTAATTGAGTTATATAGTTTCTTATTAAACTTGATTCCTTTATATTACCATTATTATTCTACCTCATATGATATCATTTCTTCTTTTTATATGTATAATAACATTTTTCATTGAATTATTCATCCAAGATGAATTTTCTTCTCATAAAAGTAACATTTTATTAAGAATAATCTTTCTTCTCTTAAATGGATCTTTTTTCCATGTCCATGTTTTCACTTCTCAGTAATTTTCTCCATTCACAACTAAAAATCCTATTATTTTTTATACCATGTGAACTTTATACTCCCCCATTTCACTTTCTAAAAGGAATATTTTACATTATTTAATCGATTTGAGTTCTGTTAAAATTATTTTAAAAATTGTTAAAATTTATTTCCTCCTACTAATATATATTTTACCTTAAAAACCCA
This sequence comes from Viscum album, assembly GCA_963277665.1. Classification (NCBI taxonomy): domain Eukaryota; kingdom Viridiplantae; phylum Streptophyta; class Magnoliopsida; order Santalales; family Viscaceae; genus Viscum; species Viscum album. The sequence goes on along the minus strand of CAUJRU010000244.1, from coordinate 539,008 downwards.
ATTTCTTATTTTGAAAATTATTATTGTTCTCGGATCTGACATTTGACATTCTACGAATGCTAAATTTTGTACATTTTCCCATGTTTTAATTTTAAAAAGTAATTTTGAAAATGTCTCTTTACATTTCAAATAACTAAAAAAGATAAAATGTTTTATAAAATTTCATTTTAGCATTTTGATTCCATTTTATCTTTATTTTCAAAGGGATTGACATCTTTCAGATTTATGTAACTTAATATTACCCTCTAAATGATCTTATTCTAGTTGTATTTTTAGATATTGGACTTACGGTATAAATGTCCTAATAATTGATATCTTATTGTCAGATACCATTAGTGGTGTTCTTATAACCCTATTTTCTAACATTTTCAACATCCTTAATTTATTACAACGAAATTATTTAACAATTCCATCAACCTCATTTCTCTGAATGGATTATACTCACCTTCGGTATTATCTAGTTACTAATTCTATTATTTTGTTAATGATGATTTGATATAATTATAAATTTTTTCTTTTTTTCACACAAATATACAATGTACATGTAATGTATGAAAGGGTGCACCCTTGTCACACTCTAAAGCATTGGTTAAATAATCAATCTCTAGAGTTGACATGTTTATGATAACTTGTTAGCATGTGTTGTTTTTTTGTTACATTGTTGAAAAACCATAGTAATATTGTTTTATTGAACCATGGTGATATAAAATTATGGTATTCTTATGAGGTTTTATAATATTTTAATGCCAAGATCCAATATAAATTATTACCTTGAGTTAAAAGTTTTATTTTATTATTTTTTTCATATAATATATGTTTTAATGGGTATGGTTTATCTATTATTTGTTCTTAAACCTTGATTAAATTTACATACCCACATGATTATTTTATGCTCATTTACGATCCATGATTTTTATTTCTTATGTTTACACTTACTGAGAATTAGTGATGACCCCTTGTTTTTTTATTCCCCAAAGTTATAAAGATAATTAATACATTTGTTATGTCGATAATGTTTTCTTGTGATGAGAATTAAGGGAATATTCTAATAAATTTTTATGGATCAAAGTTTTTCTTATATATTGGGAAATTTTCTATCGAAAGAAAAATACATGGGGTTTGTTAGTTAATATTTTTTCATAAGTATATAAGTATAAAAACCTAAATGATATTGGGAAGGTATTGGAATGAAATATTTACTTTTATATTTTTATTATTATACAATCACATCATTGGGATATCATAATACCCTCTTATTTGGATATCCATATTGTGTGGAACAAGATAAACCACACCCTAATATTATCTCGAGTGTGTGATGATATTTCCATTAATTTTATATATCCTACATCCTGGGAATATATTCAAAAAAAATAAATGTTCATTATAGTTTAATATGTATTTATCATTTATATTTTAGTTGTTCTTATCATATGATGCGGTGACCATATTATTTTAATTTTAAATAAAAAGAAAATTCATTAGCAATTTTTAATAATTCCATGCAAGAGGATAACATGACCACATTTGTTGATATAGTGATAGAAAAGTAAATTTATTTCCATGTGATATGATTCTCGTTTAAGGGTTGAGAAAATATGTACACTTTTATTATTTTGATATCATTTTACTCTTTCACCCCACTTCTAGATATTGTGATGTTAGCGGTTATTTATCCCTTTATATTAATTTAATTAAACTAAGGGACACTACACCCATTAAACATTATTTATTTATTATCATAAGATATACTTTCCAGTTTATATTGTATATTAAGAGTGGGTGTAGTGAATTTTGACTCTTAGTAATACAGGTGTGACTTACTCAGACCTATACTAGTACTATTTGAAGAAGGAATGTTCACTCATTGAGGGGCTGGTAAGATAACCAAATAGGTTGCAGTCATTGTTATCATTATAATTTTTTATTGATTATTAGTGTGATGAACCAGGTCTATACTCCCAATTGTGTTGCTCATAAATAAATTATTTACATATGGGCTTTGAAATTAACTGAAGATACCAGGTTGTTACCATCAATAATTAAAATACCATCAATAAATTTTGAGTCTCATAGAATAAGAGTACATTTTTAGTTTATAGTTTTAGAGGGATATAAAAAACAACAAACTAATATATTTGATGCCTATCTCATCATATTGAATTTATTTCCACTATATAATAAACAATTTAATCTATAATAATTCTTCAAAATCTCACAAAAAATTACAAAATATGTTATTTTCTTCAAGATATACCATGTGTGATAGTTTTCATCATGTGCTTGGAAACTATAAATATAATAAGGGAATGCTCAAATGATCAGTGTGGTAATACATATAGTAAAATATATCATAGAATAAAAAATTTACTATGAATAAATAATAGTAAAATAATTCCAAATAATGGAACATATGAGCTTTAAATTAATCCATGGATAAAATAACAATATAAGAAATCAAATGATTCACATTAAATGGTTCCTTTGTAATTAAATACATATTGTCAGTTTTTTAATTCCATTTCCTATGATAATACATTAAGATCATAGACACCATGATCATACCATCAATACCTTGTGTAAAGGATATATTTCTTTTCTGAAGTCATACTACAAAATACCCAGGTTAGTTTTTTTCTTGTGACCTATTGATGTGTCAAGGGGCTTCTATATACCCCCATGTCAAAAATAAAAACTAATAAATTCATTATCTAAAGAATATGAATAATAATTCATTACATAATCATATTTCCTTAGTAATAACTAACATATATATTTAGATATGAAAATATGTAATACTAATAAAATTTATATCTATAATTGAATATAATACATACGAATAAATAAGGTTCATTGATAAATGATACATAATCAAAATTTCTAATTAATTAATAAAAATTATTTTTAGAATAATATGTTTTTAGATATTTTATATTTCTCAATACAATATATAGGAAAAAAATTTATGTAACCATCCCTCAAACTAACACCACTTGGAGAAATGGGTAAATAGTTAATTAATTAATTTCCCAATTAAATCAAGGTACGGAATCTAGGAGGAAGCCAATCAATCATTGGAAGTAAATATGGATTTCTCATATAAGAAATATATTTTAAAGGAAAACCATTCCTATACATAGAATATAGTACGCAGTAAAAATTCATAAAATATTTTCTGAAAGAATAATACCTTAATATAAAATTGTAAAAAAGGATTTATATGGTAATATGTGACCAATTATACACCACAAAATCTAAATATGTGGTCAAAATAAATTATATCTTGATGAGGAAAAATTTGAGATACAAAAATCGATTTGATAATAAAAAATGTGAGAATAAGAAAACAAGAGTGGTATAACATGAAATGAAAATATAATGAATTCAAATATTTTAATTATTATTTAATGAAATAGTTTAGTGAATATACCATATAAAAAAAATATGTTGTGTAATAACAATCATGTCTCATGGGATTCAATATAGAGACAAATAACACTTATGAATATATCTCATGTGGTGAAAATTGATACAAGAAACCCCTTCCAAGTAATATAATCTTTATGTTAAGACTCATTTGATAATTCTATTATAAGGGATAAATATAGAAAGCTAGAAAATAGAGAGTAAATTATTTTTAATGTTATAATTTCTTTCTTTTATATATATTTTTACTTTCCTTAAATTTTTATCATGGATGAGAATGTTTAAATGATTTTTCAAAAAAAATATGTTGATATCCTAATTAATGAAATCAAAATTAATGTTACCAGTACAAAATAAAAATATATTTATTTTCATATATATATATAATATTATAATAAATTTAGTTCTCATATTTATATGTTATTTTTGTTAATAGCAGTTTTTGATAAGGTGGTTAGACCAATAAAAAAAGAAGGCAGCACAATTAATGGATGATTATGGATAAGAGAGTGGTTTATTTTTTAATAATAATATTACTAAAAATTAATAATTATATTTCCTAGATATATATAACGTTCTTTATCATATTTTAATTTATTATAATTTATATTAACCAACTAGATAAAAATGAGATATGTTACTTCATGGAGAGAGTAGTCCGCACAATGTACTTCTAAGATGTTGAGTTCTCGTAAAATATGAGGGAAAGTAGGTGGATTATAATTTGTATCATAAAAATTATAATTATTTTATATTTTTCACATCAATTCTTTAATTTAAATATTATAACCATTTGTGATAGGTTTTGGTGAAAAAAATAATTTATCGTTTCATAGAGGTTGTAGTTTACAAAATGCATAAATAAAGGTATCATATTTTTTAATAGAAATGGTTAAAGCTTCTTAATAGTTATTATATTAGAATAACAAAAAAATTATAAAAAAATAATTTTTTCATTATCTATGAATTATAAAATAAAATTTGGTAATGTAAAAGTGAAATGGAAATATGTTATAAAAAATTACCCAAATTGAAATCATTACATTTCCAATAATGGATTCCTCCTAAATATGAGTATTAAGAAAACATAATGTAACCAGAAGAAAAAATAAAATAAATTTTAATTCATGGTATGTTATAATATAATTTTTAATTGAAAAAAGATAATTTTTAGGTAGGACTTATAGGGGTAGTGAGGGGGCCCTTTTATATGTTTTGAGAATAGATGTTTTGTAAATATTTCAACTTAATATAACAGGATCTTAGGTTCACATTTAAATAAGACTGAAAAGTGTAAAATAATGGATTTTGGTAAACTACATGGCCAATAATATAACAAAAATTAATTTTTAATTAAATTTTTTAATTTTTTTATCCTTATAATTTTCTCTTTAATCATTTCTAGTTTTGTTCGTGGTAATTAATTTTTTCCTAAGTAATTTAATTTTAATTTCTAAAAATAAAATGTAAATTTCTAAATAATTTATAACTAAAAATTCCATGTATGAAATATATTTTATAAGGTAAAATATATATCCATAATAAAATTAATTTATAACAATTGTGTGTGGAACATAAAAAACCAATTATTAGGAAAAGAGTATTTTTAAGCTCAAAATACATGTATAAGATAAAATTATATATTAATTTTTTTTCATTATATAAAATAACTTCTTTGAAATATAAATAAAATTTATATTGATTTCAATGTAAACAAAAATTTATTATTTCAAAAATAATAAATAATTTAAAAAAATCAAAATGATACATTTTATTAGGAAGTATTACTTATGTTAATAAAATGTTAATCATATGTTCCATAAATCGATAATTGTTTTTTGAAATTTATGGTTTTACTCCTAAAATAAATATTTGATTAATTAAAATTATTTTAGGCTTTTAAGTCATGTTTATACAATGATGAAGTCATAAAATTTACAAATTTTGTAAAAATACTATTTTTCCCTATTACTTTTAAAAAACCTTTTTAGGAAAATACCAAAAATAATTAGATGATAATATTGTCATAAAAATATTTTTTACACTAAATATATTAAATTCTTTTAAAAAATTTATAAAGGATACATTATAAAGAATACATCATTATAATTAGTCCTTTAGCTAAACTAATTTAATTTACATCAATAAAAAATTATTAATTAATACATTTATTTATATTTTTATGAATATTTCATGAGTCAATTTCGACTATTTATAACCACCTATACTACAAGTACATTTTAACGGTCATATATTGTTATGTGCTTTTTTGTGGTTTAGTTTCTCCTGTATTAAACACTATCAAATATATTAAAATTTAATTTATAGTTGTTTTACATTCACCCCACCAATAAATAAATTGTGCCACCAAAATTTTAATTTTTAGTCACCATTAAATTTTTTAAGGGTATCTAAAACATAGACATGAGTCATGATATGTTTTTAATGAGTTGTCTAACATAATAACATATGTTCTACTAGGATACATATACTTTAAATTCTATATGTTATCCTTTTTATTCATTACTCAATTTAAACATTTTTTTCTTTGAGCTCTTTTTTCACACATAAATAATCTTCCAATTCCTATGAGACATGACCCTCTGTGATTTTTACCACATTTTTTAACATGAAGGAAATTAAATATTTATCCCTCAAGTATCATCATCACCAATACTACCATGAAACTATATCCTTCTATTCATTACTGTATTTTTAAACTCAAATAATGTCACATTTTTTATAATAATTATTGATTTCTATATTTTCATAATTATTAGATTTCTCACTCTATCACTTATTCCCTTCTGTTTCTCATTATGACAATCAATGCATTGGCCATGAAAACCATTATTAATTTTTTCCATTGAGGCTTCATCCATTTCTAAAACCAAATTATATTAATCAGAAGTGATGTAAAATTAAAACCATAATAGGATTTTTATAAAATAAGTACACTAATCATTCAACCACCAAATATATTGTTATTCAAAATTATTAAATTAGATTTTAATTTAACCTAAATCACTCTCAGTTTATTATTTTTCTTTATTTTGGGTTCTATTATATCGAGTTACTTAATTACATAACATAATTAATCATTTGTAATGTCTAGTGAAGATAATGTGATTAACCAAATAAATCCCCTAGGTGTGTTTAACTTATATTCTTTTCTTATTCCCACTCATCTAGAACTAGAGAGAAGATTGATTTGATGCCCAACTATCCTTTTTCGGGGTGACTAACCAAAGATTTATCTATTCCACAACCACATCCCCTTTTCATTATCTTAGAAGAGATGTAATTTAAAATAGAAACAAACAATATCTAATTTAAAAAATCATCCAGATAGTATTCACTACATATGTTGATCCAGTAGAGTTATCCCTGTGATATTTTATGAAATATCCTTTATTCAGATTTATAAACTAAAAAATACCTAAAAAATAAGGTGTTATCTATACATTAAAAATTATGAAAAAATAACATATAAACCCTTAATTTATCATTAACTAACATCATGGCCTCTAATGATTTTTAGATATCCCTTTAAGACAAACTTTTACACCCATACCATCACTCCCAAATCCAATTATCATTAATATATTCTTAACATGTTGTATTTGAAATGAACTAAACAAAATAAGTTAATAATTAATTATCATAATATTACCAAAAATATTGATTAATCTAAATTCAAAAAAATATTTATTATTAATTTTTTATAGAGTTAATAAAAACATCTAATTATCAAATCCCATATCATTCTTATAAAATATAGATATTTATATTATAAATGAAACTACTTAATCCATAATAAGTCTTCAATATCTATCATAGAATATAAACATATTATATTTTATTCTAGGATTATAATGTGTTATACTTATTTTATAAAATACTGTTAAATGAAACATAATAAGGGTGTGGAAAAATTAGCAGTAAAGAAAAACATATATCATAATCTATTCTGACATAAGTAATATGGAAGTAAAAAAGTAATAATCAATAAAATTCTATATCAGTAAACAGTAGAGTTTTAAATAAATACATGGATTTTATAAAATATAAAAAATATCATGGATATATATAAAGGGTTCCTTAATGTTGAAATACATAATTTCATATTGGTAATTTTGTTCCCTAAGCTATGACATAATGATCTAACCTTCATGGACCTATGTTTAAGAAATATTTTTTCTAAGTAGACAAACACAAAAAATCCCAAGGTATATTTTATCTTGAAAACTAATGATGAATCTATGGATTATTAATATCCCCACCCATCTATAATTAAGTTTAATTCATTCATCATATGACGGATATGAATGTCATTTCAATTCATAACAAAAATTATATGGTAATAAATAAAAATCATTACTGAGATACAAACATTTGAGATGGAAATACTATTACAATAAAATGGTAATGAAAGTATCTTTCAGGTAAGGAGGATAGTTTAAAATGACATAATCATATTTCCATACTAATGAATAAATATCCTTATAAAAATAAAATGTAAATAAAATTTCAGTATTTCGCTAACCAATAAATGGAAGATATTTCTATAAAATTGTCCCCAAATCATTCATTTTATAGTGAAAGGGGTATATGGTTCTATAAATAATTTCCATAATAAATCAATATATAACATTGAGGTGAACATCCTTAAATAATTATAAGAAAATATAGAGTTCCCAGAGAGAAAATAAATTTAATGGAAAAAGCATTATTATAAATAGTGGATGATTTAGAAAAAAATATAATTTATTATCCTTATCAACTACAATAACAATATATCAATATTTCCTTGTTTGTAGCAATAATATCTCTATTATCTTATGAATTCACCAATAGAGTTTATGCACAGGGAAGAAAACATTTCCTTTTTACCTATATTCCATTTTCATGGTCTTTATTGATGATATTATGGTGTTTTCTTGGAATATGGTAAATCCTGAAAAACATTTAGACATAGTGTGGGACAACATTCATGCAAATTTTCATCAATGTATGATTTTAGTGCATGATTTTTATATATAAGTGATACATTTCCTTGTACAATTAATTTTTGAAAGTGGGGTCTCCATAGATATTGAAAATGAATAAATTGTTATCTATTGGATACTAATGAAGAATTTTATTGAGATACATTGTCCCCTCAACATATCAACATAATAGAGGTTCATTATTCATGACTTTTACCGAGTTACATCTCCAGTAATAGATTTCATAGGGAATGTTATTCCTTATCAATTGAACAACGAGTTCCAAAAATATTTTCAATAACGTAAGGTTTCCCTAACATCAACACCCATACTTATATTTCTAGAGTCAGAACTAGTCTATGTTATTTATAGTGATTCACCTAGATCTATTTTGGGATGTGTTATCACACATGGAGATAATGTGATAGCTTATAGATCTCATTTTTTATGGGTTCATGAAAAGATTTAATTGATATATTATATGGAGATAGCTATTATAGTAAATTCCTTGAAGACAAGGATTCATTACCTTTTTGTGATAATTTCATAGTGTCGAAGGATTATAAAATTATAAAACACATTTTTTGACAATGATATTTCAATATAATTTAATGACAATTGATATAATATATTCTAATGTTCTAATTTGACATAATGTGTATAAAATATAAATTAAATTCTATTAATGATGAATTGAGTATGAATTTGTGTAGTTATTAAACTAAATATGGTTAAGATAAGTGGTAATTTATTCTAATTGTATATAATATGAATATGAATTGTGCTAACAAATTGATGTTATAGTTTTCATTAATTTAATTTTATTCCTTATTCCAGAGCTTAGATATTCTCATACATCTACTTGTAAATGTGTCACCATAATGTCCATACCTAATTTTTGGCTGGCAATTGAGGGATGAATGCTAGATAATATCTATGTGTAATATTTTAGAGATCGGATCGCAGTACATATAACTTATTTGTAATTTTTTATTACCTATGTAACATCCCAAGTAAGTAATTAATAATAGATATTTTTATCTATGTCTATTAATGATTAAGATAGTGTTTTAGAGGCTTAAAATGAAAATAAATCCAATCTTAAGCATGGAATACACTAATATTCTTAAAAGATTGTTTTAATGCCTTATGATGGAAAACCCTTTTTAAATCTATATTTGACAATTTTATAAACTATGTTTTTCAAAATAAACTTATTCTTTATGATTGGGACATCAAAATTTACTTTGTGTGAATTTTTGGTATTTTTCTGACAATGTTCATTTTTTAATGAATAGTGAAAAATACTGCATTTTACATCAAAACTGCTTTTTAATCTAATTTATTTATATGATTAGATTATCTTTTGAATTGGTATTAATGTGTAATATGAATATATTTTTACAATTTAATACAATGGTGGTCATTGGAATTAATTTCACTTTGAAATTGGACTTAAACTAGTGTCAATCTTTTGATACTTATTGTTTCATAAAAACACGTTATTTTCTCTGACAGCGGGAATTAATTATTAAATTAATTAATTTGACTTTTATGTTTTGAATTTTTTAAAATAGATTTAATTTTTGAATTCGTAATATCAAATATAGCTTAGGGTGAATTTTTGGTAATTTTCTGAAAAAACTCCAATTTTTGATGAATAATGAAACCACTAAGTGGTACTTATAAAGACTGATTTTCCGTTTAAATGAAATTTTGCCATCATTGTGTTTTGAATTTCAAAAATTCGACATACATGGTTGTCATTAATAAGTAAAATGTGGTTCAATGAGATTATAATAAATTTTTTGTGAATAGTAACTTATTCAGTTCTTAATCGCGATTAGTGGTAATTAGGGTAGTTTAAGGTATAAATAATGGTTTAATAATATGAAATGACCTAGAAACATGTCCCAACTTTATTGGTTGTGTCATGGCCGACCAAGAAAAGTCATGGGTCAACTTGGGGACCCCATGAATCCACTTTTGTTGGGAAATGACAAAAATAACTTTTTATTTAATGTAAAAGTAAAAATGACCCAAACATAATATGTTTTACGAAAACAATTTTTACATGGGATTATAAAGATCATATTTATGATTATAAATAGTAATTGGAAAGCTAAAAAGATTTCCTACATCAGAGTATTTTTTTTATAATTTTTAGACATTAAATAAATTAAAGTATTTATGACATAATAATGATGCAGCGATGACATCATTATTTGACGATTTAAATAAAATGGAAAGATAATGTAAAATCTATGAACTACACATGTCCAAAACCAATTGGATGAGTGGATGTCGAACCCTTATAACCTTATCCACGAATTATATCAATGTGGGACCTTTTAAAACCGAAACACATTTTCAAATAAAGTAATATTTCTTTACTTTCCAAAAGTGCCCCTCCTCTCCTCTTATAAAAGGCCCCCACCTCTACCTCATTTCACACACTCCTCAAGCCTTTGGCTCGGCCAACCCCTGCCCATTTACTCTCTCCACATCCCTATACTCATCCTAGAGGATTCCCTTTGGACATAATCCTTTCAAAGGAAGCCTTTAGGCTCAAATCAAAAGGAGTTACACTTTTAAAGGTAATTTATTCTCTCATGTTCATTTGTTTTATTTTGCTTCTCCAACCCCCTAAACTCTTTTTATTTACTTATTTTGTAACAACACCAGTATCTTCAATATACTAGGATGTTTTTATAAGATTTATTTGAGCTACACTCTCACACAACTACATCAAATGGTTAAAGAACATACGGTTTCCGTGGATGGCGAAATTCTGCCTCCCGAAACGATGATTGTTCAATACTAATTTAACACCTTAAAAGGTGGACATTATGATGTCACTATTTTTATAAATGATATATGATATGTTTATTTTTTCCTTAAGCTTCTGTTTTTTTTTTCATTTTGGGCATACCTTTATGGTTTCCATTATGGGCAAACACGATATCTTCATTTTAGGAAGTGCGGACTACCGCCCCCTGAAAGTGATTTGATTCGTTAATACCATATGTGGGATGTGTAAAGGATAAAGTTAATGATATTATATATGTTATTATACTGGAATTATAATATACTCTTATATAATTATGATTCCATTCCAAAAAAAAATACGAAATAGAAATGGAAGTAGCGTTCATGCGTACGTACGGCTTACCGTCTCCATGAACGGTGCATTTCATTTCTTACCTCTAAATGTGATGTAATATTATAAATACATGTATATGCTGAATATATATGATGTATATGTTATCCAAATCATTAATATCATTCTGTATATAACGAAACTTTGACCAAATTAACAACATGTAAGTGTAAGAAGTCTATTTTTGACTTAAGAACCAAATACCAACAAAATGAACATTATTAACTTAAATGATTACATGATGTCCATAACATGGTATAAAAGGAATAATGAAATTGAAAAAGGTTCTCAAGCAAGTAGAGATTAACTCAAGTTTATTATTCGGGAGATCAAAGAACGGTCGGGTCAAGTCGGATACGAGGTATGGGACTTCATCTCAGTCTCCTTTCTTTGAGGCATATTTTATTTTATACACAACTTTCTTTTATACGGTGTATAAACCCCTTTGACTTTTACATTTATTCAAAAGGAATCTTTTTTATACGAAGCATTTACTAAACGACAAAAGGGAATGTTTTTGTCGTACGTATGCGGCGACAACGACTTCTCCGCCGTCGTGACCGTTATTTGACTTTCGGCTTCCTCTACAAGCCATACCTTCTTTTTTAAAAGAAAAATAAATACAATGTTTTACTTTTCTTTTTTTTTTGGTATTGAAAATGGTTTTAACAATGGTTTTGTGTTGTATTGATATCTTGTGATTGAAATGTGGAAATGTTTTTTTTCCTTTATGCATGTTTTATGTGATACGATTATGTTATGGTTCTTGGACATTATTATGAAGACGGGTGGTTCCGTGATAAACTAAGGGCGGGTGAGCCCGATATAGCTCTCCAATGCATTGGGTAACGCGAAGGAGTGAAACGTTAAGGTTTCTCTGAAGATATTTTAGGGAATATACTGTGATGGGTATTCCAAATGTAACCAAGAGGGTTACTCCCTACGTAAGAATGTTATGAATGCCTCAAGTTACCTTTATGTCCTATGATTTATATGATTTATTCATGATTTTATGAGGTATGTTAAAGTGCCTATGTTTAATGGGTAAAGTATGATTTCATTCTTATGTATATATGTACCCATGTTTCCTTTCCATGTTTTTATAACCCATACTGAGCTTTTTATGCTCATCCCAAGTTTTTTTGAAATGTTTTTCACAGGTCAAGGGAAAGGTACATGATATGATGATAGTGTCAAGGAAGTGTGAAGAAATAATCTATGTTTTATTTTAAATGTGTCTCCATTGATGGGAATGAAAAATACTATCTTTATGTAACCACTTTGTTTATATGTGGAATGTAATGCAAGTTTTATGATCTAATTCTCTAAAACTCGAAACCCGAAAAGATCCTCAATGTGTAATCTTGTAATAACTCAAGATTAAGTAAGGTTTAAGGCTGGGGCCTTATAGTTGGTATCAGAGGTCGGTTTAGATAACTTTAGAGTTAGAATTCTATTAAATGATTATCCAATTTTTTTTTTGATATAGCTTTTAAAGATTACCATGTTGCTTTATCTAAGACATGTTTGTTTAGAATGGTTTTCCGTAGAGGAAACAGGGAAGCAGTGATAGGAAGGCATAAAGAAGGAAATAACCTTCCGAATCAGCATCCAGAAATGGTCGGAATTGGAACTGAACAGTTTGTTGCAGTAATGACACAGTTGACTCAAGCGGTAAATGGCGGTGGTATCCATACACGAGATCAGCCAGACCAACCGCAGAGGAACATGTCAGTGGTGGAACATTTCATGAGGCAACACCCACCATCATTCAGAGGATCATCTGACCATGTGCTAGCTGAAGGGTGGATTAAATCACTGGAGAAGATTTTTGATGTCATGGGGTGTTCAGACAATCAAAAGGTTAGTCTTGCTATTTACCGTTTGGAGGGTGAAGCAGATCAGTGGTGGTCTATGGTTAAAAATATCAGGGACGCTGATGAGATTGATGCTCTTGACTGGGATGAATTCAAAGGTATGTTTCTTGAGAAGTATTTTCCTAAGGCTGTTCAACTTAGGATGGAAAAGAAATTCTTGGAATTGAGGCAAGAGGAAGACTCAGTGGCTGCCTATGAAGAAAGGTTCACTCGATTGGCAAGGTATGCTCCAAATTTTATTCGAGACCTTGATAGTAAAATCAATCATTTTTACTCCGGATAAAAGCCAAAATATCGAAGGGCATTAGCTTCTCGTGAGTTTAAAAGTTATGAAAAGCTTGTTCGATGTGCTGAGAAGGTGGAAATGGAGTTTGCCGATGACCAAGTGTTCTATAACAACTAGTAGAAGAAGAGACCGAGGTGGCATGAGAAAGGTAAGAATTCTTCAAAAAAGTCTGATGGTAAGAGAACTAAGTTTCCAGTTTGTGATAAATGTGGCAAAAGGCATGCTGGGGAATGTCTTCTGAATTCTGGAAAGTGCTACCGATGTGGTAAGATGGGACATAAGGCTCGTGATTGCACTGAAAAGGATCAAGGTGAAGGTAAGAACAAATTTGATTTACAGTTAGTGAAATGTTATAAGTGCAATGAGATAGGTCAGTATGCAAACGAGTGTCCAACAAAGAGCTTGAGTGATGGGAAGCAGTTAGAATACAAGCAGAAAGGGGTGGTGAAATCCTTTGCAACTACTTCAGCAGATGTCGGGCCATCAAATGAAGTTGTATCAGGTACTTTGTTTTTTCAGATTATGCCAGTGTGTTGTTTGATTCGGGGTCTACACATTCTTTCATCTCTAAAACCTTTTCTAGTAAAATGGGAATACCATCTCAAGAAATGACTCCTGAACTTTTGGTAAAAACACCTGGGGGAAATGTTGAGGCAAAAAGAATTTATAAGAATCTTCCTATCCTTATCTGTGGAAAGAACCTACTTGCAAGCCTTATTGGTCTACCTCTAGTAGAGTTTGATGTTATCCTTGGTATGGATTGGCTCTCTATTTACCATTCTAAGATTGACTGTAGAGATAAAGAAGTTTCTTTTCAGAAAGACATTCAGTTTGTTTACAGGAATGAACCCTTACTTTTGATAACATATCAAGAGGCTGAGAAACTTGTAAAAGATGGAAATGAATGTTACCTTGCACACATCGTTGAAAATAAAGGAATTGTTCAGATTAATGATGTGCCAGTGGTAAATGAGTATCCTGATGTTTTTCCTGATGAGTTGCCTGGAATAATACCAGATCGGGAAGTTGAGTTTACTGTTGACTTAGTTCCTGATGCTAAGACAATTTCAAAACCCCCTTATCGAATGGTGAAAATTGAACTTTTAGAGTTGAAGGAGCAATTGCAAGATTTATTAGAGAAAGGTTTCATTAGACCTAGCACATCACCATGGGGTGGTCCTGTTTTATTTGTTAAAAAGAAAGATGGTTCTATGAGACTTTGCCTTGATTATAGAGCCTTGAATAATATCACTGTTAAGAACAAATATCCTTTGCCTCATATTGATGATTTGTTTGATCAGCTCTAGGGAGCTCAGTTTTTTTCAAAGATTGACTTGAAATCGGGGTACCATCAGCTGAAGGTAAAGGAGGCAGATATTCCAAAGACCACATTCCGTACGAGATATGTCCATTATGAATTTGTAGTAATGCCTTTTGGGCTAACCAATGCACCTGCTGTATTCATGGATTTAATGAATAGAATTTTCCATGAGTTCTTGGATAAGTTTTTGGTGGTTTTCATTGATGATATTTTGGTGTTTTCTAAAAGTAAAGAGGAGCATGAAAGACATTTAAGGGTTATCTTGCAAACCTTAAAAGAAAAGAAACTATATGGGAAATTCAAAAAGTATGAGTTTTGGTTGCAACAAATTTCTTTCCTTGGTCACATTGTTTCTAAAGATTGAATAACTGTTGATCCTGTAAAAACAAAAGTTGTGGAAGAATGGCCAAGACCCACAAATGTAACCGAGATTCTTAGCTTCCTTGGTTTGGCGGGCTATTACCGAAGGTTTGTTAGAAATTTTTCACGGTTATCTAGTCCAATGACTAAGCTAACTCGGAAGGGTGTTAAGTTTATCTGGACAAAAGAATGTGATGATTGTTTTCAGGAATTGAAAAGAAGATTGGTGAATGCTCCAGTTTTGGCACTACCTTCCAGGAATGGTGAGTTTGTTATATACAGTGATGCTTCATTGAAAGGACTTGGTTGCGTCCTAATGCAGAATGATCAGGTAATTGCTTATGCTTCACGACAGTTGAAAACTCATGAGGTAAATTACCCTACACATGATTTGGAATTAGCTGCTGTTGTTTTTGCTTTAAAAATTTGGAGGCATCATTTGTATGGAGTAAAGTGTGAAATATATACCGATCACAAAAGTTTAAAGTATATATTCACTCAGAAAGAGTTAAACATGAGACAGAGGAGATGGCTAAAATTAATCAAGGATTATGATTGTACAATTCATTACCATCCGGGAAAAGAAAATAAAGTGGCTGATGCTTTGAGTCAAAAAAGTAATGCTTCATTATCAATGTTGCGTTTGGAACGTGATCCTTTGGTCAATGATTTGATGAACTTTGGCATAGAAGTTGTTGGTGAAGGAAGTCCTTCTGTTTTTTTTCTGGTATCAGTGCGATCATCTCTATCAGATAGAATCAAGCAAGCACAGAAGCAAGACAGTGAGTTTCAGAAAAAGGTAGAGCTGGTTCAGAAAGGTAAGTTGCCTGAATTCAACCTTGATAATGATTTTGTTTTGAGATTTGGGAAGATATTGTGTGTGCCTTGTGATTCACAGTTGAAGATAGATTTGTTATGTGAAGCTCACAGTTCTCCATTTTCAGTTCATCCGGGCAGTACTAAGATGTATAGAGATCTGCGGGAGTATTACTGGTGGGATGGAATGAAAAGAGACATTGCTGATTTTACTATAAAGTGTTCCACATGTCAACAGGTTAAATCAGAGCGGCAGTTACCGAAAGGGATGCTTCAGCCTTTACCAGTGCCAGAGTGGAAATGGGAGAATATATCCATGGACTTTGTTGTTGGATTACCGAAGACATCTCGAGGTAATAATGCAATCTGGGTTATTGTTGATCGCTTGACCAAATCTTCTCATTTCCTTGCTATACGAGATACTTTCTCTCTTGATCAACTTTCCCGTTTGTATCTTAAAGAAATAGTCAGGTTACATGGAGTTCCTCTCTCCATTGTATCTGATCGTGATCCCAGGTTTACTTCTAACTTTTCGAAAGGCCTTCAGAAGTCATTGGGTACTGAATTAAATTTTAGTACATCTTTTCATCCTCAATCAGATGGGCAGTCAGAACAAACAATTCAGACATTGGAGGATATGCTACGAGCTTGTTCTATGGATTATCAGGGAAGTTGGGACCAACATCTTTCTTTGGTTGAGTTTTCTTATAATAACAGCTTTCATTCCAGTACACAGATGGCACCATTTCAGGCATTATATGGGAAGCGGTGTCGAACTCCAGCTTTCTGGGATGAAGTGGGTGAAAGGAAGTTGATGGGACCATAATTGGTAGAAGAGATGGCAGAAAATGTTCAGCTGATTCAGAAACACATGAGAACAGCTCAGAGCAGGCAGAAGAGTTATGCGGATAACCGGAGGAAGGATCTATCTTTCGAGGTAGGTGATCATGTTTTTCTCAAGGTTTCTCCTTGGAAAAGTGTGATGAGATTTGGTAAGAAAGGAAAGCTGAGTCCAAGGTTTATTGGACCATATGAAATTCTGGAGAGAGTTGGATCAGTTGCATACCGGATGGCTTTACCTCCGAGTTTATCTCAGGTACACAATGTTTTTCATGTTTCTATGTTGAGGAAGTATATGCCAGATCCATCTCATGTTTTGAGTCCAGAGGTAGTTCAGCTGGAAGAGAACCTATCTTATGAGGAATGACCGATCCAGATTCCTGACCACAGGGATCAAGTGTTACGGAATAAGGTGATTAAGCAAGTAAATGTTTTTTGGAAAAACCACATGATTGAAGAGGCAACTTGGGAATCTGAAAATGCAATGAGGGATAAGTACCCCCATTTATTCGATAAGTAAATAAATTGCGGGGACACAATTTTCTAAAGGGGGGAATGATGTAACATCCCAAGTAAGTAATGAATAATAGATATTTTTATCTATGTCTATTAATGATTAATATAGTGTTTTAGAGGCTTGAAATGAAAATAAATCCAATCTTAAGCATGGAATACACTAATATTCTTAAAAGATTGTTTTACTGCCTTATGATGGAAAACCCTTTTTAAATCTATATTTGACAATTTTATAAACTATGTTTGTCAAAATAAACTTATTCATTATGATTGGGACATCAAATTTTACTTTTTGTGAATTTTTGGTAATTTTCTGACAATGTTCATTTTTTTAATGAATAGTGAAAAATACTGCATTTTACATCAAAACTGCTTTTAATCTAATTTATTTATATGATTAGGTTATCTTTTGAATTTGTCTTAATGTTTAGTATGAATATATTTTTACCATTTAATCCAATGGTGGTCATTGGAATTAATTTCACTTCGAAATTGGACTTAAACAAGTGTCAATCTTTTGATACTTATTGTTTCATAAAAACACGCTATTTACTCTGACAGCGGGAATAAATTATTAAATTAATTAATGTGACTTATATTTTTTGAATTTTGTAAAATAGATTTCATTTTTGAATTCGTAATATCAAATATAGCTTTGGGTGAATTTTTGGTAATTTTCTGAAAAACTCCAATTTTTGATGAATAGTGAAACCACTAAGTGGTACTTATAAAGACTGATTTTCCGTTTAAATTAAATTTTGCCATCATTGTGTTTTTAATTTCAAAAGTCCGACATACATGGTTGTCATTAAGAAGTAAAATGTGATTCAATGAGATTATAATAAATTTTTGTGGAATAGTAACTTATTAAGTTCTTAATCGCGATTAGTGGTAATTAGGGTAGTTTAAGGTATAAATAATGCTTTAATAATATGAAATGACCTAGAAAAATGTCCCAACCATATTGGTTGTGTCATGTCCGACCAATACAAGCCATGGGTCAACATGGGGACCCCATGGATCCACTTTTGTTGGGAAATGACAAAAATAACTTTTTATTTAATGTAAAAGTAAAAATGACAAAAACATAATGTTTTACAAAAACAATTTTTACATGGGCATATAAAGATCAGATTTTTGATTATAAATAGTAATTGGAAAGAGAAAACGATTTCCTACATCATAGTATTTTTTTTATAATTTTTAGACATTAAATAAATTAAATTATTTATGACATAATAATGATGCAGCGATGCCATCATTATTTGACGATTTAAATAAAATGGAAAGATAATGTAACATATATGAACTACACATGTCCCAAACCAATTGTATGAGTGGATGTCGAACCCTTATCACCGTATCCACGAATTATATCAATTTGGGACCTTTTAAAACCGAAACACATTTTCAAATAAAGTAATATTTCTTTACTTTCCAAAAGTGCCCCTCCTCTCCTCTTATAAAAGGCCCCCACCTCTACCTCATTTCACACACTCCTCAAGCCTTTTGCTCGGCCAAACCCTGCCCATTTACTCTCTCCACATCCCTATCCTCATCATAGAGGATTCCCTTTTGGAAGAATCCTTTCAAAGGAATCCTTTTGGCTCAATTCAAAAGGAGTTACACTTTTAAAGGTAATTTATTCTCTCATGTTCATTTGTTTTATTTTGCTTCTCCAACCCCCTAAACTCTTTTTATTTACTTCTTTTGTAACAACACATGTATCTTCAATATACTAGGATGTTGTTATAAGATTTATTTGAGCTAAACTCTCACACAACTACATTAAATGGTTAAAGAACATACGGTTTCCGTGGATGGCGAAATTCTGCCTCCCGAAACGATGATTGTTCAATACTCATTTAACACCTTCAAAGGTGGCCATTATTATGTCACTATTTTTATATATGATATATGATATGTTTATTTTTTCCTTAATATTCTGTTTTTTTCAATTTGGGAATACCTTTATGGTTTCCATTATAGGTAAACACGATATCTTCATTTTAGGAAGTGCGGACTACCGCCCCCTGAAAGTGATTTGATTCGTTAATACCATATGTGGGATGTGTAAAGGATAAAGTTAATGATATTATATATGTTATTATACTGGAATTATAATATACTCTTATATAATTATGATTCCATTCCAAAAAAAAATACGAAATAGAAATGGAAGTAGCGTTCATGCGTACGTACGGCTTACCGTCTCCATGAACGGTGCATTTCATTTCTTACCTCTAAATGTGATGTAATATTATAAATACATGTATATGCTGAATATATATGATGTATATGTTATCCAAATCATTAATATCATTCTGGATATAACGAAACTTTGACCAAATTAACAACATGTAAGTGTAAGAAGTCTATTTTTGACTTAAGAACCAAATACCGACAAAATGAACATTATTAACTTAAATGATTACATGATGTCCATAACATGGTATAAAAAGAATAATGAACTTGAAAAAGGTTCTTAAGCAAGTATAGATTAACTCATGTTTATTATTCAAGAGATTAAAGAACGGTCGGGTCAAGTCAGATACGAGGTATGGGACTTCATCTCAATCTCCTTTCTTTGAGGCATATTTTATTTTATACACAACTTTCTTTTATATGGTGTATAAACCTCTTTGACTTTTACATTTATTCAAAAGGAATATTTTTTATACTAAGAGTTTACTAAATGACAAAAGGGAATGTTTTTGTCGTACGTATGCGGCGACAACGACTTCTCTGCCATCATGACCGTTATTTGAGTTTCGGCTTCCTCTACAAGCCATACCTTCTTTTTTAAAAGAAAAATAAATACCATGTTTTAATTTTCTTTTATTTTGGTATTGAAAATGGTTTTCACAATGTTTTTGTGTTGTATTGATATCTTGTGATTAAAATGTGGAAATGTTATGTTTCCTTTATGCATGTTTTATGTGATACGATTATGTTATGGTTCTTGGGCATTATTATGAAGACGGGTGGTTCCGTGATAAACTAAGGGCGGGTGAGCCCGATATAGCTCTCCAATGCATTGGATAACGCGAAGGAGTGAAACGTTAAGGTTTCTCCAAATAGATTTTAGGTAATATACTGTAATGGGTATTCCAAATGTAACCAAGAGGGTTACTCCCTACGTAAGAATGTTATGAATGCCTCAAGTTACCTTTATGTCCTATGATTTCGATGATTTATTCATGATTTTATGAGGTATATTAAAGTGCCTATGTTTTATGGGTAAAGTATGATTTCATTCTTATGTATAAATGTACCCATGTTTCCTTTCCATGTTTTTATAACCCATACTGAGCTTTTTATGCTCATCCCAAGTTTTTTTGAAATGTTTTTCACAGGTCAAGGGAAAGGTACATGATATGATGATAGTGTCAAGGAAGTGTCAAGAAATAATCTATGTTTTATTTTAAATGTGTTTCAATTGATGGGAATGAAGAATACTATCTTTATGTAACCACTTTGTTTATATGTGGAATGTAATGCAAGTTTTATGATCTAATTCTCTAAAACTCTAAACCCGAAAAGATCCTCAATGTGTAATCTTTTAATAACTCAAGATTAAGTAAGGTTTAAGGCTGGGGCCTTAAAACCTACCACTACTCTTGATGGGATCTCTATCCTAGAATTTAGATGATGTATGATATTTTGATATCATAGTTTTGGTATTCTATAAAATATATGAAATTCAATGAGTATGTTTCGATATGCCACATAAATTAGTAGGTTAAGGTAGTGCACCAACATCTTGTGGTTTGTTTCATTATTTACTATTATTATGTGGAAATGAGAGTATATTTATACAGATTTTGTTATAGGTATATGGAAAATCGTTCAAAAAGATGATTACATATAGATGATGATTTATTGGCTCAAAAAGTGGTAAAAGTTTATCCTTATTCACGAATCAAATATAGTGGAGTAATATTCAAAAGATAATGTTTGTGAATTTATAAAAATAAATGGTATTTCTATATCAATTGTGAATGAATAGGAACCTAGTTTTATATATCTTTTTTGGATGTTCTTGTAGTATGAGCATATAACCCATATGACTATAATAATAGCTTATGATCCTCAAACAGATGGAAAACCCAAATTTATGATCTACAAATTGGAATATATTCATAGAAAATGTCGATTATAGATGCTCATGGGAGCATAATATGTCCTTATAAGAGTTCACATACAATAATAGTAACCTAGGTACTAATGAATATGTCTTATTTCAAGACTTTTTTTGGTCATCCAGGTCATTATCCACTTTATTTGGTAGAAATAGTTAAAATTTAAATTATTATGTATAACCTTTTGAATGAGAATAAAAATAAGGTTGAGGGTATTAAGAAAGAGATGGTGATGGAACAGAGTCATAAAAATTCATATATTAATCATCATAGTTTACCATTATAATTTTATGTGCATGATAATGTTTTCTTTAAAATCTCTCCAAGTCTATGTAAACATTATTTTTCTATGCAAGGAAAATTTTCTCTTCACTAAATTTCCATTTTGAGATACTAGCGTCAATCAGTGATTTGGATTATTGGTTATATTTATTCCCATTGTTCATCTTGATGAATAATGTGTTTTATGTATCTCAATTGATGAACAACCAATATGATCCTCTCCATGTTTTTAATAGGAACATGTTTAGCTTAAAACTTATGCTAATTTGATTCACTTTCCGATAAAATTATGGATAACCCACTGAATATATTACCCGAGAAAAGTATTGATTTAGTTCAATCCATATAACATCATGGTCATATTCAGTAAGATACATGGGAATGGGAAAAGAAAATGTTTGAGTAGTGTCCCAATCTCTTCTAATGAAATTTCTATTTCCATCTTTCGGAGGATATAATGATCAATGTTGGGGATAATTTAAAACCATTATTTATAGGTACATTACCATTTTATTATGTATTTTGAGGTTATTTAATACTTGGGATGAATTTTGAGAGTTGTATTTTAGTATTGGAGTGTTTTAGAAGTGCATATAAACGTTCATGATTTCATAATTATTAAAGAAAAATTGACTCTCTCTGAGAAATCATGTAATAGGTTCTAGGAAGAAACATTATTATAAAATTGTTTACATAAATTGTTAATATAACATGAGAGATCATGAGATATCATGAGTTGATGGTTGGTGATAATTTTTCTAAACCATACCACATAATCATGTGGTTTATTTGGCGATATCCAAAATCATGTGGATGATTGTAATATAATTTGATAAACCATGTGGCCTAACCATGTAACATGCCTCAAGTGATCTGATTATTAATTTTTTACCTAGTTAAAATCCCCAAACCCTTATTTTTATCATCTTTTCTTTCGATATTGAAATCATCTTCCTCCTTACACATCCTTCGAGATAGATTTTTTGGTCGAAGAAACATTTTATGAATCAATTTATGTTGGATATCTAGAATCAATGGTAATTCCTCATTCATTACAATTTTCACTAAATATATTCTTATTTCTTATCTAGGAGCCATGAATATAATCGGTCATAGATGGATCTATGTTTTTTGAAGTGAATATTGATAAAATAATGTTTCTTTTTATTGAGTTAATGTGATTTTAAGGTAGATAGTAAATTTTTTTCTCATTCCCTATTTCCATAATCTGTTGGGAGGAAGGTTTATTTTCTATCATCTCCACTAATTATATAACATTAAGGGCAATTTCTTTTTATAGAACTTTCTTAGATATCCAAATGAATCATTTTGTTATTTCTTAATGGAATCCAATTTAGTATATATAATGGGAACATTGAAATTATGGGGATTTTGGAAAACCCTTTGTTTTGTAATTTTATATTATGATTTTAATTATGGACATGTTCTAATGTAAGCTATTTGTGTGATGAACTTTTTTAAATGAAATTAAATTTTTATGATAAATTAATTGGTATTGAACTTAATATAAATGTGTTGGTGGATGTTCTTGTGGGAAGATAATATTCATGAATTACCACCATAAAGGTCAGATAGAGCATCACCGTAAAGTACCACCATTGATAAAAGATACCATGACTTAGTGTATGTGCCTATGAACATGAAATTGTTATACCACGTAAAAGGAAAAGATAATAATTCTATTTTTTCTCACATGGATTTTATTTATAGCTTTGTATAAATTATTAATCTTATTTTCACTTATTTTATATATAAATTTCTAACTAATTCTTTTCATAGTTTCATGTGATGGGATGTATTTAGAGATTACATATAGAGTAGTGTAATCACCCCTATATTGGTAACTTTGGAGCATTTATAGATTTTGTTTACTAATGAATGTGTAAGGTAAACTTGAAACGTTTCGGTAATAATACATCATGATGTTTCCTTATCTACTTTCTTTTCATATCTTGGATTTATGTCTCAAATTATTTAAGTGATTCTATGTTAGTGTTATAAAATTGAATATCTTTTGGTTTCATTATGTAATATTTTATTAATTTTTCACCACTACTATGATGTTTCTTTTTAAGGTATTTAATTTTTATTTTTATCATTATTATCCATTCCTAAGATAGTTGGTTTCGGTTTTTTGTATTTTATCTGGTTAGCCTATCTATGTTATTTAGGGAAACTCATCCCCCAACATTCTACTGATCCCTCGGAATTTATTATTATCCTTTGGAGTCTAGGGTATAAAATCTAAGGTCATATGAACCCCTAAGTATCTTCTGATAATGGGATTGTGTGTGATTTTACAAAACTATACTCCATACATAATTGGTTAGACCAAAAAAACATATTATATTCTATAAAATAAGTGATTAAAACAACATACATTACCATTTTGATCACTATGTGGTCCCAAAATGTTCCTCCACTCCCATAACCCATTAAAAGATACAATTATATTATTCAATGAGGATAGCGAATAGAATTATATTATTTCTTTATGTGGTTTATTATGTACCATTAAGGAATATAGTCTTCTTCCACGAGAAGATTGATCAGCAGGTCTAGATATCTAATTCCTCATCATACTAAAAACTATTATCCTTGAGACTCTACTCTAGATCTACTTTGATATGGATTCTCATAATCATCTTCAAATACTCAGGTGTAATACATGGTTTTATCTCACCATATTATCACCTTGATACTAGATGCATCAACCCCTCTCAAAATTCTCAAATTATTCAAAAGGGTTCTATCAATTATATTAATTTTTTTCATTTCATTCCTACATGAAATATTTATATTCACAAAATCCACATGAATATCATTTTTGAAATATCACATTTAATATTTTCAAATTTTAATTATGGAAAACTCATGATCATTAAAAAGTAGGATAATAAAATTTAGATCACTCTAGTGGTTACTGATTTTTAATCATTTAAACTCATATTAATTTAGATTCAAATGATTATTTAAATCACAAAAATTTCATGGATTCATTATTTCATTCAATAAATATTTGTGATACTAAAAATTTTCTGGAAATTAACTTTTTCAAAAATATTTGAGATTTACATGTCGTAATGTAATCGGCTTCGTGGTTCAAATCGGCTACGACAAAATCATCTATGTGGATAAAATTTGATCTGATTCTCACTTAACATACATCATTAAATCCAAAATATATAAAAATAATTTTTACCTATGTTATTTGGTTGTTTGGATCAATACACAACCACATCAGAAGTTTTTCTCTATGGGAATTTAATCAACATGAATCATTCAACAACGTACTCAAAAATATTAAATGCATTTGGGATATTCCATATTTCTCTAATATTAACACCATAACTATAACAACCCATAGTTTTATAGTACGTTATATTCTTAAAGTAATTCAATAGCTTTCGCCTCACACTACACCAAGTTCGAGTGCACGACGACTTACCAAACTAGTTGTTCAAAAGCAGTTATGAATAGTATTAACAAAATTTTGAATTTAATATATTCCATATAATTTTAACATTCATATTATGTGTTTATTAAACATAATATAAGAACAAATTCATTTTTTTCAGATAAAGGAAGTATTTTTCAAAAAATGCAATTTTACTTACTTTTAATGGTGTACCATTTTTAAATCCAATATTTGAGACTTTTATATAATAAATTTGACAAAATAAACTTATTATTTAGAATTGGGACATAAAAATTTAGTTTCTATAAATTTTTTGTGTTTTTCTGATAACATTCACATTTGGGTGAATAGTGAAAAAAAATAAATTTTTATTAAAATGTTTTTTTTAATAAAAATGATTTATAGTGTTAAATTATAAATTTGAATGTTTTGGAAGTATAATTAGATTATATTTTTTTCATTTAATCCAACATTGGTAATTAAAATTAATTTCAAATTGAAATTATACATAAACAAGTGTCTATCTTTTGATAGTTATTGTTTCTTAAAGACAAGTTATTTGTTTTGACAATGGGAATTAATTTTTAATTAATTAATGAAACATATATGTTTTTAATTTTGTAAAACAAACATCATTTTTTAATTCGGAATATTAATTGTATCTTAGGCTAATTTGTTTTTATTTTTCTAAAAAAACTTCAATTTTTGACGAATAGAAAAACCACTTAGTAGTAGTTAAAAACTAACGTTTTCATTTCAATTAAACTTTACCACTTATGTTAAATGAATTTATAAAATCCATCATACATGGTTGTTATTAGTAAGTAAAATGTGATTTAATAAGATAAAAAAATATTTTGGTGAATAGTAACTTTTGACTTTTATTTACCATGGTTAAAGGGAAATAGGTAATTCAAGGTAAAAAAATATTATAACAATACAAAATTATCTTAACACATTTTAAAACCTTATTGGATGAGTCGTGGACGACCATGGACATCCTTGGGTTGCTTTTGTGACCCTATGGAGCCACATAAGAATGATAATGACACTTTATTTTAATTAATTTAAAATAAAGACAAAATTGACATTAACAAATATCTTTTAGTATATCAATTTTTACATGTGCTTATATATGTAATCTTTTCAAATATAAAATTTCATTGGAAAGAAAAAATTATTTTCTACATTATGGTATTTTTTTAATTTTTAGACATCAAATAAATTAAATTATTTATGACACAATATTGATAGAGTATTTACCTCATTAATAAATGATTTAAATAAATAAGATTATTAATATTAAAACAATATCCAAAACCTATACAATTATTATTGGATGATTTTATTTCGAACAGGAGTCATATTATCATCGACTTTAATGAGTTTTTGACATTTTGAAACTGAAGATAAGTTTATAATAAAATAACATTTTCAAACATTCTTAAAGAGCCCCTCCTCTCCCACATAAAAGTACACCACTTCTAACCCATTCTTCACACCTCTCCATCCACTTGACTCATTCAGACCCTACCCAAATAAGCTCTAGAGATCCCTCTATTCAACCTAGAATCCTTACCTAAGGCAGAATTCACTTCAAGAAGTCTGTTGGGTTCATACCAAAGAGAGTTACCCAAATTAAAGGTAATGGTTTCTCTTAACTTCTTTTATTTTATTTTACTTCTCCCACCCTAAACACTTTTTATTAAATTATTTTATAACAACACTATTATCCTATATATACTTGTATGTTGTTTTGTGATGGATTCAAACTACACTTACACAAACCTTTATCTAATGGGTAAAGAACATAATATTTCTGTGGATGGAAAACTAACGCCTCACGAAATGATGATTGTTCAATTATATCTTACCTCCTATTATGGTGCCCATTAAGATAAAACTTTATTTATATATGATATATATTATTTTCTTTTATACTTATCTATTTTCCATTTATAACATTCTTTTATGGTTTCCATTATGGGTAAAACACGGTAATTTGAATTAAGGATGTGCGGACTACCGCCCCCTCAAAGTGATATGACTCATTAATTCCTTATGTGGAAAATATAAAGGATGGAGTTAATAATATTATATATATATGATATTATAATAGAATTAAAATATACCTATGTATCGTTATGTTTTAATTCCATTAAAATACAAAATATAAATGAAAGTAGCGTTCATGCGTACGTACGGCTTACCGTCTCCATGAAAGGTGCATTTCATTTATTATCTCCAAATGTTCTGTATTATTTTAAATACATATATATATACTGGAAATATAATATATATATATATATGATATATAAATTATTTATATTATTCTATAGATAATGTACTTTTGACCGCATAGAAAAATTGTATTTATAACAAGTTCATTTTTGACTCAAGTTCCGAACATCGATTAAATATCCAATATGAACTCAAATAATTAACAAATTGTTATAGAAAGGTACTAATTCATATAAAAGGAATAATAAAAACTGAAAAATGTTCTTAATCAAGTAAAAATTAACTTATGTTTATTATTCAGGAAGAACACGGGTCATACGAGTCAAGTCGGACTTGAGGTAAGGTGTTTCTTATCTAACGTTAATTCAATGAGATTTCCATTGTTCGTAACCTATTTATTCCATGTGTTGTATTTCATAATAAAATTTGATATATATTATCATTATTCTCTTTATATTCATGGTTTTCTATGAATGATTTGGTGTTTATTAACTTTTGGTCATACGACTCGATTGATTACAACGTGGTAGGGGGATTTCATCTTACTTCTTATTCTCGTGAGATTCATGGAGTATTTCAACTATTTTATTCTATGTAGTGTATGTAATGGACATTATTTTATTACTTGTGTAATATAATTAAATATATGGGTATTTAAAACTTCATTGTATGAGCAATATTTCATGGGGTAATGTTTCCTGAGTTACCAAATCAGTAAGAAAATTTTAAATTTCAATTTCCACTCATTGGGCTTTACACATACTTCATTGATTATTTTACTCCAATATTATTATTAATGTAGTAATTTCCACTCTCCATTGTGTGTATATACTTTTGATACAGAAAATCACGCAATTAATAATTTCTGAAGTCATTGATATGAACTTGATAAGAGTAATCTTAACTCAATTTCCATTCATTGAGTTAGACATCCAAGCCATTGGTGTTGTTTTATCAAAAATATGTGTTAATGTCCTCTGATTGATTTACATTGAAATTCAAATCATATAGAGTGTATTTATATTTTTCACATATAATTATGTCGTTTATTTATCCTTAACCTAAGGATACAGTCATTATAAGGGTTTTCATCTCATTTTACATTCCATTGAGATTTGTTTTTTGTTATATGCCAATTCACTTTTATATAAATTATATAATTTTTATTGACATAGTATATCATGAATCTCTTTATTCTCTTGATATTATTTAGTTTTTATTACCTCAATTATTAGTATTTAGGTATCTATCTTTAAGTTAGGAACTCTAACTAAAATATCATTTAAATGTTTTAAAGATTTATTCATCTAAATCTTTCTTATTAAAGTACATGTTTTAAAAATGGTTTTAGGGATTAAATTATGTTTTAGAATTAAAATTCCTTATAATAGTTTCAAAGTGGTATGGGACACTTTGATTCAAAAATAAATTTCAAACGGGTTCTTGATAAATATTGTGACTTTTAAATGTATTCATTAAAAGGGGGTACTTATCTCAAATAGTTTTGATGATTATCTTCATCTATGTCAATATCCTTCATTATTATTAATTGAGGATAATATATCATAATACAATATTTTATATTTTATTTAATGAGTTATGTTTGACTATGGATGTGCTATTTTTATTCCATTCATAGTTTGTTATAAAAGTATTGACATTTCGTATGATAGTTTTAATACAAATGTTTATGTTATGTTTCAACCTCTTCATATAAGGAATGTATTGGACATAGTATGTGATGGGTGGATCCCGCGATATATAATCGATGCATCAGTAGGTCTAATGAGACAATTAGACGTGGAATTGGATGAGACCTTTCCTAATTTGATATATGGGTTTTGCTGAGGTCATAATCATTTTTAAACGTCTTGGTCGAGGCCTTGACAAAATGTTTCAGAATGTCTGGAATTATATATTCTCTCATTATTAAAATAATAATAATGGTTAATGTGGTTATTAGACTAGTAGAATACCCAGGACTATGTTTTATTATTGAATTATTTACTCAGCTCATATTGCTGCCATAAAATGTTCATGTCTATTATTTGTAGGCATGTGTTTTAAATTATTCACTATGCTGAATGTTTATTTTATCTTCTACTATATTTCTTACACTTACTGAGAATTTGATCTCACCCCTTTCATATGTTTCATTTATGAAAAACATGGAGATGTTATTTATGAGTGATTTGTGGGAATAATATAGGAAGCAAGGATGTTTCTAATGGAATAAATCAGTTTTGTTTTTCTATTCTTGTTGTAATGTTGAACTTATGTGTATATCTTGTTTCCAAGACTACTAAATTGATCGGTCCTTCGGGACATGTTTCCTTGTAATCATGTTAATTTATTAAAATAATTCACTAGCTCCTGGATTCTAGGGTCGGGGTGTTATAGTTGGTATCATATGAAGTTTAGTACAAACCTTGGAAACTAGATTTAGATAAACTCTGATTAGAGCACATTAACCTAAGATTGAATTTGAGGGATAGTATATACAAACTTCCAAAACTTTTGGTAATGAAGAGATTTTGTTTATTTTTCAAACAATATATCACTGTCTCGATACAAGCAGGTAGAGAAATCTCTAGCACAGATGTACCTAAGAGTAAAAACTCTGACAAGGAGTTTCAAGCTTGACCCGAGGTATCCTGGAACACGACAACGGGCCTTGCTGCACTTTTGGTTATGACACTCCTAGGGGATACACTTAGGATAATTTAAATTTTTTTACAATCCGATATGATTGAATTTAATATATGATGAGAATAAATGACCTTGGTTAATCCTAAGGTGTTTTAAATTAAAAATAAGGATTTAGGATATTCTCTAAATGAATTTATAACTATTGTTACTAACACAATGCTTTCTGGTTTTAGTCAATAATTGGATTCCAAGGAAGTCATAATAACTCTATGAATAA
The DNA here is from genome assembly GCA_963277665.1 of Viscum album. NCBI lineage: Eukaryota > Viridiplantae > Streptophyta > Magnoliopsida > Santalales > Viscaceae > Viscum > Viscum album. The sequence goes on along the minus strand of CAUJRU010000244.1, from coordinate 508,388 downwards.
TGTAAAAGGTGGGAATGGTGGTGGAAATGAACAAAAAAATGGATTGTTGATTGGCATAAAAGATATCATGTTCATTCCGAATTAGTTATACAAAAATATGATCGACAACATATATGTTAACCAACTCCCAAACTCAAAAAACAAGATAAAGGCGGTGAATGAAAAGTTGTCTAGTAGTGGAGACCATAGATGAAAGAAACCTAAATTTCCATTATGCATGAAATGTGGAAGGAGAGACCCCGGAATGTGTCTCAATGGAACAAAGAAAAGCATTTTGTGTGGGAAAGAAGAACATAAAGTAAATAATTTCCAAGGAAAAATGAAGAGTACTATGAAAAAAATAAAAATGGTCCCAATAATCCATTTACAGTCATTTGCCGTAAATGTAGGGGACCTATCCATTACCTAGGTGAATTCCATATTCTCTAGGATATACTACTATTCAAGGAAGAATCTTTGTGGAAATAAATGGATTACAAAATGTATAAGAGTATTAGTGCTCTTTATGGATGGGATTACATTAGAATACTTTTCTCTTGTTTGTGCAACCCTATAGTTTATCTTGTGAAAATGATATTTGAGCAAGAATTATCTTTTCTCTTGTGTATATAGTTATAAATAATCATTTGGTTTTATATGATCCTTGAGTTTGAGGCAATGAAACGTTTTTACATTTTTGGATGAAAATGCGAGGTATGAGATAACATTTGTGGATAAATTATGTTATGGTTATTTTGAAGAATTTATCTCATTTTGGAAATTTTATAAAATATAGTTTTTGAAAAATGACTACACACAGATTGTGTGACAAACCGTCATATCGGACAAAGCTATGGAAATGGAACACACAACCAGAGTGCGATTGGGATTTATCGCCTACCACTAGATTATGTTAAGTCCCTGGCTAGTGTGACTAATTATTTTTTGATAAATGATTTCATTAAGTATATTTGGGACCTTATTAATTATCCAATGGATATCCTTATTATAGGAAAATGATTTGGTGGTTAAGTGATAAATGTAGTTTTTGAAGATGTTTGCTCTATTGGGAACACTATATGCCTAAGGAAAATAAAATACTATGGGATTTCATTTGAGGAGTAATGGTGGATATTTTTCTTTTTTTATTGTGTATTTATAGTGATTTGGTTTATTTATGGAAATTATTAACCTACCATATAGAATATGTGATTAGGTTAATTAATTTGAAGTATGTGACTTTAAGAGAAGTCAATGTTATTTGGAGATACAATTTAACAAGGAAGGCTACATAATCAAATTATTCTGAGTTTTGGGTTTCAATATTAGTTAAGATTATATTGAAGGATTTTATGTAACATTGTTCATTGAAGGGTATTTGTTTAAATTTGGTAATTATTTTTTAAAATTTTTCATATTAAGAGTATTATTTCTTTCTAGAATGGATTTCCCTCTTTGGGGATCATCTGTTCATGTACTAACCATTTTGGTATTGGTTAATGTTTAATGACAAAGGAAATATATAGTTCATCCAATTTGGATTATGTGATTCTATAGAATTTTATTCTAGCTCTTCAGGTGTAACCAAGTCATCATGAATACTCATCGTTTTGATAAAAGATGATTTTGTGGTAGAAATTTATTAATTGATGCAAATATACTTGTAAAGTAAGTATATTTCCTTATAATCTTAGTCAGTATCATAAATAAATTCATCAGCACTATGAAGAGAAACTTAAAATAAAAACGTTGTTGGTTTACTTTTCCTAATGGGTAATCAATGATCTTTCAACCCATCACAGGTTTATGGCTTTCATATCATTAACTTTACCCTAATAATATTCTCGATTACTCTCCATCAGAACTTGATGATTAGTTTTCTCTTCCATATCCATGTTTTCATACATGGAAACCTCATATGTGTTATTTTCGGTAACCATCATACTTACCTTTATTTATTTTAAAATAGAGGCCTCATTAATCAATTTTTTATATGGGATTTCAACTAAGATATTTCAAAATGTCAAAACCTAAATTTCCAATCACAAGCATAAATTTCAAAGACACAATTTATTGAAAGAGGGGATAATGTAACACCGCAAGGTTTCATAGTACATTATATCTTTAAAGTAATTAAACATCACACACCTCACACAACACAGAGATCAAGTGCACGACGACTTAACAAACTAGTTGTTCAAAAGTAGTTTTGAATTTTATTAACTAAATTTTGAATTTTAAATATTCCATATAATTTTAACATCCATATTATGTGTTTCTTAGTCATAATATAAGAACAAATTCATAACTTTATGATAAAAGAATTATTTTTTAAAAAATGAAATTTTACCACATTTTAGTGGGGAACCCTATTTAAATCCAATATTTGAAACTTATATATTATAAATTTGACAAAATATACTTTTTACTTATAATCGGGACATAAAAAATTTATTTTTTATAAATTTTGGGTGTTTTTCAGATAACATTAATATTTGGATGAATAGTAAAAAATACTAATTTTTAATGGAAAACAATATTTTTAATAAAAATAATTTATAGTGTTAAATTATACATTTGAATGGTTTGGAAGTATAATCAGATTATACATTTACCATTTAATCCAATTTTGGTCATTATAATTAATTTCACTTTTAAATTATACATAAATAAGTGTTAATCGTTTGATAGTTATTGTTTCTTAAAAACACACTATTTGTTTTGACAACGATAATTAAATTTAAATTAATTAATGAAAATTATATGTTTTAAATTTGGTAAAATAAGACATCATTTTTGAATTTGGAATATCATATATATCTTAGGTTCATTTTTTGGTATTTTTCTGAAAAACAACAATTTTTGATGAATAGTAAACCGCTTAGTAGTAGTTAAGAAACCGAAATTTTGATGTAAATGAAATTTCAATGCTTCTATGAATTGAATTTCAAAAATCCAAGATATGTGGTTGTTATTAGTAAGTACAATGTGGTTTAATAAAAGGAAAATAATTTTTTGATGAATAGTAACTTTTGACTTCTTTTACCGCGGTTAATGGTAAATAGGGTAATTCAAGGTAAAAAGAATATTATAATAATAAAAAATTATCTTAACACTTGTCCTAACCTTATTGTATGAGTCATGGCCAACCATGGGCATCCTTGAGTCGATTATGGGACCCCATGGAGCCACTTAAGAATGATAATGACACTTTATTTTAATTATCTTAATGTAATAAATAAAATAACATTAAAAATATCTTTTAGTATATCAATTTTTACATAGGGTTATATAAGTAATATATTAGACTATAAATATTCATCCGAAATATAAAAATATTTCATACATTATTTTATTTGTTTTATAATTTTTAGACATCAAATAAATAAAAAAATTTATGACATAACAATGATGCAGTATTTACCTCATTAATAAATGATTTATATAAATAATATTATTAATATTAAAACAATATCCAAAACCTATCCAATTCTGATTGGATGATTTTATTTCGAACATGATTCATATTAGCATCAACTATAATGAGTTTCAGACCTTTTTAAACTGAAGATATGTTTATAATAAAATAACATTTTCAAACATTCCTAAAGAGCCCCTCCTCTCCCATCTAAAAGGACACAACTTATAACCCATTCCTCACACCTCTAAAGCCCCTTGACTCATCCAAAACCTACCCAAATAATCTATAAAGATACCTCTCTTCCACATATAATCCTTACCCTAGGTTGAAGTCACGTCAAGAAATTTGTTTGGTTCATACCAAAGGGAGTTACCCAAATTAAATGTAATGGTTTCTCTTAACTTCTTTTCGTTTATTTTACTTCTCCAGCCCTAAAATCTTTTTATTACGTTATTTAACAAAAACACCAGTATCCTAAATATACATGGATGTTGTTATGTGAATGATTCAAACTACACATACACACACCTCCATCTAATGGGTAAAGAACATACTATTTCTGTGGATGACAAACTAATGCCTCACGAAACGATGACTGTTCAATTATATCATACTGCCTCTTATGGTGGCCATTAAGATAAATCATTATTTATATATGATATATATTATTTTTATGTTTTATTTATTCTTCTATATTTTCCATTTATAACATTCCTTTATGGTTTACATTATGGGTAAAACACGATAATTTCATTTAAGGATGCGCGAACTACCGCCCCCTCAAAGTGATATGACTCATTAATGCCTTATGTGGGATGTATAAAGTAAATAGTTAATGATATTATATAAATATATATATTATACTGAATTATAATACACTTATGTATCATTATGTTTTAATTCCATTAAAATAAAAAATAGAAATGAAAGTAGTGTTCATGCGCACATACAGCTTACCGTCTCTATGAACGGTGCATTTCATTACTTATCTCCAAATGTTATGTACTATTTTAAATAAATATATATACTTGAAATATAATATATATAATATATATAAATCAGTTTTATTATTATATAGATAATGGACTTTTGACCACATGGAAAAATTATAATTATTACAATTTTATTTTTGACTCAAGTTCCGAACATCGATAAAATATCCAATATGAACTCAAATAATTAACTAATTGTTATAGAAAGGTAATAATTCATATAAAATTAATTATAAAAAACTAAAAGATGTTATTAATAAAGTAGAAATTTAACTTATGTTCATTATTCAGGAAGAATAAGGATCAAACAGGACAAGTTAGACTTGAGGTAAGGGGTTTCTTATCTCACTTTTAATTCAATGAGAATTCCACTGTTCGCCACTTATTTATTGAATGTGGTGTATTGCATACTGCAATTTGATATATATATATATATATATATATTCATTATTCTCTTTATATTCATGGTATTATATGAATTATTTGGTGTTTATTAACTTTTCGTCAGACGACTCGATTGATTACAACGTGGTTGGGGGATTTCATCTCACTTCTTATTCCCGTGAGATTCATGATGTATTGCCACTATTTCCTTCTAGGTGGTGTATGTACTGGCCATGATTTTATTACTTGTGTAATATAATTTAATCTATGGTGGTAAAAACTTCATTTTATGATCCATATTTCATGGGGTGTATGTTTCCTGAGTTACCAAATCAGTAAGGAAATTTTAAATTTCAACTTCCACTCATTGGGATTTACACATAATTCATTGATTAGTTTAATCTAATATTATTTTTTATGTAGTAATTTCCACTCCCCTTTGTGTGGATATACTTTTGATACACATAATCACTCAATTAATAATTTCTCAAGTCAATGATTTGAAGTTGATAAGAGTAATCTTAACTCAATTTCCATTCATTGAGTTAGGCATGCAAGTCATTGGTTTTGTTTTCTCAGGATTATGTGTTATTTTCCTCTGATTTATTTACACTTAATATCATATCATATAGAGTTTATTTATATTTTTCACAGATAATTATGTCGTTGATTTAACCTTAACCTAAGGATATGGTCTTTATAAGGGTTTTTATCTCAATTTACCTTCCATTGATATTTCTTTGTTGTTATACGCCAATTAATTTTTATATGGTTTATATAATGTTTTTTGACATAGTATATCATGAATCCCTTTATTCCCATGATATTATAATGTTTTAATTACCTCAATTATTAGTTTTCATGTGTCTCTCTTTTTGATAGGAACTATAACTTAAATATCATTTAAATGATTTAAAATTTTATTCATCTAAATATTCCTTATTAAAGTATATGTCTTCAAAATGGTTTTAGTGATTAATTTATGTTTTAAAATTAAAATTCATATTAATAGATTCAAATTGGTATGGGACACTTTTATTTGAAAATAAATTTCAAACGACTTCTTGATAAATAGTGTGAATTTTAAATGTTTTCATTAAAAAGGGGGATATTTCTCTCAAATAGTTTTGATGATTATCTTCATCTATGTCAATATCCTTCATTATTATCGACTAAGGTTAATCTATTATAAAAAAATATTCTATATTTTTTTAATGAGTTATGTTTTACTATGGATGTTATATTTTTATTCCACTCATAGTTTGTGGTAAAAGTATTGACATTTTGTATGATAGTTTTAATAAAAATGTTTAGGTTATGTTTTAACCATTTCATATAAGGAATGTATTGGACATAGTATGTGATGGGTGGATCCTGATATAGCTCCTAGATGCATCGGTAGGTATCATGAGACAATTAGACGTGGAATTGGATGAGGCCATTCATAATTTGATATATGGTTTTGACTGAGACCATAATCATTTTTAAATGTCTTGGCTGAGGCCTGGAAAAAATGTTTCAGAATGTCCGATATTATAAATTCTCCCATTATGAAAATAATAATAATGGATCTAGTGGTTATTAGACTAGTAGAATACCCATGACTATTATTTCTTATGGCATTATTTACTCAGCTCATATTCCTACCATAAAATGTCCATGTTTATTATTTGTAAATGCATGTGTTTTAAATTATTCACTATATTGAATGTTTTTTTATCTTCTACTATATTGCATACTCGTACTAAGAAATTGATCTCACACATTTTGTATGTTTCATTTTTCCAGAATATGAAGAAGTTAGTTATGAGTGAATTTCAGGTATAATATAGAAAGCATGGATGTTTCTAAGGGAATAAATTAGTGTTGTTTTTCATTTCTAATTGTAATGTTGAACTTATTTATGTATCCTGTTTCCATGACTACTAAACTGATCGGTCCTTCGGGACTTGATTCCTTATAATCATGTCAATGTATTAAAATAATTCATAGGCTCCTAGATTCTAGTGTCGTGGGGTTATAGTTGGTATTAGAGGAAGTTTAATACAAACCTTTGAAACTAGATTCAGATAAACACTGATTAGAGCACATTACTCTAAGATAGAATTTGAGGAATAGTATTGAAAAGCATCCTATAATTTTGGTAATGTAGAGATTTTGTGTATTTTCCAAACAATATATCACAGTCGGGATACAAGTAGGTAAAGGCAGCTCTGGCACATATGTACCTAGGAGTAAAAACTCTGATGAGGAGTTCCATGCTTGACCCGATGTATCCTGGAACCCAACAACGGGTTTTGCTGCACTTTTGGTTACGACACTCCCAGGGGATATTCTTAGGATAATTTTTATTTTCTATACAATATGATATTAATGATTTTAATATAAGAATATAATAAATGACCTTGGTTAATACTAATGTGTTTTAAATTGAAAATAAGGATTCATGATATTCTCTAAATGATTTTATGACTATTGTTACTAACAAAATTCTTTCTGGTTTTAGTCAATAGATGGATTCCATGGAATTCATAGAAACTCTGAGCATGATGTACAAGGTGGGAATGGAGGTGGGAAAGAGAAAAAAATGTATTGTTGATAGGCGTAAAAGATATCATGTTTATTCTGAATTAGTTTTACAAAAATATGATCAACAACATATATGTTAACCAACTCCCAGACTCAACATAGAAGATAACGACGATCAATGAAAAGATCTCCAGCATTGGAGACCATAGATGAAAGAAACCTCAATTCCCATTCTGTAGGAAATGTGGAAGGAGACACCCAGGAATGTGTCTTAATGGAACAAAGAAATTCTTTATGTGTGGGAAAGAAAAACATAAACTAACGAATTTCCAAGGAAAAATTAAGATTACTATGGAAGAAAATAAAAATTATCCCATGAATCCATTTACAGTAATTTGCCATAAATTTAGGGGAATTGGCCATTACCTGGGTGAATTCCCTATTCTATATGATATTCTATTGGTCAAGGATGAAGCACTGTGGAAATAAATAGATTGTGAATTTTTTAAGAGTATTAGTTATCTTTATTGATGGGATTACATTGGAAGACTTTTCTCCTGTTTGTGAAACCCTGGAGTTTGTCATGTGAAAATGATATTTGAGGAAGAATTATCTTTTCTCTTGTGGATATAGTTATAAATAACCATTTGGTTTTATATGATCCTTGAGTTTGAATCAATGACAAGTTATTAAATTTTGGGATGAAAATGCGAGGTATGAGATAAAATTTGTGGATAAATTATGTTATAGTTATTTTGAAGAATTTAATGTTATAAGATATAGTTTTTGAAAAAGGAATACACACAGACCATGTGACAACCCGTCGTGTTAGACAAAGCTGTGCGAATCACACCCGCAACCAAAGTGCAATTGGGATTTATCGCCCACCACTGGACTACGTGAAGTCCATGGTTAGTGTGACTAATTATTTTTAGTTAAATTATTTTATTAAGTTGATTTGGGACATTTTTTATTATCAAATAGATATCCTTAGTATAGGAAAATGATTTGGTGGTTAAATGATAATTGTTATTTTTGAAGATGTTTGCTCTTTTGGGAACACTATATGACTAAGGAAAATAGAATAATATGGGATTTCATGATTAGAGTAATGGTGTATATTTTTCATTTTTTTTATTTTGGATTTATAGTGATTTGGGTTATTTATGGATATGATTAACCTATCACAGAGAATATGTGATTAGGTTAATTAATTTTAAGTATGTGACTTCAAGAGTATTCAATGTTATTCGGAGATATAATTTAACATGGAAGACTATGTAATCAAATTATTCTGATTTTTCAGTTTCAATATTAGTTAGGATTATATAGAAGGATTCTACAGACAATTGTTCATTGAAGGGTATTTGTTGAAATTTGGTTATTGTTTGTTTAAATTTTTCAGATTAAGAGTAGTATTTATTTCTATAGAGGATTTACCTTTTTGGTGATCGTCTGATCATGTAATAACCATTTTGTTATTGTGTAATGTTTAATAACAAAGGAAATATATAGTTCATCCTTTTTGGATAATGTGATTCTTTATAATTTGATTCTAGCACTTTAGGTGGAACCAAGTCATCTTGAATACTCATATTTTGGAGAAAAGATGAGTTTGTGGTAGAAATTTATTAGGGGATGAAAATCTACTTGTAAAGTAATTACATCTCCTTATAATCATAGTAAATCTCATAAATAAATTCATCAGCATTATGAAAAGAAACTAAAAATAAAAATAGTGTTCGTTTACTTTTCTTACGGGGTAATCAAAGACCTTTCAACCCATCACAAGTTTATGGCATTCATATCATTAACTTTCTCCTAATAATATTCCTGATTACTCTCCATCAGAACTTGGTGATTAGTTTTCTATTCCATGTCCATATTTTCTTACATGGAAACCTAGTATGTGTTATTTTCAGTAACTTTCCTACTTACCATTATTTATTTTAGAATAATATTTTGGATTACTCCTCATCAACCCTTGGTGATTAGTTTTCTATATCATATCCATATTTTCTTACATGGAAACCTAGTATGTGTTATTTTCGGTAACCATCATACTTACATTTATTTGCTTTAAAATAGAGGCCTCATTAATCCATTTTCGATATCGGATTTCAACTAAGATATTTCGAAATGTCAAAACCCATATTTTCAATCAGGAACTTAATTTTCCAGGACACAATTTATTGAAGGAGGGGATAATGTTACACCCCAAGGTTTCATAGTATGTTACCTCTTTAAAGTAATTCAACAACAAACACATCACCCAACACTAAGATCGAGCGCACGACGACTTACCAAACTATATTTTCAAAAGATGTTCTTAATTGTATTAACAGAATTTTGAAATTTATATATAACATATAATTTTAACATCCATATTATTTTTTTATTAGTCATAATATAAGAACAAATTCATATCTTTAAGTTAAAGGAATTATTTTTTCAAAAAAATAAATTTTACCGGATTTTAATGGTGAACCCTTTTTAAATCCAATATTTGACATTTCTATTTATTATATTTGACAAAATATAATTTTTTACTTTGAATTAGGACATAAAAATGTAGTTTCAATAAATTTTTGGTGTTTTTCGGATAACATTCATATTTCGGTGAATAGTGAAAATACTTATATATAATGGAAAACAATTTTTTCAATAAAAATAATTTATAATGTAAAATTATACATTTGAATGGATTGTAAGTATAATTACATTATAGTTTTAACATTTAATCCAATGTTGGTCATTAGAATTAATTTCACTTTTAAATTGTACATAAACATGTGTTAATGTTTTGATAGTTATTGTTTCTTAAAAACAAGCTATTTGTTTTAACAACAGGAATTAATTTTATATTAATTAATGAAACTTCTATGTTTTGAATTTGGGAAAAATAGAAATCATTTATGAATTTAGAATATCAAATATATCTTAGGCTGAATTTTTGGTATTTTTCTGAAAAACAACAATTTTTTTATGAATAGTAAACCACTTAGCAGAAGTTAAAAACCCGACATTTTCATATAAATGAAATGTTACCGGTTATGTAAATACAATTTCGAAAATTCAACATATATGTTTGTTATTATTAAGTAAAATTTGGTTCAATAAGATGAAATTTTTTTAATGAATAGGAACTTTTGACTTTTTTTACTGTGGTTAATGGAGAATAGGGTAATTCAAGGTAAAAAGAATATTATAATAAAAAAATATTATCTTAAAACTTGTACAATCCTTATTGGATGAGTCATGGACGACCATGGCCATCCCTGGGTCGATTTTGGGACCCCATGGAGCCACTTAGGAATGAAAATGACACTTCATTTTAATTAACTTAATGTAAAGACAAAAATTACATTAAAAATATCATTTAGTATATCAATTTTTACAAAAGGTTGTATAAGTAATATTTTCAAATATTAATATTAATTGTAAATATAAAAATATTTCATACATTATGGTATTTGTTTTATAATTTTTAGACATCAATTAAATTAAATTATTTTTGACACAATAATGACACAGTATTTACCTCATTAATAAATGATTTAAATAAATAAGATTATTAATATTAAAACAATATACAAAATCTATCCAATTTTTTGGATGATTTTATTTCTAACTGTACTCATCTTGTATTCAACTTTAATGAGTTTTGGACCTTTTGAAACCAAAGATATGTTTATAATAAAATAACATTTTCAAACATTCTTAAAGACCCGCTCCTCTCCCTTATAAAAAGACACCACTTATAACCAATTTCTCACACCTCTCAGGCCCCTTGGATCGTCCAAACCCTTCCTAAATAAGCTAAAAATATCACTCTCTTCCACTTATAAGCCTTACCTTAGGAAGAATTCACTACAAGTAGTCTTTTTGGTTCATACCAAATGATGTTACACAAATTAGAAGTAATGGTTTCTCTTAACTTTTTTTTTATTTAACTTCTCCAACCCATAAAATGTTTTTATTACTTTATTTTATAACAAAAATAATATCCTCAATTTATCAGGATGTTTTTATGAAAATTATTCTAACTTCACTTACACACACCTCCATCTAATGGGTAAAGAACCCACTGTTTCTGTGGATGGCAAACTAACGCCTCATTAAACAATGATTGTTCATTTAACTCCTACCACCTCTCATGGTGGCCATTAATATGGAAATGTATTTATATATGATATATATTATGTTTATCTTTTTTTATGCTTCTGTATTTTCCATTTATATCATTTCCATATGGTTTCCATTATAGGTAAAAACAAGATAATTTCATTTGAGGAAGTGCGGATTACCGCCCCCTTAAAGTGATATGACTCATTAATGCCTTATGTGGGATGTATAAAGGATGGAGTTAATGGTATTATATATGATATTATATCAGAATTATAATATAATTGTGTATCATTATGTTTTAATTCCATTAAAATACAAAATAAAAATGAAAGTAGCGTTCATTCGTGCGTACGGCTTACCGTCTCCATGAACGGTGCATTTCATTTCATATATCCAAATGTTATGTACAGTTATAAATACATATATATACGGGAAATATAATTTATATATGATATCTAAATCATTTATATCATTATGGAGATAATGGAATTTTTACCACATGGAAAATTTGTAATTATAACAAGGTCATTTTTGACTCAAGTTCCGAACATCGATAAAATATCGAACATAAACTCAGATAATTAACTGATTGTTATATCAAGGTAATAATTTATATAAATGGAATAATAAACATGAATAATGTTCTTAATCATGTAGAAATTAACTTTAGTTTATTATTCAGTAATAACATGGAACATATGGGACAATTTGGACTTGAGGTATGGGGTTTCTTATATCACTTTTAATTCCGTGAGATTTTTATTGTTCACCATTTATTTATTAAATGTGGTGTATTGTGTACTTCCATTTGATATATATTATCATTATTATCTCTATATTCATGGTATTTTGTTAATGATTTGGTGGTTATTATCTTTTGGTCATACGACTCGATTGATTACAACGTGGTAAGGGTATTTCATCTCACTTCTATTACCCATGGGATTCATACTGTATTTCCACTATTTACTTTTGTGTGGTGTATGTTTTGTGAGTTAATAAATTGATAATGAAATTTCAAATTTTAATTTCCACTCATTGGGATTTACCCATACTTAATTGATTATTTTTCTCTAAGATTATGTGTGGAATTACTATTTATTATTTATATAGTAATTTACACTCCCCTTTATGTCTATATACTCTTGATACACATAATCACTCCATTGATAATATCTCAAGTCACTGATATGAACATGATAAAAGTAATCTTAACTCAATTTCCATTCATTGAGTTAGACATCCAAGTCATTGGTGTTCTTTTTTCAAGAATATCTGTGAATGTACTATGATTTATTAACACAAAATACACAATAATATAGTGTGTATTTATATTATTCACACATAATTATGTATTTTATTTATCCTTAACCCAAGGATAAAATCTTTATAAGGGGTTTCATCTCAATTTACATTACATTAGGACTTCTTTTTTATTATAAGACAATTCACTTTTATATGGTCCATATAATGTATTTTGACATAGTATATCATGAATCCCTTTATTCTAATGATATTATAAATTTTTTATTACCTTGATTATTTATATTCAAGTTTCTATCTTTTCGTTATGAACTCTGACTAAAATATCATTTAAATGTTTCATATATTTATTCTTCTAAATATTTCTTATTAATGTCCATTTATTAAAAATAGTTGTAAGGATTTATATATGTTTTAAAATTAAAATTACTTATAATAGTATCAATGTGGTATGGGACACATTGATTCCAAAATCTATTTTAAACAGCTTCTTGATAAATAGTTTGACTTTTAAATATTTTCAAGAAAAAAGGGGGATATTTATCTCAAATATTATTGATGATTATCTTCATGTATGTCAATATCCTTCATTATTATCAATTTAGGTTAATCTATTATAATACAATCTTCCATATTATATTGAATGAGTTATGTTTGACTGTGGATGTGCTATTTTTATGTCATTCATAGTTTGTGGTTAAATTATTGATATTTCATATGCTAGTTTTAATATGAATGATTATGTTATGTTTCAACCTTTTTATATGAAGAATGTTTTGGAATTATTATGTTATGGGTGGATCCCACTATAGCTCCTCGATAAATAAGTAGGTCTCATTGTAAAATTATACTTGTAATTGGGCAAGGCCTTTCCCAATTTGATATATGGTTTTGGCCGAGGCCTTAATCATTTTTAGACTTCTTGGATGAGGACATGACAAATTGTTTCAGAATGTCTGGAATTATATATTCCCACAATATAAAAATAATAATAATGGTTCATGTGGTTATTCTACTAGTATAAAACCCATGACTATGTTTTATTACTGCATTATTTACTTAGCTCATATTACTGCCATAATGTGTTCATGTTTATTATTTATAAATGCATGTATTTTCAATTATTCACCATGCCTAATGTTTATGTTATCTTCTGCAATATTTCTTACTCTTACTGAGCATTTGAGAACACCCCTTTATTATGTTTCATTTTCCCAGGATATAAAGAAGTTAGTTATGAGTGACTTGCAGGCAAAATCTAGGAAGCTTGGATGTTTCTAAAGGAATAAATTAGTGTTTCTTTTCTTTTCAGGTTGTAATGTTGAACTTATGTATGAATATTGTTTCTAAGACTACTAAATTGGTGGGTCCTTTGGGACTTGATTCCATGTAAACATGAAAATGAATTTAAACAATTCCCCGACTCTTGGATTCTGGTGTTGGGGCATTACAAAACCTGTTTAACTGACTTCCAGTTCTTTCAATCACTTACGAACATATATATATATATATAAAATAAATTTCTGATTCACCCCCCAACACCTTTATTTACATACATTGAGGATTATCTTATCAATCATAAAAATTACTTTTCCACATTTTCTTGAACATATACGCTGAAGTTCTTCAAGATATTTCCCCGAGGATCCTTTTCCATAGAACATGGAATTTGATCACACATCGTATAGGCATACATGGATTCTTAATCAGAAAGTAAATAAAACTCCCTCTCTTGAATCCATAACAAAACTACAAGTATAATTATCTACTCCACTAAACACGTATTGAACTATTGAAAACAAATGAAATAATCATATAAGAATGATAATTTGTAGTATAAATTTATCAATCATTTTTATTTTCATGCTATAAATTACTTTATTATAAAAAAAATCAATATGGTTTTTAAATAAATCCAAAATCTATTTTGACCAAAATAATATTTAATTAAATGAAAATATAAAAAATTATTTTTTATTGGAAGATATTAATTAAGTTCATAGAATGTTAAACATTGGAATTCTAAATCCCTAATTTTATTTTAAAATGTATTATTTACTACTTAAGTAAATATTTAATAAATTAAAAGGTTTTATAATGTTTTAAGCCTTCTTTATATAATGATAGATTTATAAAATTCATAGTTCAGTAAGAACATTATTTTTCGATATTCCACTAAAAATAAACTATTTCATAAAAATAAAAAAATCATAATAAGATAACATTTACATAGCAAATGTAAAAATAAATTTCATTTTTACAAATTCAAATTATAATATTTGTATGTTTAACTATAAAACCGTAAAATTAAAATGAAAACTATTTTAAAAGGAAAATAACCTTTTAATATTATTATCTATTCTAATTCGGATATACTATTAATTAATAATGACATCTTTCTTGATATATTATCAATATCAAAAATATAATTTATTCATAATATGTATTTTATCTTAAAATAGAGAATATAAAAACAATTTTCATAAATGTCACATTTTCGCTATACTAATTGAATTCCCACAAATTTCATAGTATTAATATTGACTACTCTGTATATTTATACATACATTTCACAATTTTGTTATAACTATGTTTACCCACTGATTATATGTGTATGTTTTAATAGATATATATTGTAATGTGGTTTGATTTGGTTTTATATTGTGTGTATCATATGCTAACAACAATATTTGGACTTAAAGGAATACATAATTTAAAATATCAAGGTTTTATATTCTTTGGTACAAAAAAATTAAATCCCAACCATTTTATTTTTCACTAAATAGTAAAATTAGTTATGGGTATCTTAAATATAAGTGTAACTCAACATATATTTCGAATTAGGTGTCTACCTTAATATCTTATCTATGACTATGAGACCCATATTTTACTATAATCATGGTAATCCATGGTGTCATATATCATTTGAAAATTCTCTACCTAACCCCTAATTTTTCTGATATGAAGCATCCTCCAATTCCATTGAGTTATTCAGCTTAGGTATTCTTACCATATTTTTTTGGCATTAATGAAATTAAATATTCTTACCTTCATGAATTTGAATTATATAATACTTGAAAAGCCCAGAGAGTTTTTGAAATAGTTTTTTAATTAATATTTTATATATTTTTCATTATATTCAACTTTGATTTTATCTTTCAATACCGCTAGATCAACATTAAACTGTATTACATACAACACTAGGCATATTTGAAGCATGTTTTAGAATTAAAATATTATTATTTAATATGATCATTATCACCTAGCCATTGTAATAGAGGGTGTGAATATTATTATATAAATTATGATAATATTTGGCTATGATTTTTTTGTTGAACAATTAATTGGAAATAAAAATTAATACCATTTGAAAAAAATGTAAATCATTTCCTAGAAAACTATTTTTCTGTACAAAAACATGTTTTTTCCTTAATAAAGTATTTAAATAAATTTTAGAAAACTATTTTAATGAAATTTATATATTATAAATTAAAAAATATTTTAAATATTCATCTTATGTATTTTCTAGAGAAGATATAAAAATAACTCCAATATTAGGCATGAAACAATATTTTTCTAGAAATCATTAATGTCTTCTTGATCTCACTACTTTTAAAATTAAACATTAAAAATTTTAGAAAATTAATTTTATAAAAAATATATTTTTTTCAATTGTTAGTCAAAATATTATCTTAGGTATATTTTTATGATTTTTCTGAACAATTTCATTTTTTTAAATAGAGACAAATACATAATTAAAATTAAAAACTGTATTTTCATTTAAATTACTAATAAATTTAAATTATATTTTAAAATATATTTAAAAGAAATTATATAAATTATAAATCCATTAACAAAATTTAGTTTATTTAAATCGTTTTTTATTGTATTTTTATATATGAACATTATAAACATACGAACATTTTCAAATTAAAACCCCATTTTCTCTACGTGTAGGTAGGATTAATTTTAAATTAACCTTTTCTATTTTAGTGAATTGAATTCAGGAAAATGGATTAAATATTTTTGAGTAAACCTAGTATAAAATATATAATAATATTATATTAATTTTTTATCAAGGTTAATAGTGAATATATTAATAATTAATAATCATGGTTATGGTAAAACTAGGTTTACAATGGGTAAAACTAAAAATATAAGGGTAAAAATGACTTATACACGAGTCTAATAACTATATTATGGAAATAGTTTTACCTTTAAACCACTAATTATATATATATATTTTTCATTTTCAACCCTTTTAGTATTAAAAAACATGGTATCACTCATTTCATTTCAGAAATACCATGTCAATACTCTAACCCACTTATAAGTGGCTACCCCTCCCCTCTATTATTAATACCTTAAAAACATTTATGCTCATCAAATAACTACCTAAGACACTTACCAACTTCCCTAAACTCTTTATAGATGCAATATTTTTGGCATAAATCCATCCTAGTACGGCTTTTATTGCAAACCTAAGGAGGATATCTAATAAAATTGTAACATTAATCAGTGAGAATTTTTATTATATTTCCTCCCCCACCAACTTAAATTCTGATAATAAATTTATATACATAATAAAAATAATATATTAAATAGATTAGATATTTTTTCTCTACATAATGACCTAAACCCATCTCAAGTTCCGTCAAATGGGTTACAAAACCATCATTAATGTCTAAGTCACACTACCACCTCATGTACCGATGTCATTCATTTTTTCCATTACCACCTCTAAAGGCTGCACATAATGATGGTTTTGTTTGTTTGTATATGGTATTTATGATATAATTATTCTTATGTAATTATAATATCACATATTCCTTCATTGTTTCCATTTTTTGAAATATGATAACGTCATTCGTGTGCATAGAGGATTACCACCTTATAAAGTGATGTGATTCGTTGACAATTTACATGGAATATATAAACAATGGGTTTAATAAAAATATATCATATGTGAACTAAAAATAATTTTATAATTATGTTATACCATTCATTTTTGTTTTTTTCAATCCAAAAAGAAAATGGACACAAAATTCAGGCATATTAATGACCTACCGTCTCCATGAACAATGTATTTTCTTTTCTACCACTAAATTATATGGATTACTAAAAATAAATATATAATGAAAATATCTTATATTTATTTCATGTTTCAAATTCTACAGATAATGAAACCATTATGAAATTTAATGAAATCATTATGAAATTAAGAGGTCCAAAAATAAAAAAAAATAAAAATAATTATGAAAAAGGTAGTTATTACCTGAAATGCGACTTTAACATGGGATTAATAATAAGTGGGCAATAAAATTATATTATTAAATATATGTGGTATTACATGAATAATTATGTTTATTTATTATATTTATTATAAACTTATATTTACTATATAGGAGTTTTGAGTGAGTATGAAGAAAGTCAATACTTACGATGAGGAATTCTTGTCTCTCATTTTACATACTGAGACACATGTCATATTAACAACCTACTGATTTTATGTGGTGTATATAATCCCCATTAATTTATTTTAAGTTTATTTAATGTAAAATTATTATGATTTTCATTTCCATTATAATATTTTCCTTTCAAGGGTTTTTTTAGTTCAAAATTTAACAAATCATTAACAGATTTTTGCCTCAATTTTCCTACTTTGGGACATAAGTTTTGTTATTACCATATATTATATGAGGTGTATATACATACCATTTAAAATATTTAATAATGAATATACTTATTTAAATTATATTTTATGTTTAATTTACTTTTATTCATTCATTGGGCATACGATTCAATGTTCCCAATGTGGTTTGAGTTTTTTGTTAAAATCCCATCCTTTATCGGTATTATTTATGATTATGATTACAATCTTGAAATCATATGATATATATATCAACAAACTCATGAATTTTATTATCATATGACAATTTCATGAGAATAAATGTTTTACCCTCATTATCTCTATTTATGAACTCAATATTTCAAAACAAATATTTTATGAAAATTCATGTTTTCGATCAAAAAATATCTTTCTAAAAAATTAATGTTTTATAAGAAAAACTCATAAATGTTTCTAAAATAGTAAATTACACTTTAAAAAAAATTAAAATTATTTTTAAAATATTCCATTATATTTTTTCAATGTAATTTCTTAAAAAAGAATTTTCAGCATCTTTTTTTAAAACGTGTTTTCCAAATTTCAAGGACTTTTTCCTCAATAAATATTTTAAATGAATTTAAAAATAGTTTATATCATATCAAAGTTAATATTAAATTAAATGGATTTAAAAAAAATATATGTTTTAAAAGATGGTTTTTAAATAATATTTCTCTTCATCAAGAAACATTCAAAGTTACATATTATTCGAAATCATTTTCCATCCAAGATGAAATATTTTGATGTAACTTATGATTTACTAGGGATATGAACTAAGGATAACATTATTATTCTTTATTTGAATTATTTCTGAGTACATGATGTTTATGAAACATGTATCTCTTCCATGGGTAATACCATGACCAAATTTTTTTAAAACCACTTCCTTTTTCCATGGGTTATGCTTTGATGAAATGTTGAAATAATTATGAAACCTATTAATTTTCAATAGGATTTTTTCTAATAAAATTTATAGGAAACCCATTTCATTTCTTGGTTATTGATATAACCATTGTTCAATGATATTATAGAAAACATATGTATTATTTTCCTTATGTTATAGTTGGGAGCTATATATCCCTCTAATGCATAGGCTAAACCTTTATATCTCATGAGATAAAAATGGGAAACAAGTATAAAAGATTGATCCAATATGGGAAATAGGTGTGTTCAGATACTCTCTAGGAAATAGGTGTGTCCAAATCCACTAGGGAAAATATGTGTGTCCTGATCCACTATGGTAAATAGTTGTTTCCTGGTCTACAATTGGAAATATGTGATAATTCTTTATCCATTGTGTTGAAAGTATTTGTAGTTAACCTTTATGTGTGAAATAGTTCTATATATTTATAATGGTGTAACACTTTTATGACAAGATATTATTGTTCATGATTGATTTATGATTATTTATCCCAGTTATGGGTCATGTTTTTGTAAAATAAAAATTTTTATGCCATGACTCATGTTTATGATCTATGATAGGTTGACACTGAACTTCATAAGTTATTTTGATGATCACATAATCATAATGTTATCTTATAAATTCATATGATCATAGATTGTTATCTCTTATGTTAATCATTACAGAGAATCTAAACATACAATTTATTATGTTTCCTTTCCCCATGTAATGATGAATAGTTTCATATAGTTATTATCTATGAAAAGTACTATATAGGAATATATTTGTAGGAAATAATCGATATATTTCAACAAACGAAAAAATTCTCATCCAATATTCTAAATGGACTAAACTATAATAGAAGACATTAATTTTTTCATGTATTGTAATTATATTTCATCTAAAAACATATAATATCCATGTTTGAGATTCATGGGTTGTTATTTTTGGTATCAATATAATGGTTTAGTTATCCTTTGGAAACTTGGTTGAGAAAACATCAGTGAGAAAACTAGGTATACTTATAAGGATATTTCTCAAGATGTATCTAAGGATTATATTAAGGATGATTCATGTTTTAAGAAAATGTACTATAATTTTAGTAAAGGACAGAGAATGTGGGTTCCAAGAAATTAAATTCTGACTAGAATTCTATAAGTGTGTGTTGATTTGACACTGATTTACTTATGGATAACAACCCCGAAAACACCGTACTGATCTATACTCGATCAATAACTTGTGAAATATAATTATCCCTTCTCTACAACTAGTTTTAAGCACCCATGGTATATATTTTTAAAATGTAAAAACTATTTGTGAACCATCGTGAAGGATTTAAATAGAGGATGAATATTAATGACCATAGACAAATCTATGGTTTCATATATTAAAAATAATGTGTCGTGCTTTAGACATACTATAAGTGATTTTTTTCATTATTAGGTGGTTTTACAAAATTACTAGTGTTTCTCACACAATTATATTTGGATTTACTCAATATATGGAACCAAAAGGAATATGAATATCATTGAATGTGATAAATAATATTCTAATGACAAGGTAAATAGGATTCTTAATATATTAAAGGATGTTGTGATTATTTATAATCTATTTTCATGGAACATGATTAACAACTTGTACCTTAAACAACACTCAGAATCCCAAAAAAAGGCAATGAAATAGTTCACTGAGATTTCAGGTAGTGCAAAACATGAAGGAAAGAAGATTTATTTTCTTATGTGACGTGAATTAGGGAAGAAATACCTAACTAGGTGTCTTAGAGGAACATGAAGATGTTTTGAGTATTTAAAATAATGACATGATGTATGTAACATCAAAGGAAAAATGAACAGTTCTATTAATGCAGTATATGGAAATTTTATCCTCATAAAGGTATTATTAATGGATAACTAAATTAAATATGGAAATTTTAACCATTATGAAAATTGATTCCATATGAGAAATCATATGAATTGAAATAGGAAGGTATTATGAGTAATGGATATATTGTTGATGATATAGAGATTAAAAATGAACTATTAATGGAAAGAAGAGTTAAGGGATAAGTCTATGAAGCCTTGTTAATTATTTGATAAGGAGGTGGGATTATTGAAGTATTTGTGTATTGGAATTCATGTATTATGTTATATGAATCATGAAATATATTATAATTTTTCATTATATGTTTTTATTAAGGATTTAAAAAAATATGTCAAATGGTATTGATGGACTAATAATTTGAATTAATGGAAAGGTGATTGATGAAAAATAAACCTTACAATGTTAATTTTGTTGAGAAAATGATGTTTAGTTTGGATAAAAAGATGTCTGATATAGATAAATTAAATTGGAAATTATTTAAGGCCTAATAACTAATAAAGGATTTATTGAAAATGTGGTTTATGGTATCATTGACGGAGTTTAAGACATTATTGGATTTATGTAATGTGTTCAATAATCTATTTTTTATTCATGTAATGAGGAATAATTCATGATTTCATTTTGTTTATATTGTAATTCAGGTTATTAAAAAGAATTAGGAGAATATACTTCTAAGGTTTTTTTTATTTTCATCTGACCATTAAGAGATGATTATTGATATTTATAGGATTAATTTTAATTTTATTTAGCAAAATTTTGTGAACTACTTTAAAAATATTAAATTTTTTGAGAATTATATGGTTAAACATTAATGGAATGGTTTTATTTGAAATTTGGAAGAGGTTTTAGAGGTTTACTTTTTATCTCACCATATAATGATTTGTCAATATTGGATAACTACTTCTAACATTTTCATAGAAATTGACGGATTGACTTGTCATTGTATTATGGGTCTTGTGATCTAATAGTACATCAATCATAAAACAAAATTTATATTCATTTTATTTATAAAGACATGAAGTTGAAATTTATCAAAGAATAGACAAGGAATGAAATTGTTCTTATGATACAATGAAACACTAAACCCTAGGAATATTGGCACCTTTGAAATTCTTGATCGTAGTGATATAGTAGCTTAGAAGTTTGTTCTTAAACTAAGAATATCTCATGTTAAATATGTGCTTCATGTATCACTCTTGAGAAATTACACACCTGATCCTTCATGTGTATTAAATGTAGGGTTCATACTGCTTAAGCATGAGATGTCATGACCCATCCCTATGAGGCTTGAGCAGCGACTCCCCAAGCCCACCTCCAGTAGGCTGGGAGATGTCGACTAACCCTGAGTAGCATATCACACACATGGGAGGAATTAGCCAAAGGCACCTATAAACACGCACCCATATACGCCTCCATGAAACTATGTAAAAATATATATAAACTAAAAATAAAAGCATAAATATATCTATCCAGCAACCAGAGTACAACAACAATAAAAAAGGGAAATATAGGGCCCACTAAAAAACTATAAAAGCATCCAACCTGCTCAGAAGGATGGGATCAATATCAAATTCCACTGCCAAAAAGATCCTTGGCTCAATGCCAGTAAACACACTGGTGCATCTATCTCACAAAGATAAGCTTACCTTTTGTCCTCCTGGAACTCCATCAAAAGGATTATGGTGTGTGCAAGAGTCAAAACATGTGTGGGAAAATCACGTGAAGGTTTGAGTATAAAGATACTCAGTAGGCACCCTAAAATACCAAAAATAAAAAAACAACAACTGAAAGGCATTAGTCTATTCATCTAAGCCAGATGGAACCCAAATGATAGAGAAAATCCATCTCGAGACTATCCTTGGATAAACTCAACATGACAGACCAAACTTGTATCAACCCATACATATACATAGAACGTCCATATATACTCATATTAGGCACCAACCCTCATGAGGGTCCGACCTCATCGTCAGTGACATATTCGACATGAGTCTCCAAGGAAACACATAACAAAGGGAACATGCTCGATGAGCTCTGTCATCCCAGATGACAATCATCTATGAGATAAACTTCATCGGGATACAACACCATCCCATATGGCCCATCTGATCAAACACGCTCATCGGATATCGTCATTGAAAACATCATGCTAAAACAACAGAACCCCAAACTCCTTAGGTAAGGGATCTCTCCTAGGGTATGTTAGGGGATACCAGAACAGAACCTGGTAAAAAAAAGATCTCACAGATTGGGGATCACTCTCAGGATCCACTAGGGGATACACAACCTAATATGAAGTCCCACAGATCTCATCACTCAGATAGAAGATTGTTTCCAGTGTAAATTTGGTCAGGAAAATGTCAAAAACCCCATCTAGTATAACTTGCGATATAGGGGATCAAAATGATGACACCAGAAACCCTACCAAAACCACACACTAAGTTGGAGATTTCATTACTATTGATACGAAAACCTTAAGGAAAACCACACACTGATTAGGCGATTGTATAACTGATGATACCACAACCATACTAATACAGCCCACTACTTAGGATAATATATTCCTGATGTTTCCACAGACCCTAAAGGGTTGTCCGACTAAAAAGGGGATTGTCTCCAATGTAGAGAGATGCCACAACTCAATACGAACATAACTCATCGAGGGGATCATAATCCAATACTGAGGTTGTAATGCCATATGATCCCTCATAGGAATGAACGATGGAAATTTAATGAATTGCTACTAGTCCAAATCTCAGTAACCCAAGATACCCAAAACATCGCATCATTGAGAACATACTAGGTCTAAACTGAGGTCACCATCAAATTATACATGAAAAAACATGAAGGATTGGCTATTTACATGCCCAAAACAAAAAAATGGTGAAAATGTACTATTCACATTAAAAAATCCCAAGTGGGTCCCATGCCTCGATCCCAGAACACATCGAATAGATCCTGCCAATGTGATCCTCTCAGAAAAACACGTGGAATCGACTACTCATTCGTCCAAAATGGACACACGGTAAAAAAGACACATCTCACCACAAACGACCAATTCGGGACCCGTGAGGCCCACAACCCAATTTATGTTACATCACCTGAAATTGTCATTGAAACTTCCACCATAAAGCAAGGGTCATGTGGCCATAGATGACAAGCAAAAGAGACCCCTGGATTTCCAGTTACATGGGTTCAAAGAACCCCCGGATGAAAATAGGTTGGACAATTACATTGCATGTACTCTAGAGTACATGGGGTTTTCCCATGTAAAAGTACACAAAATTTAATTTACTGTACACGATGGGTACTATTCAGAAAGCACTATCCTATGTTCATTTTCTCCCAGATGCACACCCATGTGCCACTACACGGTGTGTACTCCCAGTACACGACACGTACTGTTCAAAACGACAATTCCCTATTCTTCCTCACCCAGACACACACCCATGTTCCAAAACACGACATGAAATCCTATTACATGGTGTGTAGAGATAAAAATTCATTCTTCCATGAATGTAAAGAACACACATCATGTGTGACTAGTTTACTAGCCATGTTGATGGAAAAACCAGATGTGATTTCCCTACAAACAGCACAGATAACCTCCATTAGCCTTGAAACACACAGATCAACCCATAAGTGGTCCCTAGAAATTGTCTATGAGATCTATAACCATAAAAAACATAAATTGGGTATCGATATTATAATTAAAAACTTCCTACCTTGAGTGTGGAACGCCGAAGCTTCATGGTTGGATCTATGCTCCAAAACATCCATTACACGATTTGGGAGCAAAGGCCATGAAGATGTGAGTCTGATGGCACCTCGTTTTGATGATCCGGTCTCTAGGTCATTCATCACCAAAGAGGAGAATAAGGGCAGAGGGGGATTCATCCTCTTTATTCACACAAGAAGGATGGGGGTGATTTTATTTTAATTAAATCGCCTTCGCTACCTCTCGGGCCCCGACTCCCCACCAACCCAACACTAGACACCGAAAAAGTTTATGTTGCGCCTAATGTAAACATAACATTATTAAACTCTACGGTGGTCTCAAAATTTTTATCTAAGAATCTGTTTAGGAGTTATTCATGACAACATCCATAAATAAATAAATTTACTTATTTACAAAAACACCCTCGACAACATTTTCTACAGGAGCCTCGGGTCGACTACAGTTTTACCCTACCTAAGGTAAATGGCACACTCTGAATGCAACTATGCCCTAATATTTCTAATCTAAGCTACAATATAAGAGATAACCCATATCTTCCATGTGAATAGTATATGAAGAATTAATATTTTTATAAAATTTCTTTCAGGCCCACCGGGCCTCAGAATCGCATGATGTTTTTGCGACTAGCTCTGGACTTATTAGTAGGAATATTCAAAACTCTGATAAGGTCAATACCCGAGTCGCTATATCCTTCCGATCTTAGTACTTTATTTCCTATAAAATAAATTAGCATGAGTAAATGAAACTGAACTTTGAACTGGGTTTCTCACACCAGCGAGTTCACCCAAAAAGATCAACAACAAAGTCACCAAGGGTTCCAAGGCTCCCAACGGGCACACACAATAGGGAACCCAATGACTTTTTCACAAACCCCCCAACACACAACCCTTCCCCAACACATAAGTCAGAATAAATCATCCTCCACACCTCGATATTATCCATTTTGTATATAACTGACTCTCCCACATGGTTTTAAATGCCTCACAAAAATATGTCTCAGTGAGGGATGGATCCATCTTTCTTGTGCATTCAAAGCACGTCAAACAACACCTACAAAAGGTCTTACAAACACTCTGAACAAAAAATGATCAAGAAATATAATGGAAATAGTAACATATAATAGTTTCATGCAAAAACTACTTCAGAAAGTAGGAATGATAAAGTGCATACCTCTACCCATCTACAGAGCCTCTGGGACAATAGCCTCTTAGGCCTGCATTTGTCGTTTCCCTAGTCCTCAAGCTCCCTGATCTTGGTGTGGACCACATGGGGGTGGTGGTGGTGGAAACCTGTACCGCCTGCCACCTCTTGTTACTGCACCAGCACCACCACCACATCTTCTTCCCTACAAACCACCATACACATGATGCTGCCACTACCAAGGCAGCCTATCGAGTGACTCCCTCTCAGTATCATCGTAGTTCAAACAATATATAGAAAGATGTCCCCAACCATTACAAGTGTATTGCCGCCTCCCCTATAATTGATCAAAACCAATCTGAGATCCTTGAGAGCCCTGAGCCTTAGTTCCTCCGTCTTGGGGTCCCCACCTAAAATTCCGAGCACGTCTAGACCCCTGATCATACTATAGGCAACTAGAAATGGAATCAACTGACGAGGTCTCATATCCCATGTTCCCAGCACTAACGGGCAGAATCAGCTCTGTCAGTAATCTCTCCACCAACAGGGAACACTCCAAAACTCTAGCAGAGGTTGGAAAGGAACATGGAAAAAACACCATACCTATTGTATCTGTGTAGCCCATGCTCAAAGTTCTGAACCCTAAGGAACAGTCTGGAACCATATCCAAGGTATAGCACAACCTGTTTCTAAACCTCAAAGAGTAATTTGATAGAGCATTCCCACCTTCTGAAGCTGCAGAAGCCACTGGATCTGTACAGACCTCAACGACACCAGATATAACTATTCCCTAAAGAGCCTCTCAAGCTCTGTCCATGTGAGTGTGTCCTCATCATGGGACTACTTCACCAGACTCCCCCATCACCTAGTAGAACCATGCAGAAGGCTCACCGTGAGGACCACCATCAGATCTGGTGGTTTCCTCACTAGGCAGAGAACATGGGTGACTGCTTTGAGCCATTCATCAGCTTCCTGGGGGTCTGGATCACCCTAGTACCGCAATTTTTATTGCCTTAGGAACTCATATAGCACACTCAGCCTATGCGCATGATTTTCCTACACTACCGGCATAACCAACTGCTTAATAGGTTGTTTCTCAACTGGCAGAACACGTGGAGGTCTACCTCAGAACCTATGGCATGATCCAAATACTCTAGTCATGTAAGATTGTCACCACAATCCTACAACAGAACCCTCTCTGGATATCTTCATGGAGGAATCCTAAAATACAATCAAGACACACCATAGTCAAAGAGTATATCTGGGATGATAACTCAAGATGGATAAGAATAACCCAAATCCCAGTCCTATGTAATGCATGTACCCTTGTTTCCCTATGACCAATGCACTAATGTCCCAAGTCATAAGGCATATTATCAGAGTCATGGTGCATGGATATGTCAGTCGCTGCAATAACACTAGATTCCCTGACCTAAAATAGAAACTCGAAACATCATAACACCTCTTCTATGAAACCCAAACCAAACTCATTGCTAAGACAACTATGCTAAGATGTATCATAGGTGGAACCCCCTCTGATACCACACTATAATGACATGACCTAATGGATCTCGATCCATGACTCCCCAATCCCACCTCCAATAGGATAAGGGCTGGTGACTAGCACTAAGTTGGATATCACACAAAAGGGAGGCCCTATCATAATGTACCTATACACAGTCACTGACATACATCTCACTAAAAAGTGAAAAGATATATATAAACTGAAAATAAAACCCTGAATACTTCTATCCCAATACTATATTACAATAGTAATACAAAAAGGAAAAATAGGGGGCCCACAAAAAAACTATAAAACAATCCAATTAACTCAGAAGGTGGGGATCACATTAAATTTCCCTGCTGAAAAGCTGTTCATCTTCACTCTGGTAAACACCAAAGTCAATCTAGCTCACAAAGATTCGCCTAGTATGGGTCCTACTGGGATTCCATTGAATGGCATGTCATCCGAAAAAGATAGAAAACAAGTGCGAGAAATGCTCATGCATGGGTGAGAATAAAGATACTCATTAGGTTCCCCAAAAACACAAAATAGAAGAGAGAAACTAAAAGGTATCATCCCGCTTATCCCAACTAGAGGGAACCCAAATGGGAGAAAAACTCCATCTCGAGACCATTCTCATATAAACTCAACTAGATAGCTCAAACATCTATATTCCCAAACATATTCCAGAAACATCCAAATATACATATCTCAAGTACCATGAATTATGAGGGTATGACCTCATCACGAGTGACAGAGTCTACATGAGGTTCCAAGGAAACACACAACCTATAGAACATGCTCAACAAGATCTACCATCCCAAATGAAACTTGTCTGAGAGATAAACTCCACAGGGTAACATCACCATCCTAGATGTTGTATCTGATCAAATACACTCATCAGATATCGTCATTGAAAAAGTCACACATAAATAGTGGAACACCAAACTCCTTTGGTGAGGGATATCTCATAAGGCCTAGTAGGGGATACCAGAACCCACCCTAGTAAAAAAAATATGATCTCACATATTGGGGATCACTCTCAAGATCCACTGGGGGTTACCACAACCCAATTAGACATTCCACGTATCTCGTCACTCTGATAGAGGATTGTTGCATGTGTAATGGTGGTCATGAAGATGGTGGAAACCACTTATGGTATAACTTGTGAAGTAATGTATCATACCAAAGATACCACAAACCCTATAGAAACCATGTACTATGTAGGGGATCACATTAATGACGATAGCACAACCCTATAGAAAATCACACACTGAGTTGGGGATCATATACCCGATGATACCACAACCCTACTAATAAGGACCACTATATAGGGGATCATATTCCCGATGTTTCCATAAACCATACAGGGTGGTCCTGTTAAATAGGGTATCCTCTCCCATGTACACTACTGGAAATGTCATTTTTACCAACGGTTCATTACCAACGGTTTGGTTAAACCGTTGGTAAAGATGGTTCAGGGAACCCTTTCCCAACGGTTCACTAGAATCATTGGCAAAGGGGTCTTTATGTTACCCTTTCCCAATGGTTTAATAAAACCTTTGGGTAAGGGTGCCCTCAAAAACCCTTTTCCAATGGTTTTTAAAAACCGTTGGTAAAGGTTTTCCCTAAATACAGTCGGGCGGCTGCTCTCCACCATTCGCGACAGAACCCTAAAATCAATCCAGCGCTCTGCTACTCTCGCGAACTCCCCCATCCAAACAGGTGAAAAATCATATTAATCATCTCAAACCAGGTATTTTATTCTTTATACACATATCCTACCATGTTTTTATTGTTATTGATCTAATATTTTAGTTTTAAGTCTAAATTTTGATGTGATTTCACCGTAAAAAATAGGGAAATGAACAAATATTTTGTTAATTAATTAGATTCTCATGGAATATCATTTGTGTTATAATGTCCATTCTAAATAAATGGGTAATGTAATAAAAGACCTTGAATAAATTGTGAAATTTTGGGTATGTTGCTTCTCTGAGAGGTTTTTTATTCTGTTTCATTGTATGTTGTAGGCTGTTGTATGGTGATTGAGCTGACCAGTTGTGCTTTGTGATATGTGGGGTTGTAATGTGATGGTTAGTGGGCATGGATGTGACATGTGAAGTTGTGTGATAGTGATGATGTGTGGTGGTATTGTGCCATGTGGAGGTGTTGAGTGATGAGGTTGTGGTGTATTATGTGGTGAGGTGGTTTTGGTTGTCCGATGGTTTTTTATGTGCAATTTTTTTTGTGATATGTGGTTGTTTTGGTGAGATGGTTGGCCGATGTAACATGGCGACAATGGTTATTGTGAGATGGTGAGTTGTTGTGTGGTGGTTTTATTAGTTTCCTGGTTATCTATGGAATAAATTATGTTAATAAAACAAAAAAAAGAAGATAGTAAATAAATGAGATGGAATAGAAATGGATGTGTGGTAAATGGATTTAATTAGTTTAACATTAAATGAATGGACAATGTAAGTTTGAATGAATTGGCTTATAAATGAAAGTGGGAAATACTATGTGTCTTGTGTGATGGTGGTGTGGTGTGTGGCATATAGTGGTGAAAGTGGTTGTGATGGTTTATGTGTTATATGGTAATAGTGAAGTGTGTGATTATGTAGTTAATGTGAACCCATAGGTTGGGTATTTTGTGTTATCTATATATCATGTATTTTATGTTATTTCTACACATTCCCAACCAGAGTTGGATAAACTTACCAACAATCAGAGGTTTTGAGTTATGGGTATTTTTTCGAATATCTAGGATGGTGGTTATATGGTTGGATAGCTACTATGTCTTCCCTAATATTCCTTCATAAGTGATTGACCATGTGTTTTTAGGAAATATGTGATGTGATTGTCCATGTGTCTTCAGGTGATATGTACTATGATTTCCCTAGTGTTTTCAGGTGAGGTGTGATGTGATAAGGCTATAATAAGATGTGGTTGTGGTTGGGGTCATGTAGGGTAGGAGGATGGCACAAGGTTGATGTTATTCATGTTCATGATACCCTACTAATATGGTTATGGGATGAGGCATGTTGTGATGTGATAACACATTAAGTTCTTGTGGGTTTTACATTTTTTTCAATAACACATTAGTATGTTTTTTACACATGTGTAGTTGACCCCTTGATTATTTTATTCCTTTATCATTTACTTAAATGTATTTTCTATTAAATTTCAATCCTATTGAATTGTTTATGACAAAATGACTTATATAAATTCTTTTTACAGAATGGACAGAAGTTGGATGTATGAAACCGATCAGATCTCAGGCAATTTTCAAAACAATTTGGAGAGCTTTATAGATTTTTCATTTCACAATGCTTCATATAGTGGTTGCATACATTTCCCATGTTCCAATTCTGTTGTTAGACCTTGGTTGAGCCATGAAGAAGTCAGCTACCACATAACCAAAAATGGTTCTCAAGAAAACTACTTTTTTTGGTATCACAATGGGGAGAAAATGAAATATCAAATTGGTGATGATCGAAATGAAAGGACTGGAATGGAGAATTTGTTAGATGATCATTTACTGTTTATTCATCATCATGAAAAAGAAAGGATTTTGACTCAAGAATACTTCGATATGAGGACAACTGATGCATCTAGTGAAAATGATGATATTGATAGGGTGAAAAAATTGAATGATGCTGCCACGACTCCAGTATATCGACAATGCGATAAAATGAAAAGGCTGGAATTTTTAATCCGATTGTTTCATGGGAAAACTTTGTATGGGATTTCTAATACAGCAATCGATTACATTCTCACCCACTTGAAGGATTTACTTCCAGATGATGCAGATATTCCGTCAAACCACTATATGGCATGGATGTTAGTTGAGGAACTTGAATTTCAAAAAAAAATTCATGCTTGCCCGAAAGATTGCAGTGTATTCTGGGAGAAACCGTTGAACGAAATGATTGTATAAAATGTGGCCCATCCCTCTGGATGTCATAATCTGATGGAACACCATCCTGCATTCCACATAATGTAATGTGGCACTTTCCATTGATCCCTAGACTCCAGAATCTTTTTATGTCTGATGACATATCAATAAAAATGAGATGGC
The DNA here is from genome assembly GCA_963277665.1 of Viscum album. NCBI lineage: Eukaryota > Viridiplantae > Streptophyta > Magnoliopsida > Santalales > Viscaceae > Viscum > Viscum album. Next base: position 476,781 of record CAUJRU010000244.1, on the reverse strand, counting down.
ATGATACCGAGAGATAGAAGACTAATGATGAGTTGGTTCATCCTACAAATAGATTTTCATGGTAGAGATTTGATGCTCGACATTCTGATTTTGCAGTTGATGTGCGTAATGTGAGGCTAGGCCTTTCATGCGACGGTTTTAATCTGTTTGGGCAGATGCTTACTTCGCACAGCACATGGCCAGTTTTTAAACACATTTATAATCATCTCCCATGGTTATGTATGAAAAAACATTTCACTTTCATGAGTATACTCATATCTGGTCCTTCTGATCCTGACATTGATATTAATGTATACATGCAACCTTTAATAAAAGAGTTGAAACATCTTTTTGATGTAGACATCCGCACATACGATGCTTGTTCGAAAGAAATATTTCAGTTTCATGCAACGCTTATGTGGACGATCAATGCTTTTCCGGATTATGCAATGATTTCTAGATGGAGCATGAAGGGAAAACTTTCATGTCCAGTTTGTATGAAGAATACACGATCCAGAAGACTGAAACATCACTGTAGTGTTAGTTTTTTGGGATATCGACGATTCTTGCCAAAGGATCATCCATATATATTGAATCATCTAAGATTTGATAATACCATAGAGACCGATGATCCACCACAGTGTATATCTGGAACTGATGTGCTTAATGAAATGAAATATTTTAGTTTTTCGTTCAGGAAGGGTCAAATGAAATCTAGAAAGAGAAAGAATGTTTCCACTGAAAACCGTTACAATTGGAGGAAGAGGAGTATCGTTTTTTATTTTTCTTATTGGTCAACCAATTTGTTACGCCATTGCATAGATGTAATGCATATTGAAAATAATATATGCGAAATGTTTCTTTCGGTTCTTCTAAATGTCAAGGGGAAGACAAAAGATGATTTACGATCTTGGCGTGACTTGGTGGATTGGGGCATCAGAACAGAATTGTATCATATGCGTATCAATGAAAATAAATGGAAACATCCATGTGCTTCTTATGTGATAACACCAATAAAAAATAATTTCTGGAAGTATTAGAGACTATTAGAGTTCCTGATGGCTATTCAAGCAACATATCTAAACGGGTCAACTGAAGAGAGTTGGAGATAAAATCTTTGAAGACTCATGATTATCACGTTCTACTGCATGAGTTGCTTCCAATAGCAATCCTCCATCTTTTTTCCAATAATGTAAGGGTGGATGTTATTTGGTTGTGAAATTTGTTTAGAGATATTTGTGCTAATATTTTGTCCAAGTATTTCTTGAGAAAAATGTTGACGGATGCCCCATTAATTTTGTGTGAGTTGGAGAAAATATTTCCTCCATCATTTTTACATGCATGCTGCATCTGACTGTCTATATTCCCACTGAAATACTTCTCGGGGGACCTGTTTCATTTCATTGGATGTATCCAACTGAAATAAATATGTCCACATTGAAGTCTTATGTCCGAAACAGAAATCATCCTGAAGGTTCTATCATGAACGGTTACCTGGGTCAAGAATGTATGGATTTCTTCTCGATGTATTTGTCTGATCTTACTACAAGATTGAACAGACCAATGAGAAATGAAGAAGAACATTATGAGAAAATTGAACCTTGTTTTCCATCACTTCCTCAAATAGGAGGAATTCCTAGATCATATACATTGAAGACATTTACCCATGAAGAGCAGGAGATGGCACATCGCACAGTTTTGTTCAACTGTGATTTGTTCGATGACTATATCAGGTAACTAAATTGATTATGTGTATCTTACATATATATCTGTTAAACTATTCATATTTTTTTATCTACAGGGAACATAAAACAATGATAAATATGAAGCATCGTTCTTTATCTTTGAGAAGGAGAGAGACATTGCATAGCAAAGAGTTTTCTGCTTGGTTAAAATTGAAGGTAAAAATATTACTATTTAAATTAATTATTTCAATATTTAATTAAGTTTAACAGTCATTTATATTTTAGGTATTGAGTTAGTCTATTGACTTTGTCTTTGAGGAAATATGATCGTTGGCTTTTGGTCCTAATACCGTGGTTCATGACTGTAAATCAATTGTTATCAATGGGAAAAAATTTATTGTCACTGAACGAGCAAAGATCATGAAAACACAACATGATGGTGTTATGGTTACTGCCACAACAGATTGTTATGCCAGTGCATCGCATAGTAGACTGTGATTTGAAATGTGGTTTATTAAGGAGTCATTGAGAAAATAATAATATTGGATTATTACTCTCATGGATGAGTCATAATGATGAAATGTCATTGGTTTGATTCGATGAGGAGACATGGCACATTTATTGATGATTGTGGATTTTGAGTAATTAATATGACGTTCACTCTTGCTACCGAAGAACCATATGTGTTGGAAATAATGGCTAAATAAGTTTTTTATGTCAAAGACCAACTTCAACCTGAATTTGGTTTCATAGTTGAAGTAATTCCAAGACATATTTTTGATGATGGTGATGATAGAATTGACACTGTCCCTATTGCCATTGGAACCAATCCATTTATTTCTTTTGATGACTCCAATATCTCAACTGTCAGAGTTGATTGTGAACCTGAAGTTGTGGTTGAAAATATATAGAATCATTCATCAATGTTCCGAATTCTTTTGGTGTACCTCGAGTTGTGTTGTTAAGGTTGGTAATATTCAAATTTATTTAGTATTGATCACAAATATGTTTTAGCTGACTTGATCGTTATGTGAATTTTCAATGTTAATTGGTTTCTGTTTTATTTGAATTGGATTTTCTAAATTGGAATTGCACTGTATTCAAACCTAGTCAAACCATATTTCTATCTTGGTTAACATTACAACTTGTATGATTTATTAAATTCATTCAAGCTCTTCTAAAACAATTGATAGCTAAATTATCAATGAATCCCCCTATTCCCTCATATATTTAGTTTTTTGGTTTACACATTAGTTTCCTTTTTCTAATTAATTATATATTTGTTTTCAAAAGAAGGAAATGCAGCCAATTGAAGAGATACGAAGGAAAAACATGATGGAGAACAATCGTCTGATGGCAGAGATGGGAATTCCACCATTAGTTCCTACAGTGAGTACTTTATTTCAAATATATATATATATATATATAAAGAATATATAATGTCATGTGATTAATGTTTTTGCAAACATTTTTGTAGGATCCACCTATACGTCGACAGTTATTTGACGAGGAGCCAAGTACTGGTCCTAGTACTCAGGCCGGTGGTACGAGGAGGGTTCGTACCATAGGTGGACGATCAGCTGCCTGTGCCCAACTAGACCCTGCCCCTCCCACTGACATGTCATCCTCCCCACATTCTGATCTCGGTGCGTCATTAGGGACACATGGGATATTTATGCCTCCCATGTTTTCGCTACCTTCTGCATCTTCTGCCCCATCATTTTCACATCCCATGATGATTCCCACTCCCCAGTCAGAATCTGGTCATACTGCTGCCCCATCTTCTTTTCCCTCTACTTCTGTCTCTCAGAGCTTCTATATTCCATCATCTTTGACTCCTGTTCCACCAAAGGGTGTTCCATCAGTTTCTGTGGACCTGGAAGCGCTCAGCGATCAGACTGGTGCATGTATATTTATAAAACCCTAACAAATTTTTATAGCAATATTTTTTTTTCATTATAACATTTTTTGATAAAATATTTGTTATTATTTCATGAAAGATACATCTACTAATAGGAGGCAGGGGAGGGGGCATACACGCATGTGTTCAGTGTGGAACTGCCGTACACAGGATATGGTGTATTACAATGAAGACAACCAAATGGTTGAGAAATCTGGGCAGCAATTTCAGAGTTTTTTGGCGATGCTTTCCAAAGACTCCGACATCATTCTCGTCATCCTGTTGTCATGGAGACATTTTCCACATGAGGTCAAGGATAGAGCTTGGGCAGAGATATGGGTAAAAAAACGGTTCTATTTAATGCCATGAATTATATTTCTATTTATATTAATTAATATTTTGATGTCAGTTTCGATTTAATTTTCTCGATGGTGAGGGTGCTCGAGCGGAACGTCTAAAGGATTTAGGCGTGATTTGGAGAGCCTAAAAACATGAGTTGTATATGGGCTGGCGTGCTAGAGTTGGCATAGAGTTAGAGTTGGTACCAGTCGTGGATGATTGTCCTATAGAGCAGTATCAGCAGATGATTACTCATTGGACGAGTACTCAGTTTAAGGTATAAATTACATTGAGGTATTTAAATAATAACTTTCATGTTTTGCCTTAATATTATCCTTTTCATTATTGAATTTTATTTAGGAATCATCTGGATAAAATAAAAAAAACATTGATGCAAAAAAATATCTCCACACACTAAGACGTAAGACGATGCCAGATCATGAGAGGAAGCAGGTATGATAATTTTTTATAAGATTTCTTTACGACTTACATTTTCATTTGTTTTCTAAATTATTTAATAGTTTGTTAAAATTTTCATATAACTTTAGTTTTCAATGTCATTGTAGAGGCAAATACAGAATATTGAAGGACGTGTGCCTCGACCAAAACTGTTTTGCTCGAGTAGACGGAAAAAGGATGCAAGTGCCATCAACGAAGTGACTCATCAGTAGATTGTAAGTTTTAATCTGTTGATTTTATATTTTAATATGTATTTTGTAACTTAATAATATATTTATATTTTTAACAGGTTTCTTTAGTGGCCCTCGATTCCCAAGAACCAGACAATTTTGGGCCAACAGATCACTTAAATCAGGTGTTGGGAGAAGAGCATCCTGGTAGAGTATGTTGCCGAGCTAGGATAGCACCAACGAGGTATTGGCCCTCCTTAGGTATGATCTGTAGTGCTACCGAGCTGCAGAAAGATAGGGCACAAGCAGAACAGGCTGAGAAAAGGGCCACAGAGATGGCAGAACAGTCTGCTAGGGCAAGCAGTGCGTTTATGAAATTTATTGAAGTTCTATATCCAACACTTCCAGAATAGGCCAGCCCAGCTTTTGATGAGTGTATGTCGTCGATACGTTATATATATGGTGCACGAGGTGGCAGTTATAGTGGTGGTTAGGACGATGTCCATATTGACAATGATGATGGCGAAGAGTCTGATTCGGAAGAGGAGGGAGAGGAGGAGGGAGAGGCGAGTGGTGAGGGCGAGGAGGAGGGAGAGGGAGATGAGGAGGGCGCTGAGTAGGGTGAGGACGATGATAGGGACGAGAAAGAGGGTGATTATGATGGTGATGGTGATGTGGGAAAAATTGATCCATGACATTTTTGACTAATATTACTGATATTTGATATTTAATCTATTCTAGTTGTTCGTTTTATCTAGACTCATAGTATAGTATTGGAGTTGAGTTATTTTTATATATTATCTGTTTTTATGGATGTTGTTGTCTTTTAGTGGTTGTGTGTTTGGGAACCCCCCACCTTCCTGGACCCTGAACAACCCCCCACCATCCTCCATGGATCCCGGAAACCCCCTCGGACAGCCCCCGGACAGCCCCCCGAATAGCCCCCCCCCCCCCACACTCTTCATTGGACCCAGGACAACCCCCCGGACAGCCCCCAGATAGCCCCCCGAACAGCCCCCCAGACACCCCCCACCCTTCTCCATGGACCCCGAACAGCCCCCCAGACAGCCCCCCCAGACAGGCCCCCCACTGTAACACCCCAAGCTTCCACGGTACACATCTCTTTGAATAAATATAGTAGCGTGTGTTGTACGCAGCTTCGAGTTCTAACACACACCACAACCAATCAAAGTAGCCGTTATGAATAGTAATACCTAATTTTTGAAATTTTATAAATTTTATCTTTCCAAGTGGACTTCGTTTTTGGATTCGGAATATCGAAATTATCCTATGTTGAATTTTTGGTATTTTTTTGAGAACTTCCAAATTTTTATGAATAGTGAAAAATACTTAAAAACAACTTTTTTAATCAAAGTATTTTATAGTGATAAATTATACTATTCAGTGATTTTAAATTATAATTAGAATATATTTTTACCATTTTATCCAATGGTGATCATTAGAATTAATTTCACTTTGAATTTGGACATAAACAATGGTCAATCTTGTGATATATATTGTTTCTTAAAAACACGCTATTTGTTGTTGACAGCAGGAATTAATTATAAAATTAATTAATGCAACTTATATTTTTTGAATTTTGTAAAATAGACATTATTTTTGGATTCGGAATATCAATTATAGCTTAGGGTGAAATTTTGGCATTGTTCTGAAAAACTTCAATTTTTGATGAATAGTGAAACCACTAAGTGGTAGTTAAAAAACCGATTTTTCGTTTAAATGAAACATTACCACTTCTGTGATTTGATTTTAAAAAATCTGACATACATGGTTGTAATTAGGAAGTAAAATGTGGTTCATTGGGATTAAAATAATTTTTTGGTGAATAGTAACTTTGAAGTTTAATTAATCGCGATTAAAGGTAATTAGTGAAATTTATGGTAAAAATAGTATTATAAAAATATGGAATGACCTTTACACTTGTCCAACCACTATTGGATGTGTCATGGCCGACCAAGAAAAACCATGGGTCAACTTGGGGACCCCATGGAGCCACTTTGGTAGGAAAAGGACATAAATAACTTTTTATTTAATGTTAAAATAAAAAGGTCACAAACAAGAGTTGTTTTACTAAAACAATTTTTAAATGGGGTTATACAAGTCATATTATTTACTATAAAAAAATAATTAGAAATATAAAAAGATTTCCTAAATCATAATAATTTTTTTATAATTTTTAGACATTATATAAATTAAATTATTTATGACACCATGATGATGCAGTGATTACCTCATTAATTAATTATTTAAATAAAATGAAAAGATAATGTAAAATCCAAGGCTTAAACTTGTCCAAAGCCTATTTTATGGGTATATTTCGAACCCTTATCACCTTATCCTATAATTATAGAAGTGTGGGACCTTTAGAATCCAAAAAGCATTGTATAATAAAGTAATATTTCAATACTTTCCAAGAATGCCACTCCTCTCCACTTATAAAAGGCCCCCAACACTACCACCTTACTAACCCTTTCAAAGCCTTTTGGATGGACCAACCTCTGCCCAAATACTCTCCCAACATTCCTCCCTTACTCCTAGAAGCCTCACTTTGGGCAGAATGCTTCCCAAGGAAGCCTTTGGCTCAAATCAAAAGAGTTACACAATTTTAAGGTAATGTCTTCTCTTATGTTATTTTGTTTTATTTTGCTTATCCAAACCCCTAAACTATTTTTATTCCTTTCTTTTGTAACAACACCAGTATCCTCAATATACTAGTATGTTGTTTTAATGAGTATTCTAGCTACACTTACACACACCTACATCTAATGGTTAAAGAACATACGGTTTCTGTGGATGGCAAATTTCTGCCTCACGAAACGATGATTATTCAAAACTCATAAAACACCTTCAAAGGTGGCCATTAAGATGTCACACTATTTATAAATGATATATAATATGTTTATGTTTTACATAAGGTTCTGTATTTTTCATTTATGGCATACCTTTATTGTTTCCATTATGAGTAAACACAATATTTTCATTTTAGGAAGTGCGGACTACCGCCCCCTCAAAGTGATTTGAATCGTTAATACCATATGTGGAATGTATAAAGGATGGAGTAAATGATATTATATATGATTTTATACTGGAATTATAATATACCTTTGTATCATTATGATTTCATTAAATACGAAATAGAAATGAAAGTAGCGTTCATGCGTACGTACGGCTTACCGTCTCAATGAACGGTGCATTTCATTTCTTACCTATAAATGTTATGGAATATTATAAATGCATGTATATACTGGATATATATGAGATATATGATATCTATATCATGAATATAATTCTGGATATAATGGATATATCACCACATGAACAACTTGTAATTATAAGAATTTTATTTTTGACTGAAGTACCTAAGATCGACAAAATGACCGTTATAAACATAAATAATTACATAATGTTCATAACATGGTAATAAGGGATATAAAATTAATAATGAACATGAAAAAGGTTCTTAAGTAAATATAAATTAACTCTAGTTTATTATTCAGGAGGTTAAAGAACGTTCGAGTGTGGACAGGACGCAAGGTAAGGGAATTTCTTAACCCAACTTCCATTCTTTGGGTTAATCTCCTACTTTCAAATTATGTCATGATATTATTATGTCTTATTTTGTATTTTTTACTTTCTTTATGTGTACCTATAGTGAATACACATAATAGATCTATTTTATTTTAAAAATGATCTTTTTAAGGACATCATCTCAATCTCCTTTCATTGAGGCATATTTGGTTTTATACACAACTTTCTTTTATACGGAGTATAAACCCCTTTGACTTTTATATTTATTCAAAAGGAATCTTTTTTATACGAAGTGTTTTAATAAACGACAAAAAGGGAATGTTTTTCTTTCCGTACATATGCGGCGACAACGACTTCTCCGCCGCCGTGACCATTATTTCAGTTTCGGCTTCCTCTACAAGCCATCACTTTTTTTTATGAAAAATAAATACAAAGTTTTTACTTTCTTATATTTTGTTATTGAAAATGGTTTTGAAAGAGTTTTTATTATATCTATGTGTTGTATTGAAATCTTGTGATTGAAATGTGGAAATGTTATGTTTCCTTTATGCATGTTTTATGTGATACGATTATGTTATGGTTTATGATATGTTTAAACCTATTTATATGAGGAATGCATTAGACTTAATAAGTGACGGGTGGAGCCCGCTATAGATCCTAGATGCATCGGTAGGTCTCATGAGACAAACTAGTGTGTTGGCACGAGGCCCTGACAAAATCTTATTTTTGGTCTTGGCACGAGGCATTGACTACGTGGTTATGATAGTCTGGAATTATGCATTTCATCATTATGAAAGTGGTTAATGATATTTCATGTGATTATTCGACTAGTAGAATATCCATGTGAGTAAGTAAATGGAATTATTTCATTTTAATTTTTCCATATTATGCTAAAGTTCAAGTTTAAAAGGCTTTTGTTTTAGTTATACATTTCCTTAAATGTTAATGTTTATTTATGAAATCTTCCGCTATGTTGTTATCCTTACTGAGCATCTGAGCTCACCCCTTTCAATGTTTTAATTTATCCAGGATGTGAAGAAGTATATTATGAATGACCTGCAGGGATAATATAAGGGGATATGAAGAGAAGATGTTGTAGTTTTGTTTTACTTTATGATGTAATGTAAGACTTATTAATGTATCTAGTGTTTCCAAGGCTACTAAACTAATTGGTATTTCGAGACTTGATCTTTTGTGATTATTCCAATGTTACGAAGTAATGCACCGACTCTGGGTAGCTGGGGTCGGGGTTTTACAATTGGTATCAGAGGCAGTTTAGTACTAACCTTGGAAGCTAGATTTAGATAAACTATGATTAGAGCACATAGCCCAAAGATAGACTTTGAGTATTAGTATAGAAGAACTTCCTAGAATTTTGGTATTATAGAGATTTTGTGAGTTTTCCGAGCAATACATCCCTGTCTGGATACGAGCAGGTAGAGGTGGCTCTGGCACAGATGTACCTAGGGGTAAAACCCAAAAACACCGCTTTGAGCTAGACTCGAACGGGAACTGGTGCACGACAACGGGCCTTGATGCACTCTTGGTTACAACACTCCCGGGGGATATGCTTTGGATAATTCTCATTTTCTTTACAAACCACTATGAAGGGTTATGAGTATATACTTCTTCAAAGAAAACATTTTATGGATTATATCCATAAATAGTTCAATTTATGTTAAGTATCTTACAAGTATGGAATTATGTATTTTGATTCATAAACTAATATAGTTTATGCCATTGTTTAGAAATGGCGCCTAGTGGAAGGAATGGAAACTGTATCAATGAACGCACTCCGTGTAGGGATTGCCCTCCTGCTCAAGATAATTATTGTGGAGCTGGAGATACAACTGGTGCTGATCAACTTATTACCATACTGGGAAAACTCACTCAGGTTATGAATAATAACCTTACTCGTATGGAGCACCCTGATCCGCAACTTGGAGGATCAATGTTAGACCACTTCATGAGGCAACAACCACCAACATTTAATGGGGGTGCAAATCCATTAGTAGATGATCAATGGACAAACTCCTTAGAGAAAATATTCTACGCCTTGGGGAGTAGCGAAAGGGAAAATGTTGTCATGGCAGTCTACCGCCTCACTGGAGATGCCGATCAGTGGTGGTCGCTGATTGAAAACACAAAGGAAGATGATGAAGTATCAAATATGGAATGGAGGGAGTTCAAAGAGATTTTCTTAGAAAAATAATTTCTGCAAGACCATCGAGCAGATATGGAAAGGAAATTTCTGAGTCTGAGGTAGAAGGAGGATGAGAATGTCGCAAAGTATGAGGCTAACTTTACAAGGTTAGCGAGGCATGCTGCAGATTATGTACGTAACCCGAGAAGTAATATTTATCGTTTCTTTGATGGGTTAAAACCATTTCTCCGTCAAGATTTAGTATCACAGTCTTTCTCAACATACAAAGATATACTCTCATGTGCTATCAAGACGGAAAATTAATTCTCTAAGTCTTATTACTTTAAAGCAAAGAAAGAAAAGAAGAGATCTTCTGATCAATCTGGAAATGGAAATAAGGGGAAGAAGGGAAGAGTTGAATATCAGTCTTGCAGTAAATGTGGAAAGAAACACCCCGGTACTTGATTGAAGGGAATGGGAGTCTGTTAAAAGTGTGGTGAAAAAGGACACCAAGCTCATGATTGCAAGGGAAGGAAAGTTGTTGTCAATGTGGAATGATATAATTTTAGAGAGATGGGACATTATGCAAATGAATGTCCTAAGCGTCAAGGGAAATTAACTCAGAAGAGGCCAAGGGATCAAGGCCAAGCTTATGCTATCACTACTGCTGAGGTTGAAGCTCCAAAAGACGTGGTGGCAGGTAATTTAATGGTTTCCTCAAGTTTAGCAAATGCATTATTTGATTCTGGATCATCGAATTGTTTCATATCTTCCCAATTTGCTAAGAAAATTAGATATTTATAGTTTGATTTAACAAGAGAATTATCAGTCAAAACTCTTAAGGGAAGTATTATTGCAACAAAGTTTTTTGAATCAGTCCCCATTAGAGCACATAATTGTTCTTTATCCGCTGATCTCATTGTCATACCAATGATTGAGTTTGATATAATCCTCGGTATGGATTGGCTTTCGGACTATGATGCAAAGATTTATTGTAAAAAGAAGGAGGTTACGATTTTTGATGATGATGATAAGGAACACCTTATTTTTAGAGCAGAATCGTCACCACCAAAATTCTTATTTAGATCCACCCCCAGTGGCTCAACTAAGTTCAATTGTTGGGGAGGAAGAGAATGAAATGACTAATAGAAAGGAAAAGAATGTTCAAATAGAGGATGTACCAATTGTGAAAGAATATGTAGATGTGTTTCCGGAAGATTTACCTAGACATCCTCCAGAACGAGAAGTAGAGTTTTCCATTGATTTAATTCCTGGATCGAGGCCCATATCAAAGACCCCTTATAGGATGGACACTGTGGAATTAGTTTAACTAAAGAAACAACTAGAGGAATTGAGTAACAAGGGATTTATTCGCCCTAGTGTTTCTCTATGGGGAGCCCCTGTCCTTTTTGTTAAGAAGAAAGATGGATCTATGAGGTCGTGTGTTGACTACAGTGAGATCAATGCTATAACAATAAAGAACAAGTATCCCCTACATCGCATTGATGATTTATTTGACCAATTGCATGGAGCTCAATACTTTTCAAAGATTGACCTTCGATCGGGATACCATCAGTTGTGCGTGAAGAAGGAAGATATTCCGAAGACAGCATTTCGAACAAGGTACGAGGATTACGATTTTACAGTAATGCCTTTTGGATTGACTAATTCACCCTCTGCATTAATGGATCTAATGAATAGAGTTTTCAAGGAATATCTAGATGATTTTGTGGTGGTATTTATTGATGACATCTTCGTGTACTCCAAAAGCTATGAAGATCATGAAAATCATTTGCGTATTATTTTGAAGACTCTTAGGAGGCATGAATTATATGGGAAGTTTAGCAAGTGTGAATTCTGGCATCAGGATATTTCTTTTCTTGGCCACATTGTCTCTAAGGATGGAATTTCTGTTGATCCTTCTAAGACCAAGGCAATCCACGAATGTCTAGCACCGACGAGTATAACTGAGGTACGCAACATTATTGATTTGGTAGGTTATTATCGACGTTTTGTCCAGAATTTTGCCTGATTGGCTAACCCAGTGATGAAGCTCACAGGTAAAGGGGTTAAATTTGTCTGGAAAAAAGAGTGTGAAGAATTTTTTGAAGAAAAGAAGAGACGATTAGTCAATGATCCTATATTGACTCTACCATCAGGGAATGATGGGTTCGTTATTTATAGTGATGCATAAATGAAAGGACTTGGTTGTGTCCTTATGCAGAACAATAGGGTTATTGCCTATGCATCACGACATCTGAAAATTCATGAGCAGAACTATCCAACTCATTATCTCGAGTTAGCTGCTGTATTCTTTTCCTTGAAGATATGGAGACATTATCTCTATGATGAAAAATGTGAGATATATACCGATCACAAGAGTTTGAAATATATTTTCTCACAAAAAGAACTCAACATGAGGCAAAGACGATGGCTTGAACTACTCAAGGATTATGATTGCACGATACACTACCACCCAGGGAAGGCAAATAAGGTTGCAGATGCTTTGAGTAGAAAATATCATGGAGTTTTGAACATGATGAGAGTGAAAAGGGATCCTATTTTCATGGATCTAGTAAAGATAGATATGGGAATCACCATTGAGGGTGAAACATCAAAACATTTTCAAATATTTGCCATACCATATTTACTAGAAAGGATAAAGAGTTCTCAGCCCAATGATGAAGTGTTGAAATAGAAGATTGAAGCTGTGAATGATGGGCGGTTGAGTGACTTTGTTTATGAAGATGGAATTTTGAAATTTGGGAGGAGACTTTGTGTTCCCGATATACCTGATTTAAAGAGGTAATTGTTGGACGATGCTCATAGTTCTAATTTCTCTATACACCCTGGGAGCACCAAAATGTATATAGATTTAAAGGGAAATTTTTGGTGGGACAACATGAAAAGATATATTGCCGATTTTGTGTCAAGATGTATGGTTTTCCAACAAGTGAAGGCTGGAAGGCAACATCCTAGTGGAGTATTGAAACCTCTTCCCATACCTGAGTGGAAATGGGATAATATTACAATGGAATTTGTCATGGGACTACCAAAGACCCCTAGAAGGAATGACGCAATATAGGTCATTGTTGATCATCTCACCAAGTCAGCACATTTTCTTGCTATATGGGAAGATCTACCACTTGAACGTCTAGTAAGACTGTATATTAATGAAGTTGTGAGAATTCATATAGTACCCCTGTCGATTGTCTCGGATCATGATCCCCGTTTTACATCAAGATTCTGGAAAAGTCTTCAGAAGGCCTTGGATACTGAACTTCGTTTGAGCACTGCTTACCACCCTCAAACAGATGGACAATCAGAAAGAACTATTCAAACCTTAGAAGACATGTTAATATCATGCTCACTTGACTTTCAAGGAATGTGGGATCAATATTTCCCTTTGGTATAATTTTCTTATAACAATATATTCCATTCAAGTATTCAGATGGCATCATATGAAGCGTTATACGGAAAGAGATGTCGCACACCAACCTGTTGGGATGACGTTGGTGAAAGAAAACTTGTAGTCCCAGAACTGGTGGAGGAAACGATGGAAAAGGTGAAGGTAATCCAAAACCACATCAAAGGAGCTCAAAGTAGGCAGAAGAGCTATGTTGACAATCGAAGGAAGGATTTGGAGTTTCAGGCTGGAGATCATGTTTTCTTGTTGGTATCACCATAGAAGGGAGTTATACGTTTCAGTAAGAAGGGTAAATTGAGTCCCAGGTACATCAGACCCTTCGAAATTCTAGAACAAATTGGGGATGTAGCTTACCATTTGGTAATGCCGCCAAGTCTCTCCAAAGATCATGATGTATTCCACGTATCACTATTAAGAAAATACATGCCCGACCCAACGCATGTACTCACCTGTGAGGAATTAGAACTAGAACCCGATCTGTCTTATTGTGAAGCGCCCGTCAGGATTCTTGATACAAGAGAACAAGTGCTGAGAAGCCGGACGACTCGTCTGGTAAAAGTTCTATGGAGAAACCATAAGATGGAGGAGGCAACGTGGGAACACGAGGTACATATGATGGAGAATCACCCGAGTCTTTTTATACAGTGATATTATATGAAATTTTGAGGACGAAATTATTTGAAGGAGGGTAGAATGTAACACCCCAAGCTTCCACGGTACACATCTCTTTGAATAAATACAGTAGCGTGTGTTGTACGCAGCTTCGAGTTCTAACACACACCACAACCAATCAAAGTAGCCATTATGAATAGTAATACCTAATTTTTGAAATTTTATAAATTTTATCTTGCCAAATGGACTTCGTTTTTGGATTCGGAATATCAAAATTAGCCTATGTTGAATTTTTGGTATTTTTCTGAGAACATCCAAATTTTTATGAATAGTGAAAAATACTTAAAAAAAAACTTTTTTAATAAAAGTATTTTATAGTGATAAATTATACTATTGAGTGATTTTAAATTATAATTAGAATATATTTTTACCATTTTATCCAATGGTGATCATTAGACTTAATTTCACTTTGAATTTGGACATAAACAATGGTCAATCTTTTGATATATATTGTTTCTTAAAAACACGCTATTTGTTGTTGACAACGGGAATTAATTATAAAATTAATTAATGAAACATATATGTCAAGAATTTTATAAAATAGACATCATTTTTGGATTCGGAATATCAATTATAGCTTAGGGTGAAATTTTGGCATTGTTCTGAAAAACTTCAATTTTTTATGAATAGTGAAACCACTAAGTGGTAGTTAAAAAACTGATTTTTCGTTTAAATGAAACATTACCACTTCTGTGATTTGATTTTCAAAAATCTGACATACATGTTTGTCATTAAAATGTAAAATGTGGTTCATTGGGATTAAAATAATTTTTTGGTGAATAGTAAGTTTTAAGTTTAATTAATCGCGATTAAAGGTAATTAGTGAAATTTATGGTAAAAATAGTATTATAAAAATATGGAATGACCTTTACACTTGTACAACCACTATTGGATGTGTCATGGCAGACCAAGACAATCTATGGGTCAACTTGGGGACCCCATGGAGCCACTTTGGTAGGAAAAGGACATAAATAACTTTTTATTTAATGTTAAAATAAAAGGGTCACAAACAAGAGTTGTTTTACTAAAACAATTTTTAAATGGGGTTATACAAGACATATTATTGACTATAAATATTAATTATATAGATAAAAAGATTTCCTACATCATAATAATTTTTTTATAATTTTTAGACATTATATAAATTAAATTATTTATGACACCATGGTGATGCAGCGATTACCTCATTAATTACCGATTTCAATAAAATTTAAAGATAATGTAAAATCCAAGGAATACACTTGTCCAAAGCCTATTGGATGGGTAGATTTCGAACCCTTATCACCTTATCCTATAATTATAGATGTTTGGGACCTTTAGAATCCGAAAATCATTGTATAATAAAGTAATATTTCATTACTTTCCAAGAGTGCCACTCCTCTCCACTTATAAAAGGCCCCCACCACTACCACCTTACTCACCCTTTCAAAGCCTTTTGGCTCGACCAACCTCTACCAAAATACTCTCCCAACTTACCTCCCTTACTCCTAGAAGCCCCACTTTTGGCATAATTCTTCCCAAGGAAGCCTTTGGCTCAAATCAAATGAGTTACCCAATTTTAAGGTAATGTCTTCTCTTATGTTATTTTGTATTATTTTGCTTATCCAAACCCCTAAACTCTTTTTATTCCTTTCTTTTGTAACAAAACCAGTATCATCAATATACTAGGATGTTGTTATAATGATTATTAGAGCTACACGTACACACACCTACATCTAATGGTTAAAGAACATATGGTTTCTGTGGATGGCGAATTTCTGCCTCACGAAACGATGATTGTTCAACACTCATAAAACACCTTCAAAGGTGGCCATTAAGATGTCACTCTCTTTATAAATGATATATAATATGTTTATGTTTTACTTAAGGTTCTTTATTTTTCATTTATGGCATACCTTTATTGTTTCCATTATGGGTAAACGCGATATTTTTATTTTAGGAAGTGCGGACTACCACCCCCTCAAAGTGATTTGAATCGTTAATACCATATGTGGGATGTATAAAGGATGGAGTAAATGATATTATATATGATGTTATACTGGAATTATAATATACCTTTATATCATTATGATTTCATTAAATACGAAATAGAAATGAAAGTAGCGTTCATTCGTACGTACGGCTTACCGTCTCCATGAACGGTGCATTTCATTTCTTACCTCTAAACGTTATCGAATATTATAAATGCATGTATATACTGGATATATATGAGATATATGATATCTATATCATGAATATAATTCTGGATATAATGCATATATCACCACATGAACAACTTGTAATTATAAGAATTTTATTTTTGACTCAAGTACCTAAGATCGACAAAATGACCGTTATAAACTTAAATAATTACATAATGTTCATAACAAGGTAATAAGGGATATAAAAGGAATAATGAACATGAAAAAGGTTCTTAAGTAAATAGAAATTATCTCTAGTTTATTATTAAGGAGGTTAAATAACGGTCGAGTCAGGATAGGACGCAAGGTAAGGGAATTTCTTAACCCAACTTGCATTCTTTGGGTTAATCTCCTACTTTCAAATTATGTCATGATATTATTATGTCTTATTTTGTATTTTTACTTTCTTTATGTGTACCTATAGTGAATACACATAATAGATCTATTTTATTTTAAAAATGATCTTTTTAAGGACTTCGTCTCAATCTCCTTTCATTAAGGCACATTTGGTTTTATACACAACTTTCTTTTTTATGGTTTATAAACCCCTTTGACTTTTACGTTTATTCAAAAGGAATCTTTTTTATACGAAGCGTTTTACTAAATGACAAAAAGGAAATGTTTTTATTTCCGTACATATGCGACGATAATGACTTCTCTGCCACCGTGACCATTAGTTGAGTTTCGGCTTCCTCTACAAGCCATCACTTTTTTTTATGAAAAATAAATACAAAGTTTTATCTTTCATTTATTTTGGTATTGAAAATGGTTTTGAAAGCGTTTTTATTATATCAATGTGTTGTATTGAAATATTTTGATTGAAATGTGGAAATGTTATGTTTCCTTTATGCATGTTTTATGTGATACGATTATGTTATGGTTTATGATATGTTTAAACCTATTCATATGAGGAATGCATTGGACTTAATAAGTGACGGGTGGAGCCCGCTATAGCTCCTCAATGCATCGGTAGGTCTCATGAGACAAACTAGTGTCTTTTCATGAGGCCTTGACAAAATCTTATTTGTGGTCTTGGCACGAGGTCTTGACTACGTGGTTATGATAGTCTATCATTATGCATTCCATCCTTATGAAAGTGGTTAATGATATTTCATGTGATTATTCGACTAGTAGAATATCCATGTGAGTAAGTAAATGGGATTATTTCATTTTACTTTTTCCATATTATGCTAAAGTTCAAGTTTAAAAGGATTTTCTTTTAGTTATACATTGCCTTAAATGTTAATGTTTATTTATGAAAGCTTCCGCTATGTTGTTATCCTTACTGAGCATCTGATCTCACCCCTTTCAATGTTTTAATTTTTCCAGGATATGAAGATGTATATTATGAATGACCTACAGGGATAATATAAGGAGATATGAAGAGAATATGTTGTAGTTTTTTTTACTTTATGATGTAATGTAAGACTTATTAATGTATCTAGTGTTTCCAAGGCTACTAAACTAATCGGTCTTTCGAGACTTGATCTTTTGTGATCATGCCAATGTTACGAAGTAATGCACCGACTCTGGGTAGCTCGGGTCGGGGTGTTACACCCACCATCTTCCTTGGACCCCGGACAACCCCCTGAAAACCCCCCAGATAGCCCCCGGACAGCCCCCCGAACAACCCCCTGGACAGCCCCCCACCCTCCTCCTTGGACCCCGGACAGCCCCCCGAACACCCCCCGGACAACCCCCCACACAGCCCCCACCCTCCTCCTTGCTCCCCGGACATCCCCCTAGACACCCACCGGACAGCCCCGCCGGACAGCCCCCCACCCTCCTTGATTTCATTTACTACTAGAAAATTTATAATATATATTTTATTTATTTTCATCATGATAATCAATGTAAATCACATTTAAACATCTAATCAATATCATAGATTCTTGGTATGTTATAAAAGAGATGTATTCATTAGGCATGACATTATTAGCTCTGAAATGTTTCCTAGCATGATAAACTAAAATCTAATCCATACTAATAATGATATAAAAATATTTTATATGAATGTCCAAAAGATATTAAATAAATAACATTCCACTAATAGACACATGAGGATTCTAAAAAAATAGACAACATTTTAAGTACATACGGAAAACCAACCAAATGCATTCAGTTTTAGTTGAATCTTTAGGAGAACTATCCATGGGTTATATGTGACGTGTACGAGTCAACCCCACCTCAATACGAGGCGCGGTGTGGTCGATACCATTCACAGTGTCTCTCTTTTGTTTTAAATGGATAGGATTATAAGTGAAAAGAACAACTGACATACGCAAAACCGACCAAACAAATTTGAAATGTGTTCATGCTTTAGGAAAATGATCCATGAGTCATATGTTATGTGTATGAGTCAACCTCGCCTTAATCTGAGGAAGGGTGTGGAAGGAATCACTCTAAGTGGCTCTCTTTTGTTTAAAATGGAAAACATTTTAAGTACATATGGAAAACCAACCACAAGCATTCGGTTTCCATTGAAAAATTAGGAGAATGAATCATGGGTCATAAGTGATGCGTACAAATCAACCCCGCCTCAATCTGAGAAATGGTGTAGTCGGTACCACTCAAAGTGTCTCTCTTTTGTTTCAAAAGGACGTCATTTTAAATGAAAAACATCAACTGGCATAAGGAAAACTGACCAAACGCATTCGGATTGTGTCAATACATTATAAAAACGATCCATGGGTCATATGTGACGTTTACGAGTCAACTCCGCCTCAATCCGAGGCGCGGTGTGGCCGACACCATTCACAGTGTCTCTCTTTTGTTTAAAATGGACAGGATTATAAGTGAAAAGAACAACGGACATACACAAAACCGAAAAAACTTATATGAAATGTGTTGATGCATTAGGAAAATGATCCATGGATCATATGTGACATGTAAGAGTCAACCCCGCCTTAATCTGAGGAATGGTGTGGTCAGAATCACTCTAAGTGGTCGTCTTTTGTTTAAAATGAACAACATTTTAAGTACATACGGAAAACTGACCAAACGAATTCGGTTTCTGTTGAAGCTTTAGGATAATGATCCATGGGGCATATTTGACGTGTACGAATCAACCCTACCTTAATTTTGAGATGTGGTGTGGCCGGTACCACTCAAATTGTCTGTCTTTTGTTTCAAAAGAACGTCATTTTAATTGAAAAACATCAACTGGCATACGGAAAACTGAACAAACGCATTCAGATTGTGTCAATACTTTGTAAAAACGATCCATGGGTCATATGTGATGTGTAAGAGTCAACCCCGCCTCAATCCAAGGTGCGGTGTGGCTGAAACCATTCACAATGTCTCTCTTTTGTTTAAAATGGATATGATTATAAGTGAAAATAACAACTAACATATGCAATACCGACCAAACGTATTTGAAATGTGTTGATGATTTAGGACAATGATCCATGGGTCATATGTGACGTGTACGAGTCAACATTGCCATAATCTAAGGCACGGTGTGGCCAGAATCACTCTAAGTGGCCGACACAACTCTAACTGTGTCTCTTTTGTTTAAAATGGACAGGATTATAAGTGAAAAGAACAACTAGCATTAGGAAAACTGAACAACAGATTTTTAATGTGTTGATAATTTATCACAAAGATCCATAGTTCATATGTGACCTGTATGAGCCAACCGAGGCTCAATCCGAGTCACGGTGTGGCCGAGATCAGTCTAAGTGTCTCTCTTTTGTTTAAAATGGGCACCATTTTAAGTACATACAGAAAACCGACCAAACGCATTCAGTTTCTGTTGAAACTTTAGGAGAACGATCCATGGGTCATATGTGATGTGTACGAATCAACCCCGCCTCAATCTGAGATGTGGTGTGGCTGACACCACTCAAAGTGTCTGTCTTTTGTTTCAAAAGGATGTCATTTTAAGTGAAAAACATCAACTGGCATACGGAAAACTGACCAAACGCTTTTAGATTGTGTCGATACTTAATCACAACGATCCATGGGTCATCTGTGGTGTGTACGAGTCAAAACCAACTCAATCCGAGGCGCGGTGTGGCTGACACCACTCTAACTGTGTCTATTTTGTTTAAAATGGACAGGATTATAAGTGAAAAGAACAACTGGCATGTAGAAAACCAATAAAACGCATTCTGAATGTGTTGATAATTTATCACAACGGTCCATGGGTCATATGTGACCTTAATGAGCCACTTGGGCTCAATCCGAGTCGCGGTGTGGCCGGGATCAGTCTAGTTGTCTCTCTTTTGTTTAAAATTGACATTATTTTAAGTACATACGGAAAACCGACCAAACGCATTCGGATTCTATTGAAACATTAGGAGAACGATCCATGGGTCATATGTAATGTGTACGAATCCACCCCACCTCAATATGAGACGCGGTGTGGTCGGCACCACTCAAAGTGCCTGTCTTTTGTTTCAAAAGGACGTGATTTTAATTGAAAAACATCAACTGGAATACGAAAAACCAACCAAATGCATTCTGATTGTGTCGATACTTTATCACAACGATCCATGAGTCATATTTGACGTGTACGAGTCAACCCTGCCTCAATCTGAGGCGCGGTGTGGCAAACACCATTCACAGCATCTCTCTTTTGTTTAAAATGGACTGGATTATAAGTGAAAAGAACAACTGACATATCAAAAACTGACCAAACACATTCGAAATGTGTTGATTATTTATGAAAATGATACATGGGTCATATGTGACATGTACGAGTCAATCCTGCCTTAATCTGAGGCATGATGTGGCCGGAATCACTCTAAGCTTCTCTCTTTTGTTTAAAATGGATAACATTTTAAGTACATACGGAAAAATGACCAAACACATTTGGTTTCCATTGAAACTTTAGGAGAATTATTCATGGGTCATATGTGACGTGTAAGAATCAACCCCGCCTCAATCGGAGACGTGGTGTGGCCGGCACCACTCAAAGTGGTTGTCTTTTGTTTCAACAGGACTTCATTTTAATTGAAAAACATCAACTAGCATACAGAAAACTGACCAAACGCATTTGGATTGCGTCGATACATTTTCACAACGATCCATGGGTAATATCTGAATTTTAAGAGTCAACCTCGCCTCAATCCGAGGCACGTTGTGGCTGAAACCATTCACAGTGTCTCTCTTTTGATTGAAATGGACAGGATTATAAGTGAAAAGAACAACTGACATACGAAAAATAGACCAAACGTATTTGAAATGTGTTGATGCTTTAATACAACGATCAAGGGGTCATATGTGACGTGTACGAGTCAAACCCGCTTAAATCTGAGGCACTGTGTGGTCGGAATCCCTCTAAGTGGCTCTCTTTTGTTTAAAATGGACAACATTTTAAGTACATATAGAAAGCTGACCAAACACATTCAGTTTCCATTGAATCATTAGGAGAATGATCCATGGGTCATTTGTGATGTGTATGAATCAACCCCGCCTCAATCTGAGATGCGGTGTGGTCGGAACCACTCAAAGTGTCTTTATTTTGTTTCAAAAGGATGTCATTTTAATTGAAAAACACCAACTAGCATATGGAAAACTAACCAAATGCATTCGTATTGTGTCGATACTTTATCACAACGATCCATGGGTCATATGTGACATGTACGAGTCAACTTCGCCTCAATACAAGGCGCGGTGTGGCTGACACCACTCTAACTGTGTCTCTTTTGTTTAAAATGGACACGATTATAAGTGAAAAGAACAACTGGAATACGGAAAACTGAAAAAACGCATTCAAAATGAGTTGATAATTTCTCACAACGATCCATGGGTCATATGTGACCTATACGAGCCAAACTGGGCTCCATCCGAGTCGCGGTGTGGCCGGCAACACTAAAAGTGTCTGTCTTTTGTTTCAAAAGGACGCCATTTAAATTGAAAAACATCAACTGGCATACAGAAAACCGAACAAACGCATTCGGATTATGTCGATACTTTAGCACAACATTCCATGGGTCATATGTGACGTTTATGAGTCAACCCCGCCTCATTCCGAGGCACGGTGTGGCCAACACCACTCTAAATGTGTCTCTTTTGTTTAAAATGGACAGGATTATAAGTTAAACGAACAATTGTCATATGGAAAACTGACCAAACGCATTCATAATGTGTTTATAATTTATCACAATAATCCATGGGTCGTATGTGACCTGTATGAGCCAACCCGTGCTCAATCCGAGTCGCAGTGTGGCCGGGATCAGTCTAAGTGTCTCTCTTTTGTTTAAAATGGACACCATTTTAAGTACATATGGAAAACCGACCAAACACATTAGGTTTCTGTTGAAACATTAGTAGAACAATCCATGGTTCATATGTGACGTGTATGAATCAACTCTGACTCAATCTAAGACGCGGTGTGGCCGACACCACTCAAAGTTTTTGTCTTTTCATTCAAAAGGACGTCTTTTTAATTGCAAAACATCAACTGGCATACGGAAAACCAAGAAAACACTTTTAGAATATGTTGATACTTTAGGAAAACAATTGATGGGTCATTTGTGACGTGTATAAGTTAACCTCACCTCAATCCATGGAACGGTGTGGCAGGATCACTCCTTGTGTGTATTTTATTTAAAATGGACAGGATTATAAGTGAAAAGAACAACTGACATATGGAAAACTAACCAAACGCATTAGAAATGTGTTTATGATTTAGGAAAACGATCCATGGGTCATATGTGACATGTACGAGTCAACCCCGCCTTAATCTAAGGCATGGTGTGGCTGGAATCACTCTAAGTGTCTCTCTTTTGTATAAAATGGACAACATTTTAAGTACATATGGAAATCTGACCAAACAGATTCTGATTGTGTTGATACTTTAGCACAATGATCCATGAGTCATATGTGATGTGTATGAGTCAACCCCGCCTCAATACGAGGCACAGTGTGGCCGAAAGCATTCAGAGTGTCTCTCTTTTGTTTTAAATGGACAAGATTATAAGTGAAAAGATCAACTGGCATACGAAAAAACTGACCAAACGCATTCAAAATTTGTTGATGCTTTAGGAAAACAATCCATGGGTCATATGTGATGTGTACGACTCAACCCCGCCTCAATATGAGGCGTGGTGTGGCCGACACCATTCACAGTGTCTCGCTTTTGTTTAAAATGGACAAGATTATAAGTGAAAAGAACAACTGACATACGAAAAACTGACCAAACACATTCGGATTCTGTTGATGATTTAGGTCAACTATCCATGAGTCATATGTGACGTGTAAGAGTCATCCCAGGCTCAATTTGAGTCATAGTGTGGCCAGGATCACTCTAAGTGGCTCCCTTTTGTTTCAAATGGACAACATTTTAAGTACATACAGAAAACCAACGAAACGCTTTCAGTTTCCTTTGAAACATTGGTAGAACTATCAATGGGTCATATGTGACGTATACGAATCAACCCCACCTCAATCTGAAATGTGGTGCAGCTGACACCGCTCAAAGTGTCTCTCTTTTGTTTTAAAATGACGTCATTTTAAGTGAAAAACATCAACTGGCATACGAAAAACCGACCAAACACATTAATATTGTGTCGATACTTTATAAAAACGATCCATGGGTCATATGTGATGTGTATGAGTCAACCCCACATCAATCTGAGGCGTGGTGTGGCCAACACCACTCTAACTGTGTCTCTTTTGTTTAAAATGGACAGGGTTATAAGTGAAAAGAACAACTGGCATACGGAAAACCGACCAAATTCATTTGGAATCTATTGATAATTTATCACAACGATTCATGGGTCATATGTGACATGTAAAAGCAAACATGGGCTCAATCTGAGTTGCGGTGTGGCCGAGATCAGTCTAAGTGTTTCTCTTTTGTTTAAAATGGAGAACATTTTATGTACATACAAAAAACTGACCAAACACATGCGTTTTTCATTGAAACTTTAGGAGAACGATCCATGGGTCATATGTAACGTGTACGAACCAACCCCATCTCAATCTAAGACGTGGTGTGGCCGGCACCACTCAAAGTGTATGTCTTTTGTTTCAAAAGGACATCATTTTAAGTTAAAAACATCAATTGACATACGGAAAACTGAGAAAATGCTTTCGGAATATGTTGATACTTTAGGAAAACGGACGATGGGTCATTTGTGACATGTACGAGTTAACCTCACCTCAATCCGAGGCATGGTGTGGACGATATCACTCCAGGTATATGTATTTTGTTTAAAATGGACATCATTTCTGGTAAAAATATATGGTATACAAAAAACCGATCAAATTATGAATTGAATTCTGGATTCCACATATAATTGTCATCTAAATTTTAAATCTAATTCTAAATGAATTATGTATGATTATAATTACGTTATGAATTCTAATTTAATTATTAATGTGTATAGTTCCAGGATGCATTATATGTTAAATGTGTATTAATTTGTTCTCTATATGTATGTTTTAGTTGGTTATTGAAGGTACAATAATTGTATGTGTATGTGTTAGTTTATTACAGGTACAATAATTAGATTGAAAATGGGAGGGAATGCATAAAACGAGGGCTGCTTTCAAATTACAGAGTTTTTGTGCATAAAACAAGGGCTGTTGTCAAATTGTAGAGCTGCTATGGAAATTGAAAGGTGTTGTGCAATTTGCATAGCATAGGCTATGCCAACGGTTTGGAACCATTGGCATAACATCTATGGGTTCTGTTTTACCAACATTTCATGGAACCATTGGTAAAACACTTTTCCCAACTGTTTAGAAACCGTTGGGAAAGAGGATACTGCTTGGGTTTTTTCCAACGGTTTGGCAGAACCGTTGGGATAGGGTAATTTTTCTCCACCCTATCCCAAAGGTTCACAATAAACTATTGGGAAAAGCTTTCCCAATAGCTTACTTCCCTACTATTTACAAAACCGTTGGTATAACATATACCAATGGTTCTGCAACCTTTCCCAACAGTTCAGAACCGTTGGGAAAGACTGTATTTCCAGTAGTGGTAGTTTCAACCATGACGATCCTGAGAACCTGGTCTTGGTATGCGATGTTGGAGGATCTCAACCCGGCCCTGCCAAAGGCATGTAATTTACTGTATATGGTGTGTAATGTTCAAAAACCACCATCCCATGGGATTTTCACCCAGAAACATTCCAATGTGACACTACATGAAGTGTACTCCTTGTACCCAGTGTATACATTTCAAAAACAACCATTCTGCGTTCTCCACCACCCGGACACACGCTCATGTTCCACAACATGGTGTGTACTCCTATTACATAGAGTGTACTGTTAAAAATTCCTTATTCCACAAATGAGAAGAAAACATGACATGTGGGAGTGGTTTACATTCTGTGTTGACAAATAAATCTGATGGGATTTCCCTATAAACAACCCAGATCACCCTCGTTCACCCCAACACACATAGATCGACCCATGAGAAGTCCCTAGCAGTTTTCTATGGGATCTATAACCATAAAACAACAAATAAATGTTGGAACAAGAATAAAATGAAAAAATCTCCCACCACAAGGGTAAAATTCCCAAGATTTGAGGTCGAATCCACTCTTTGATACTCCCACTGCAAGATCTGGGAGCGATCGACATAAATATCTGAGTCTGATGGTATCTATTTTTGATGATCCGGCCACAAGGTCATTAGTCGCAAAATAGAAGAGGAAGGGGATATGCGTATTTGGCCTTTTTCTGCTCAGAAGAGGTAGAAGGAGGTAGGGGAATTGATTTTAATTAAATCTCCCCTTCTGAATCTCGAGCCCCGACTCACCACCAACCCAACACCAGATGCTAACAAAGTATAGGTTGCACCTAATGTAAATCCGTTGTTCTGAAATCAATAGACGTATCAAAATTTTTGTCCAAGACTCCATTTACGAGTCATTCATGCCGATGTCCATAAACAAATAAATTTATTTATTTATAAAAATTCCCTTGATAACATTTTCTACATAAAGCCTATGTCTAAAAAACATATAACCCACCTATTGAAAATGGAACGCTCCAAATGCAACCATGCCCTCATATTTATGATCTGAGCTACCTTTTAAGAGATAACCAATATCTTCCTTGTGCATAGTATAAAAATACACAATATTTATATAAAATTTATTTTAGGCACACCAGGCCCTGAAATCGCACGCTGTCTTCGCGCCTAGTTCAAGAATTATTCGTAGGAATTTTCCAAAGTCCAGTGGCCCAAAACCCAAGTTTCTACATTCTCACCACAGTAAGAATTGTCATCCTCAAAAAGACATAAGTACGATGGAAATATATTTAACTCTGAAAAGGGGTTTGCACACAAGCGTTTTCACCCAAAAAGAACTAAACAAATGACACCTATAGTTCTAGGGAACCCAAGGCCTTTCTCACAAACATTCCAACACATAACCCTTCCCTGAACACAAAATTCTAAGGGACCTTTCCTCCACATATGGATACTATTCTCTTTGGGTGGCACTGACTCACCTACATGGTTTTAAACACCTCATAAATAAATTTCTCAGTGGGGGAAGGATCCATCTTCCTCATGCACTCAAAGCACATCAAACAACACTAACACAAGGTCTTACCAACAACCTGAAAAAAACTCAAGCAAAAAATGGAAAGGAAAGAGTACCACGTAACAGTGTCTAGAGAAAATAATTTATAAGGTAGAAATGAAACGTAGCATACATCTATCCATCTACAGAGCCTCTGGGTCAACAAACTCTAGGACCTGTAGTTGTCCTCACCCTCATTTTCTAGCTCCCTAAGCTCAACATGGACCACTTGGTAGTGGTGGTGGAAAATAGTATTGCCTGAAACCTCATTCTATGGAACCGGATCCATCACAATGTTTTCTACACTACAGACCTCCACACTCGATATTCTACTGCTGCCAATGCAGTCTGTCGACAGGATCCCTCTTTGTTGCACAGTGGGTTAGACAATCTCCACCAAGATGTACATAGACCTCGCAAGTGTAACACTGCCTCTCTTGTGATTGACCAAAACCAGCCTGAGAGCCCTGAGCCTTAGATCCTCCTTCCTGGGGCCACCTCCTAAAATGTCAGCCATAATCAAAACCATGAACCTTCCATTAGATAACAGATAAAAAACTAAATGATGTGGTCTCAACTCCCACGTACCCATCACTAACGGGTGGAATATGCTCATTCAAAAATCTCTCCACCACCATGGAGCACTCCATCACTTCAGCATAGGTGGGCAGGCTGAAGGAAACCACACCTGCACTGATTTCTCTGCATAGGCCTAGCTCGAATGTCTAAGCCCTAATGACCGGGTCTCGAACCATATTCCAAGAGTAGCACGATAGGTCTGTAAACCTCGTAGAATATTCCGACAAAGTCATTCAGTCCTATTAATGTTGAAGAAGGTCCTGCATCTACACTAACCACACCGAAACTAGATAGAACTCTTTCTTAAAGATCTGAAAAAAAATCTGTCCATGTGAGCATATCCTCATCATGGGATTACGTCACTAGACTCCACTATAGCCCAACCGATCCATGAAAAAATTTCTTTGCTAGGAACCCCATCGGATCTAGAGTTCTCCTCACCAGGAATAAAACATGGGTGACTACATTGATCTATTCATCAGATTCTTAGGGATATATATCACCCAATTACCTCAATGGTTACTTCCTCCAAAACTCATGAAGTGCACTCTGCCTACGCCCATCCTCGTCATGCACTACTGGCACAACCAATTTCTCGACAAGTGGAGGCTCAACTGGCGGAACACCTAGAGGTCCAGCCTCAGAACCTATGCCCTACTCCAAAGACTATACTTGGGGTCGTTTTTTACCACAATACCAATGTCAAACCCTTGATGGTTTTCATCATGGAGGTATCCCGAAATATAATCAAGAGCCACCACAGTCAAAGAGTGCATCTGTGGAGCTGACTCAAGAAGGGTAAGAAAAACCCCAAACCAAGTCCCATATGATGCATGTACCATTATTTATCTATGAATAAATTAATAATTTCCCAAGTCGAAATGTAGGTTATCATAATTATAGTGCATGGATACGTTATCCACCACACCAACACTAGAGTCCCTAGCGTGAAAGATGAACTCAAAACATCCTAACACTGCAGCTATGCATCCCAAACCGAACTCACAGCAAGACCAACTATAATTAGAGATTCCAACGGTTGAACCTCCTCTGTTACCACTCTATCATGACCCAAACCAATAGAGCTTGAGCTAGGACTCTCCAAGCCAACCTCCAATAGGTTGGGGCTGATGACTTGTGCCGAGTAGGCTATCACACACATGAGAGACCTTATCCTAAAGTACTTATACACACGCACCCACATACACCTCCATGAAATAGTGAAGTGATATATTAAAAATAAAAATAATAGCATGAATACATCTATCTCAAAACCAGAGTACAATATAAGTAAAAAAAGAGAAAATACAGGGTCCACATAAAAATTGTAAAAGCATACAACCTTCTTAGAAGGATGGGTTTGCTGTCAAATACCCACATCAAAAATCTCCTCAAATCAAATAAAATAAACACTTTAGTCAGTCTAGATCACTAAGCTCTTCCTGTTATAGGTCCTCCTGAGACTCTGTCGAAAGGAATGTGTTCTACACAAGAAACAAAACATGTGTGTGAAAAATCTCGTGAAGGGTTTTGTATAAAGATACTCAGTATGAGCCCAAAAAACCCAAAATAAAATAGAAAAACTGAAAGATATTTTTCCTCTCATCCCAGCCAGAGGGAACCCAAACGAGAGAGAGACTCCATCTCAAGACCATCCTCAAAGAAACTCAACTAGACAGCTCAAATAGGTACATGCCCATACATATACCAAGAAGATCCAAATATACTAATCTCAGGCACCAAGCCTCATGAGGTTCCGACCACATCTCCAGTGACAGAGTCTACACAAGGCTCCAAGGCAACACATAACCAAGAAAACATGGTAAACAAGCTCTTTCATCCCAGATGACACACATCTAAGAGATAAACAACACCAGGTTACCTTGTCATCCAGATGGACATTCCGTGTAAACACGCTCATTGGATGTCTTTACTGAGAACATCACACTGAAACAGCAGATGACCAAACTCCATGGGTAAGGGATCATTCTTATGGTATTCTTGGGGATACTAGAACCCACCCCAGTATATTGAAGATCTCACAGATAGGGGATCACTCCCAGGATCAACTAGGGGATACCACAACCCAATCTGATGTTCCACAAATCTCATCAATTAGATAGAGGATCATCTCCCTTGTAAGGTGGTCATGACGTTGTTGAAACCCCATCTGGTATAGCTCGATAACTAGGGAATCGAACTGAACATAACACAAATCCTACCAAAACAACACACTAAGTAGAGGATCACATTACCAATGATACCATTACACCATGGAAAAAACACATTGATAATGGGATCTTATACCCAATGATACCACAACCCAACTAATGCTACCCACTATGTAGGGTATCGTATTCCCATTGATTCCAGAAACCCTATAGGTTGGTCCTTCTAGATAGGGAATCATCTACTGTGTAGTTTCAGCCATGATGATACCGAGAACCTGATCTAGGGATGTGATGCTAGAGGATCCTACCCCTATCCCATTGGGGGGATTCCACAACTCATCCCGAACATAACATGTCGAGGTGATCTCAGACCTATACTATGGTTGTTGTGCATAACGAAACATCACTAGAAAAAAACAAGGAAATTCAATCAACCACTGCTGGTCCAAACATCGCTAACAAAATATACCTATAACATCACCACCCTTCACACCACCTAGGTCCTAACTAAAGTCACCATCGTGTTCAATACAGAAAAACACATAGGATAGGTTATTTACTCTCCCAAAATGGGCAAAAATGAAAAATATATTATTCACCATTAAAAACCAGTGTGGGACCACACCTAGATCTTGGAGCACATCAAATAGTTTGCGCCAATGCGATCATCTCAGAAATATACATGCAATCAACTACTCATTCGTCCAAAATGGACACGTGGTGAAAAAGTCACATCTTGCAGCAAATGTCCAATATGAGACTCATGGGGCCCACTCCCCAATTTAAGTTAAAACACCTGAAATTGTTCTCAAAACTTCCACCTCGAAGAAAGGGGTGCGTGGAAGCAGACAGAATGTGAAACAAAACCATGGATTTCAATTTATAGGGGTTTAAAAACTCGTGGATGAAAAAGGGTTCGAAAATGTACATGGCTTTTACTCTAGAGTATATGGGATCTTCCCATGTAAAAGTACGCCACACATAATTTACTATACACATAGTATAATATTCAAAAAACCCCATCCTTGTTCTATTCTACCCAGACACACGCCCATGTGCCACTACACGGCGTGTACTCCCAGTACAAATTCTGTACTATTCAAAAAACAACAATTATGGGTTCTTCCTCACCCGAACACATGCCCATGTGCCACTACTCGACGGGTACTCCCACTAAAAATGTGTACTATTAAAAAATCCTTCTATCCCAAACGGGAAGAACACATGGTTTGTGTGACTAGTTTTTACGCTGTGTTGATGGAATAATCTGACATGATTTCATTGAAAATAGCTCGGATCACCACTGTTCACCCCGAAACACATAGATCAACCCTTCAATGGTCTGTAGTAGTTGTATAAGGTCTATATAACCTTCAAACAACGCATAAAAGAGGTATTGATACTAAAATGAAAAACTCCCTTCCTTGAGGGTTAAACGTCAAAGCTTCGAGGTTGGATCTGTGCTCGGAAACTCCCACTGCACAATCTATGAGCTATCGTTGTCAATATCGGAGTCCGACGAAACACCATTTTGATGATCCAGAATCTAGGTCATTTATTTCCAAAGACAAGAGGAAGGGGGAGTGGGGGATTTAGCCTCTTGCTATATATAATAGGGAGAAAGGGGAGGGGATTTAATTCTTATTAAATCATCTCCACTAACTCTCGGGGTTTGGACTCGCCACCAACCCCACACCAGATGCCAGCAATATTTATGATGAGCCTTAGGTAAACGTGATGTTATGAATGCAAAAAAGGTTACAAAATTTTGATCTGAGACCCTAGAGTTATTCCATTCAACATCTGGAAATAAATAAATTTATGTATTTACAAAAAATCTCTTGATAAATCTTTCTACAGTAGGCCCACACCAACTAAAATTATACCCCTTATAGTGTAAACAACATGATCTAGACACTAGCATGCCCTCATATTTCTAATCTGAGCAACCATTTAAGATATAACCCATCTCTTCCAAGTGCATTGTATAAAAATACGTAACATTTTTATAGAATTTATTCTCAGCACATTGGGCCTCGAAATCGCACGTAGTCTTCATGCCTAGCTTTGGATTTATTCCTAGGAATCTTCCAAAGTATGACATGGCCAAAACCTGAGTCTCTATATATGATTTTTCATGGGTACTGAATAGTAGAGATTTTGGATGAATAGAGATATTTATACAAAACAACCCACTCACATGTTCAATTGTTTTGGTGAACCCACTATAGTAATAATTCTATGTGGGAGCTTGAGGATGTAATGTGGTTGAATAATCCTCATTTTTAGGTAACAAAGTGATGAAATTTTATGGAAATTTCACTTTAAAGAGGAAATAGTGCAACACCTTGAGATTTTTTGGAATTATGTTTTTCAAATAATTTTTATATTTTCTATATTTTTATCTTATATTCAATACTGATTTTACATTGGATAATATTCAACACAAAACGTATCTTGTGTTACATGCAATATTTATTTTAAAAGAAATGTGTCATATTATAAAAATATTATAATTTAATAAGATAGTTGTCACCTATAGGTTGGAATGACGTGTATGAATTGGATAAAGTGAACTATAAAAATATTTGGTTTAGTAATGTTTATATACTGAATTATTTAGTGTCCTATTAATTAGAAATGAAAATAAATAACATTTGAAAATAAAGGAAATTTTCTTCTAAATAATGTAATGGGAACAAGCATGTTTTTATTTAATAATGTAAATAAATAATTATTATTTTATTATTCTAATTGAACTCAAATATTATATATTAAATTGATTTATAAACATTAATTTTAATATTTTTCTAGAAAATTTATATAAATATATCACATTTTTATTGAAAACTATATTTTTATAAAAACTAGTTTTTTTACCTTTGGAGAACATATTTTCATATTAATTTAAATAAATTTTATGAAATTAATTTGATAAAATAAAAATAATTTCTGTAACTAGAATACCTAAATTATCCTAGCTTTATTATTTTATTCTTCTAAATTTTTTTGATGAATATTGAAACAAATTGAATTTTAATTGAAAAATACCTTTTTGTTTAAATTATTAAGAAGGATAATTGTATTTTAAATTGATTTTAAACTAAATTTAGACAAATATAAATCAATTGATATAAATTATTTTATTTTAATTATTTATATATTGTATTGTGATATAAAAACATTATAAACTTTTTAAAATTTTCCCTTCAAAAACACACATTCTTATCATGGCTGAGGGATTAATTTAAAATCAGACCATTCCCATTATATAATTGTAATTTTTAAAAAAATAGATTCCATATATGTAATTATGATAATTTATATTATCCAAAAATGTCAACAAATTTTTTTACAAAAATTAATAGTGAATGCAACAAAAATTTATTATCATGGTTATGGTAAAATTGGATTACATGGGATAAACCTAACAAAGAACGTGAAAAAATGACCAATGAACAAATATAAAAACTATTTTATGTTCATATTTATAACCTTACAACTATAAGGATTGGTAATGTTCCATTGTTAACCATTTTTATATATATATAAATGTGGTAGCACTCAATTCATTTAAAAAAATCCAACTATGTCCACTACCCCAATTAAAAAAGGAAACCATTATCCTCCCTTCTTCATACCTTTAAACCATTTTCATTAGAAAATCCATACCCATATCACTTCCGAACCACTTAACAAAATCATATAATATTTTTTTTAGAAATTTAACGATCCAAAAATTTCAAGGTAATTTTTTTTTCTTAAATACTTTGGAATTTTATGAGTCTATGGTTTCTGATGGCACTTGATTCCGAGGACTGGTCTTCCCGGAATCAATTTCCAAAGATTAGCTCGGGTACGTTCAGTGAACGAATGAGCGGGTTTTTCTATCATTTGAACCAGTGCTCGGAACTGAAATCTGAGGGCCCTAATGAACTTGTGGCACCGGTAATTGCTTAAGGGGACCTTTACTGAAGTTGCGTTTTATGCAGGTTTAAAGTTATAAATTTTGGTTTAATTAAAAAGATAATTAAAATTGTTAGAAAAATTACATGTATATAAGGATTTTAATTCCACCCATGGAAAGTTAATGGTGGGTCCCACATCCACCCAACTTCCTATGTGTGGATATTTGATAGGTGGGGCCCACACGATCCCCAACCCTTAATCTTCCCCAAACTCCCTTAAAACTCCCCTCTTTTAATTTGTAAGTCCTCTTAATTGTGTAAAGTCTCCACCTTCTCCTCTATCATTTAATTCATTCCAACACCTTAATTAATAAATTGAATCCTCCAATTTATTAATTAAGTGTTTGAATGTTTGAATTTGAAATGGATTGTGTTAATAAAATAATAGGAGTAGATTATTATTTTATTTTGGGAGGGATTTTTTTGTGCTAAAAAGAATTGGAAGAGCTCTTGAGTTTTTGAATAACACCGACCCTATGACGAAGAACGACGTCTTCTTCGATGAAGAATTCCGGATCCACGAAGAATGACGACGCACCTTCCTTTCTCTTCTCCGCGACAAGTGTGGAGATACTGCTTCCTCCTCGGACGCACTCCGACGTCGTCTATGAATCCTCACCCCACGATTCTGTCTTCCGCAACGCCCGACGTACGACATAAATTATCGAGGCTGGGGATTATGTATAATTTTTAATGGATTAAACTTGTGCCTCGTTCCTCGTTGTATGACTTTGATTGTCTCTTCCTATTGCTATCGCATAACGCGGAGGGAGCGGGCCGAACAAACACAACCCAATGACCCTCCGTTTGATCCTGGTTATTTTTGGAATTTGAGATTGGAGGCGGAACACAGAAGAGTCCGGTGGTGCAAGGGCCTCCGTCGCATACGCAATGAAAGCCGTGGCCAAGCGGGCTGCAGAGGAGGAAGCACGGCGCCGTCGCGTCGTGCCGGGAATGCGGCTGAGGAAGTCGGCGCCGTCATGCCGGCTATGCGGAAGGAACCACGGTCCGCTTTGAGGGTCGTTTCGGCAGGAGAACCGGCTAGCCCGTCGACCGGCCGGGTGGAGAGAAGCCACGGCACCAGGAGGCGCTGCGCTAGAAGAGCTGCGACCCCCCGTGTGGGCCACTTGCGCCAAAAGGCCGGCCTTCTCCAGTCGGCCGGTTAGGGAGGGCAGTGCCGCTTGGCGCCACTGGTTCGGGCTGCCGAGGGACCGCGTCCTCTCAGACCGCCCGGCCCGCGGGCCGCGCCGGTGGGGCGGTGCCCGGTCGGGCTGTGCCCCGCCGGACCGGACCACGCTGTGCCGGCTGCGCCCCGCCGGACCGGACCACGCCAGTCCAGCTACGCCCCTCCGGGTAGGGCTGCATCCCCTCAGGCCAGGACAAACCCCTTCGGGATAGGCCACGCCCTTCAAGCTAGGCCGCACATTTCTAAGGGCCAGTCCGACACCCCTTCCGGGTTGGACCCGCCAAAACTGAGTTAACCCAACCCGTCGTCTCACTCGGCTTAATGGGTTGGGCCCGTATTCACTTAATGGTGAATATTTCAAAGACCGCATGTTTGATCGAGGCGCCATCTGTGGAACTGAGACACTATCAACGAGACGGTCCTTTTGCGATACTCTAAGTGACTTTTGGGCATCTATGGAAAATGGCCAGGTTTGGATGAGTATATTTTCAACCGGGACCCTGGGACGGAAAAACCAATATCTCTCAGACCGAGCATTTGTTTGACGCACCGTCTATTGCATTGGGTTCCTTTTGATGAGAAGGAACTTCAGGATACATCAACTCAGGACATTGTGACAGTTGATGTATCAATCTCTTTACTTGAGGAGAAGACCCTCCCAGAATCGAGTACGATGTGTGCAAGAACTCTAGAACTGGTTGCGACTGCGACGACTACCGTGTTGGGATCCTCCATGCGATCGATGATGATGAAGACTGCACTTGGATCCTACGTGGGTTCAGCAGTGAGGATGATAATACTTGGATCCTCCTTGGGTTTGGCAGCAAGGATGACTGTACTTAGATCATACGTGGGTTTAGTAGTAATGGTTATTGTACGTGGATCATACGTGGGTTCGGCAACGATGACTTCTATACTTGGATCCTACATGGGTTTGGCAGAGGAGTTGATTCAGAGACTACATCTAATCATCTCCACCCCTTTTCGTGATTATTATACCTGTGTGAGTTGAATATTCACTATTCAATCATTACCATTGGTGTGATTGACTTATTTCCTGTGTGGACTGGGTTGTGCATGGGCTCGAGAGATGGAGCCGAACTAGAATTGATGAATTAGGTATATGTATGGGAATATACCTAAGTATAGTCGGTTGATACTTAGTGATTGTATCATTCCTTTGTGGTTTATCCTTTGTGGATTCTGGGAGACCTTTGGGGGTCTCGGGGTCCCTACAGAGTATCTTATACTCACCTTTTCACGGGCTATGCCTGCACTACGTTTTGTAGGATGAAGATGAAGGACAAAACTGATCGAGGTGGAGGCTTGTGGAGCTGGACAGTACCCGGGGGTGGACCGCTAGACGGGACATACACCGAGAGGACGACCGGACCCGAGGAGCTGAGGAGACCTTCTATACCCACCCTTCAGGTGGGATTTCTGGAGGACGACTCGGTGTTTGCTGCTTTACATTACTGATGTTGTACTTTCTTTTCAGTTGTACTGTACTTTCAGTTGGGTTTGTATACAGACCCATTTATTTTTCAGCACCTAATTTTGTACTCAGTTTACTTAGTGCTTACATCAGTTGTGTATTCTGTGGTGTTTATTTACTTTTATAAAGGCAATGTCTTCCTTTTTATGGGGATTTACACCTTTGGTGCTAGTCGCCGACCCCTAGCCTTTGGAAGGTGGTCTTGGGGTAGTCACGACATGGGCCCCGAGGATGGGTCATGACAAATTGGTTTCAGAGGAGTCGGTTCTATCGCAGAACTCGGGACTCTGATCTTTCTTCTCTATGAACCAATAGTGTTAAGAGTATTGAGTGTGTTTTTCAGTCCAGGGAGTCCAGTGTTGGTGCGGCGGCCGACGTATCCATACACCAGGACCCTGACTTCTGATTTCCGACTCAGTGCACGAAAACATTGATTGCATGTATGTTTCAAGATTTTTCTTTGTGATTAATTTGTGCTGCTCACCAGGTATATTGTATTAACCATGGCGCACCTGTTGCTTTTTAGGATGTCCCCACATAGGCAGTTAGCTAGGGTTCCGAGATACATGCGAGATGGCAGCCCACTGAGCGAAGAGGCCTCGGTGCAGGGCCCCATTACAGTGGAGGCACCAGCGGTACCATTACCAGGTGAGCCACCGATGCAACCAGCCCCAGCAGCAGAGAGTGCAGGCTGCCTAAGTGTGTTGCACGAGTTTCAGCAACAGAGGCCGCCTAGGTTCCGCGGAGAGACAGACCCTCAGGCAGTAGAAGTTTGGCTGGAGGCTATCGTCAGAGTCTTCTGATTAGTTGGGACACCAACAGATCTTATGGTGATCCTTGCCGCGAGTCTCCTGCACGTAGCAGCAGGTAGATGGTGGAGCCTGATGCTCCAAGTGAACGATGAGCCATCACTACTTTGGATGGACTTCGAGAGCCTCTTTCGCTCGGAGTTTGTTCCAGTCACCCTCAGTGCGGTTCACATTCAAGAGTTACTACAGGTGCGGTAGGGCAGTATGACAGTAGCCCAGTACTCAGAGAGATTTACTGACCTCTCGCGCAACTTCAGATACATGGTACGAGAACCATTCTTCCAGGCCCGGACCTTCAAGTAGGGACTGAGGCATGACATTAGGGCTACGATGGTCTCCCTCAGCATTCCGACGTAGGCATGAGTACTAGAGCGAGCCCTTCTTGTGGAGAGATTTCTTACTGAGCTGATGCCAACAGTGAGACCCACCGCAGGGCGACATGTAGTGGAGTCTTCTGTAGCCGGCAGCAGATAGATGTCGCAGAGGTCCAAGAAAACCAGGCCATTAGGTGGGAGACCTTAGGATACAAGTTCATATGTGTGGGGCACATGGAGCAGAGCCAGCCACACGAGGGGCAGGCAGTTCTATGCATGTGGAAGGTAGGGCCACATGGCTCGAGACTGCCCAACCTGCTATGCAGACAAACATTAGACAGTAGAGGGACCTCTCAAGTAGAGGAATAGGTTCAACCATGCCAGTCCGCAGGGAGCAGGAGGATGAGGCAGAGGAGCTGGCTGAGCAGCGGGTGGTGGACGACGCGTCGAGGCTGTACCATCACCAGTACCATGGAGACCACCCTAACCACCGGGAGCTAGAAGACAGAGGTAGGCTCAGCTCCAGGCAGTCGAGGTCGAAGACTACAGTGCACCTGAGATGATTCGAGGTACTATCTGTGTCTAATCCACCCTTGCTACAGTTCTTATAGACACAGGGGCGAGTCATTCTTTTATTTCCACTACCCTTGTTCTGAGCTCGAATATTCTGATGGAGCCATTGGCACGATCCTTATGGCTAGAGACTTCTAATAGAGTAGACTCAACGATTACGCACTGGTTCCAGCAGTTTGAGCTTACTCTAGGAGGTGAGGGCTTCGGTTGGGATCTTCTTGTAGCAGCTTTGAGGACTTACGACGTCATCTTGGGTATGGATTGGTTATCTACAGTCCATGTATAGATCGACTGTATTAGGCACAATGTGTGGTGTGTCCGCACAGATGAGAGAAGGTTCACCTTCATTGGCGAGAAGAGAGCCTCTGCAGCGTACGATGGACTTACGCAGAAGAGAGGGTAGCCGATCACACATCAGTTGGCTTGTCTCATCCTAGGAGCGGTTTTTGTGTGGATTATGAGTTTTCCAGTTATGGTGAATCAGTATGGGGAAGTTTTTCCTGACGACGTTCCAGGACCACCTCTTGAAAAGAGGTAGATTTCTACATTGACATGTACCCCGGGAAAACACTGATATCTACTCCAGCATATCGGATGGCTCCCGCTGAGCTGCTTGAGCTGCGGGTACAGCTGGAGGACTTGCAGGGAAAGGGATTCATCTTACCCAGTGTTTCACCACGGGCTTCTCTGATTTTATTCACCAAGAAGGCGGATGGGATCTTACGACTATGTGTCGACTACCATCGCCTGAATCAGGTGACTTTAAAGAAAAAGTACCCACTTCTGAGGATTGATGACCTATTTGATTATCTCAAGGGATAACGATGGTTCTTGATGATAGACCTCAGGTCAGGCTATAATTAGCTAAGATTTTGAGATGAGGATGTGCAGAAGATGACCTTCAGGTGTCGGTATGGCCACTACAAGTTCTTGGTTATTCCCTTTGGTGTAACTGATGCACCAGCAGTGTTCATGAGTCTCATGAACATGATCTTCTAGCCTTACCTCGATCGTTTTGTCATAGTCTTCATCGACGACATACTAATTTACTCGACTACTGAGGAGGAGCACGCCTACCACTTGCGGGTTGTACTGGACACACTCTGAGACCACCAAATTTATGGTATCCTCTCGAAGTGTGAGTTTTGGATTTGAGATGTACACTTCTTGTGGAACATCATCTCGAAGGCGGGAGTTACAGTGGATCCTGTGAAGATCGAGGCTGTACTTTCTTGGGAGCCACCCAAGAGCTAAGGAGGTGCTGAGTTTCCAGGGTCTGACTGGGTACTATCGGAGATTTATGCCAGACTTCTCTAGAGATGCAGTGCCACTTTCAGCTTTAATGAAGAAGGGGAAAACCTTCTTGTGGTCAGATAGATGCCATCAGAGCTTCCAGAAGCTGAGGCAGATATTGACCAGTGCACCCATATTGAGGCTACCGGAGGAGTGCGTTGGGTACGTGGTTTACTACGATGCATCAAGGACTGGACTTGGGTGTGTCCTGATGCAAGATTGGGCAGTGATCGCCTATGGTTCATGGCAGGTGAGGCAACATGAGCAAAGAAAATCTACCCAAGACTTGTAGTAAGCAGCAGTGGTCTTCACCTTGAAGATGTGGCATCACTATTTGATGGGCGGGCATTTTATAGTCTATTCTAACCACCAGAGTCTCAGGTACATTTTCTCGCAAAAGGACCCTAACCTAAGACAGCGGTGATGGCTTGAGTTCCTCCAAGACTATGAATTTGAGATACTCTATACTCCAGGGAAGGGGAACATAGTATTTGATGCTCTCAGTAGGAAATCGGGCATTCAGCTACTTGGAGAGGCGACAAAGCAGTTAGCCGATTTGGAGATATCCTTCTTGGATAGAGATGGGGAAACATTTCTACAATACCTCACAGTTACACCTCCACTACATCAACCGGTCAGAGAGGCACAACGTGGGGACGTTGGCAGTGAGACGCGATGTGCTCATATTTCCACAGGGTAGGCGCCTGATGGATTTTCTGAAGGAGAAGAGGACGTCATCTGCTTCAGGGGACATACCATGGTACCAGTTTCACTTCAGGAGGAAGTACTGCGGGAGTTTCACACTTCCCCTCTAGAGGTACATCCTGTAGTGGAAAAGATTTGCTGGGACCTCAAATGAGATCATTGGTGGCCGAGTATGAAGAAGGATGTAGCAGAGTTCGTTTCACGATGTCTCACTTGCCAGTAGGTGAAGGCAGAGTACTAGGTACCAGAATGCTTGGTACAGCCCTTAGAGGTTCCGGAGTGGACGTGGGATGGGATATACATGGATTTCATGATGGTGCTTCCACATACTTCTAGGGGAAACGACTCTATCTGGGCGATCATCGACCGACTCACCAAGTCGGCCCACTTCGTTCCGATCAGAGAGAAGGGCTCAGTAGAGAGCCTGGGATGCCTCTACATTCAGGAGATCGTACGGATTCATGGTGTACCATCATCTATCATCTCTGATCGAGGTGCTCGCTTTACTTCCCGGCTTTGGAAGGGGTTGCGGGAGGCATTTGGGATGCAGCTACACCTTAGCACCGCCTTTCAACCTCAGACGGATGGCCAGACTGAGAGGACCATTCAAACTCTCGAGGACATGCTCCATGCATGTTTCCTTGATTTTAGTCATAGCTGGGAGGATCATCTACCCTTGGTGGACTTTTCGTACAACAACATCTACCACTCGACCATCAGGATGGCACCATACGAGGCACTTTACAACCGACCTTACAGATCACCTCTGTGTTGAACTGACCCTGGGGAGTCCGCACTTGTAGGACAAGAGATGGTTCAAGTTACGACAGAGAAGGTGCAGATCATCCAGGAGCGGATGAAGACTGCACAGAGCAGACAAAAGTCCTATGCTGACAGGAGATGGAGACCGCTGGACTTCGAGGATGGTAACCACATTTTTTTATGGGTCTCACCTCGATGTGGATTACAGAGATTTGGTCGGGGAAACAAGTTATCTCTACGCTTCATCAGTCCTTTCCAGTTCCTCGGCAGAGTAGGCGAGGTGGCTTACTACCTGGCTCTTCCAACTCATTTGAACCGGGTTCCTGACGTCTTCCATGTATCTCAGTTGAGGAGATATGTGCGCAACCCGACCCACATCATTGATCATGGGGATCTGGACATCGACGACAGGGCTAATTTCATAGAGGTCTCGGTGGAGATCGAGGACCAATAGGAGCAGGTCCTATGTGGATGGTCAATTCCTCTGGTGCGCATTCACTGGTAGCATGGGAACCTCCAAGAGAGCACATGGGAGCGGGAGGCTCAGATGCATGCTCAGTACCCTCAGTTGTTTCCCTAGTTTATGTTGTAGATTTATGGGGACGTAAATCCCTGAGGTGGGAGTAATTTAAAGACCTTTTAATTTCAAGGAAATTTTATTTTTGTTAAATAATTTTGAATTTCACAAGTCTGTGGCTTCTGACAGCACTTGATTCTGAGGCCCGGTGTGCCCAGAATCAAATTCTGAAGTCTAGATCTCGTACGTTCAGTGAACGAACGAGTGGGGTTTTCTATATTTTGAACCAATGCTTGAAATCTGAGGGCACCGATGGACTCGAAGCTCTTGTAATTGCTTAAGGGGACCTTTTACGCAGTTGCATTTTATGCGAGTTTGAAGTTATAAATTCTGGTTTAATTAAAAAGATAAATAAAATTGTTAGAGCAATTTTATGTATCTAAGGAGGTTTATTCCACCCATGGGAAGTTAATGGTGGGGCCCAAATCCACCAAACTTCCCATGTGTAGATATTTGAGAGGTGGGGCCCACACGAGCCCCAACCATTCATCTTCCCTAAACTCCCTTAAACCTCCTCTTCTTTAATTTGAAACTCCTCTTAATTGTCTAAACTCTCCACCTTCTCCCCACCCATTTAATTCATGCCAATGCCTTAATGAATAAATTAAATCCTCTAATTTATTAATTAGTTATTTGAATGTTTGAATTTGAAATGGGTAGTGTTAATAAAATAATAGGAGTAGCTTATTATTTTATTTTGGGAGGGCTTTCATTGTGCTAAGGTGAATTGGGAGAGATCTTGAGTTTTTGAAGAACACCGACCCTCTGATGAAGAACGATGTATTCTTCTACGAAGAATGCCAGATCCATGAAGAATGAAGACACGCCTTCCTTTCACTTCTTCGAGACAAGTGAGGAGAAGTCGCTTCCTCCTCAGATGCACTTCGACATCGTCTACGAATCCTAACCCCACGACGCCGTCTTCCGCAATGCCCGACGTACGACATCAATTATCAAGGTAGGGGATTATGTACATTTTTAATGGATTAACCTTGTGCCCCGTTCGTTGTTATATGAATTTTATTGTCTCTTCATATTGCTATCAAATATTGCGGATGGCATGGGCCGAAAAAACACTACACGATGAACCTCCGTTTGATCTTGGTTATTTTTGGAATTGGAGACCGGAGGTAGAACGCGGAAGAGGCCGGCGGCGCAAGGGCCGTCGTCGCACATGGAATGAAATTTGCGGAAAAGAAGGCCGCGGCGGAGGAAGCAGGGTGCCATCGCGCCGTGCTGGGAATGCGGCGGATGAAGCCGGCGCTGTCGCATTGGCTGTGTGGAAGGAGCAGCGGCCCGCTTCACGGGTTGCTTCGGTGGAAGGATCGGCCGCCCTGTCGGCCGGCCGGGTGGAGAGAAGCCGCAGCACTAGGAGGGCGCCGCACCGAAAGAGCCACAGCCCGCCCGTGCAAGCCGCTTATGCCAGAAGGTCGGCCGACTCCAGTCGTCCGTTTATGGAGGGTGGCGACGCCGGTTCGGGCAGTCTAGGGGTCATGTCCCCTCAGACCGCTCGGCCTCCGGGCCTGGCTGCTCGGCCAGCAAGCCGAGCCGGCGGGGCAGCGCCCCGCCGGGCCGGACCCCACCAAGCCGGGCTGCGTCACGCCATGGCGGGCTGGGCTGCGCCATGCCGGGTCGGGCCGTACCCATTCAGAATAAGCCATTCCATTTGGGATAGGCCGCACGTTTCTACGAGCTGGTCCGACACCCCGGTTGGGTCAGACTTTCCAAAACTGGGATAACCCGACCCGTCGGCCCACTGGGCTTAATAGACCGGGCCCGTATTCACTTAAAGGTGAGTATTTCAAAGACCGCGTGTCCTATCGACGTGCCGTCTGTGACACAGAGACCCTATCGACGAGGTGGTCCTTTTGCGATACTCTATGTTAGTTTTGGCCATCTTTGGAAAATATAAAATTTTGGACGAGTATATTTCCAATCAGGCCCCTGGAACGGAAAAGCCAATATCTCCCAGATCGGGCGTCCGTTTGACGCGCCATCTATCACGTTGGGTTCCTTTTGACGAGACGAATCTTCAGGATACATCAAATCAGGACTTTGTGACAGTTGATATATTGACACCTTTACTTAAGCAGCGGACCCTCCCGGAATCGAGTACGCTGTGTGCGGGAACCCTAGAGCTGGCTACGACTGCGACGACTACC
The DNA here is from genome assembly GCA_963277665.1 of Viscum album. Classification (NCBI taxonomy): domain Eukaryota; kingdom Viridiplantae; phylum Streptophyta; class Magnoliopsida; order Santalales; family Viscaceae; genus Viscum; species Viscum album. The sequence goes on along the minus strand of CAUJRU010000244.1, from coordinate 433,194 downwards.
GTGCTGGGATCCTCCGTGGGTTCCACGACGATGATGACTGTACTTGGATCCTACATGGGTTCGGCAGCGAGGACGACTGTACTTGGATCCTCTGTAGAATTGGCAGCGATGATGACTATACATGGATCCTACGTGGGTTCAACAGTGATTGTTACTGTACTTGGATCTTACGTGGGTTTTGTAGCGACGACTTCTATACTTGGATCCTATGTGGGTTCGACAGAGGAGATGATTCAGAGACTACATATAATCATCTCCACCCATTTTCGTGTGTATCATACCTATATGAGCTGATTCTTGACTATTCAATCATTACCATCGGTGTGATTGACTTCTTTCCTATGTGGAATGGGTTGTGCAAGGGCTCGAGAGATGGAGACGAACTAGAATTGATGACATAGGTATATTTAAGGGCATATACCTATGTAGATTCGGTTGAAACATCGTGACTGTATCATTCCTTTGGGGTTTATCCTTTGTGGATTCTGGGAGACCTTTAGGTGTCACAGGGTCCCTACTGAGTATCGTATTCTCACCCCTGCACGGGCTATGCCCGTACTACGTTGTGTTGGATGAAGACGATAGACAACATTGATCGAGGTGGAGGATTGTGGAGCTGGACGGTTCCCAGGGGTGGAACACTAGATGAGACGTCCACTGAGTAGATGACCGGACCAGAGGAGCTGATGAGACCATATGTACCCACCCTTCAGGTGGGATATTATAAGGACAACACAGTGTTTGTTGCTTTACATTACTGGTATTGTACTTTGTTTTTAGTTTTACTATTCTTTCAGTTGGGTTTGTATACTGGCCCATTTACTTTTCAACACCTACTTTTGTACTCAGTTTACATAGTGCTTATTTCAGTTGTGTACTCTATTGTGTTTGTTTACTTTTATAAAGGCAATGCCTTCCCTTTTATCTGGATTTACCCTTTTTGTGCTAGTCGCCAGCCCCTGGCCTATAGAAGGCGGGCTTGGGGTAGTCACAGTATGGGCCTCGGGGACAGGTCGTGACAATAAATTATCAATCGTAATAAAGTTTGTATCGTAAACCATAGAAGGATACCCAAACAAGAGGTTACATTCCTCAACAATCATTTTTAATTTATTTATTCCCCCACCTTATCAAATTTGTTTTATAACAAGATTATATAATAAAATAAGTATATTCAATATACATGGATTTTTTATGTAAAGTTCATTACTTGAATCCCACTCCAAATTCATCAAATGGGTTATGAAATCATTATTCATATATAAGTAGGACTATTGTGTCGAGAACAGATGTATTTGTATTTTTTCCTTATCGCTTATAATGTTGGGACATAATGATGAATATATTGTTTATATAATAAATTTATTATATTAGTATTCTTCTAGAATTATTATATCAAGCATAAAATAATGCTTTTTTTGTTTTTTGGAATACAATAATGTTTTATGTGTGTATAACGGATTACAAGCTCGCGAAGCGATCTGATCAATAAACAGTTTACATGGAATGTATTAAAGAAGTTTTTAATAGAAAAATATGAAATATATTACCTAAATATGATTTTTAATGGTAATATATCATTTTTTTTCATTCTATCTAATAATAAAAATGTAAAAAATGTTCATTCATACGTAATGCTTACTGTCCTCATGAATAGTGTATTTCATTTTCTATTACTAAATATCATGGATTACCTTGAATATAGTTTTACCTAATATATATGATATTTTTTTCATGTTTAAAATTATGTAAATTTTTAAATCATCTTCAAATTAAGTGGATGAAAAATAAAAAATGAAAAAAATATGGAGAACAAATGACTTATTACACGAAATAAAACTTTAACATGAGATTTTTAATAAATGAGTAATAATAGGACATGAGAGAGTCATATATGGTATGATATAAATAATAGTGGAAAAATTAATATATGTATAATAAAATTATATTTATTATATAAGAAGCTCAAACGAGTACGAAATAATTCAAGACATATGGTGTCCGATTTCCGTCTATCTTTTTACTTTTGTAGGCACATTCCATAATCACCACCAATTTATATTATTTGGGGTATATAATTAGCATGAATATATTTTTGGATAATTATACTAAAAAATATTATGATTTACATAATAAAAAATTAGGATATTGCTTCTAAAGGGTTTCTCCTTTTGATGTTAATAAATCGATAAGAGATTTTTGTTACTATTTTCCTTCTTTTGGAAAAAAGTTATTTTATAATCCTTCTTCTTTATATAAGGTGTGTATACAATAAATTTGTTATTTTATATCATTGATATAATTATATTCATGATATTTTACGTTTCATTTACTTTTATTCATTCATTGGGAATATTATTCAGTGTAACAAAATTGGTAAGAGTTTTATGTTTCAATCTCATATTTTATCATGATTGTTTATGATTATGATCCCAATGAGGAAATATTATTATTTATATCTCAATAAATAGAATAATTTTATTCTCTTATGGTTATGTAACTATAATAAATTTTTACCCATCATTTTCCACCCTTTATGTACTCAATAGATCAAATGATATTTTTAAGAAAAATATTCATTCTAGTCAAGAAATATTTTTCTTCCAAAACCATGTTTTCTAAAAATCAATCAAAATATTTTTTCAAAGTGGAAATGATAATTTACTCATTATATATTTTAAATTATTGTCATATATCCCTTTATAATATTTCAAGTTTATTTTTGAATAAAATTTGTTTTAATAAAATTTTGTTTTAAAAAGTGTTTTTAAAGAAGAATTTGCATTTTCCAAAAGAAATTTTTTAAATTATTTTAAATATTCATTCAATTTTTTATGTTTATTTTCGAAGAAAATTATTTATAAAATGTTTTATAATTTAAAAAGTGTACTTATATGGAAAAATTTTCTTCCTCCAAAATTTTTATATGTAATTAATCTTTCAAAAAAGAAATTCTAAATAATATTGAAACATTTGATATAACTTATGCATTAATGGGGATATAAACCATGGATACTATTCTTATTATTTATCTAAATGGTTTATGAAGGAAAGATGTTTATGAAACCTGTATCACTTCTATAGGGTATATCGTGTCTAAATTATTATGAAATACACTTCCTTTTCTATAATTTATACTTTGATGAAATGATTATAAGAGATGTTTCATTTCCATTGGATATGTTATGATAAAATTTACATTAAAACAATTTCATTTTATGGTAATTGATATGAAAATTGATTTAGAATATTGTGGAACATATATGTATGATTTAAAATCTGTTATGAGGGACCTACATCTCTTTCTAATCTGTTGGGTAATGTTTTACATCTCATGCGATAAAATGGGAATCAAGTCAACAAGCATGATTAACTATGGGAAATAGTCATGTCTGGATCCAATATGGTAGATAGGCATTTTTTAATCTTGTATAGTAAATATGTTCTTCTTGATTTTCTATGGGAAACAAGTGTTTCTGGATCCATAATGGGAAAATGGTAATAAGTCATGATCCCTTGTATTGATACCCTTAGGAGTTAATCTAGACGTATGCAATTGGTTTCTTTATTTAAGATAGTGAATCGTTTTTATTACATGTGATTATGGTTCATGACAGATCTGTGATGATTTACCCCCATTATGGGATATGTTTTTAGAAATGATAAATTTTTATGTGATGGATCATATTTTTGATCGATTGTTGGTTCGTTATAATATTTTTAATTTTTTTCCTTCTCACATAAAAATATTATTATTTTATCATTTCATATGATCATATATTGATACCTCTTATGTTTACCCTTATAAAAAATTTCATCATAAATTTTATTATGTTTACTTTATCCAAGTTATGAGGAATGGTTCAATTTTTGGAATGTCTATAAAGAGTACTAAATGGAATGATATTTGAAGTAAAATTTTAAGATCATTCCCCATATTAGAAGTCCAGGTTCCATGTTTCCAAAGGCATTAAACTACTATAGTATTAATGTTTGGGTTTTTTATGTAATTAATATTTATCCAAAAACATTAAATATCCATTTATGAAAATTTAGGGCCAATATAGTTTATATCAAAGTGAATTTTTAGTTAAACTTTTCAAACTGGGATGAAAAAACATTAGTGAGATCTGTGTTGATATTTCTATGAAAATTCATAGGAATGTATTTATGGAAAAGAATGAGGGTGGGTAAATGTTTAGGAAAATATCTAAAAATTTTGGTAAAGGATAGAGTAAGTGGTTTAGATGAGATTAAATCTCTGTCTTTATATTACTAGTGGATTTTGCTCTGTCATAAATATACCTAGCAGTAATGATGTTGAAAACACTGTATTGAGATAGACTCAAACCGAAACTAGTGAAGAACAATGGGCCATGCTGCAACCCTAGTTTTATACTACCGGGGAACATGATTTGGAAATTATTAAACACATGATAAAATATCATTAATTATCTAAATATATTATGACAATGAATGACCTACGATAAATCTAATGTTCCATAGATTAAAAATATGTTATCTTGATTTGGAAATAATATAAGTGATTTTTTCATGATTATAAGTTTTTATTCTATGATTATTGAGGATCACACTATGTTTTTTAGTTGTTGGGGACCCAAATAAATTGGGTTAGAATTGAATGTGGAAACCACTTACTTTTGAGAATACAAATTAAATAATTATTAGAGTAAAGTTCATTATTGTTATGACAAATTAGTTTTCATGGAACATGAATAACAACGTGTACTATAACAAACTCTCAAACTCACCAAATAAGAGAAATAACGTGTTCATTGTGATTTTTTATAGTGGGGACCATGGTGGAAAAATGATTTACTTTCCAATTTTTTAGAATGTGGGATGAAGCACCCATGTTAATGTCTTAGAGGAAAATGATGATGTTTAGACTTTGTAAATTAAGGACATAGAAAAAGTAATTAAAAGGAAAAAATGAAGAGTTTGATTACTAAAATGTATGGAAATATTGGTCATCATATAGTAATATAAATGGATTGATTATATAAAAATGGAAAGTGTAGGCATTATGAAAATCTATGTTTGAGGGGGAAAGCCTATGAAGAGAATCAGTAAGGTGTTATGAGTCATGGTTATATTTATAATGATAAAGAGACTATGAATGGCATATGAAATGAAATAATTGTCGTAGAATAAGACAATGAAACCAAGCTAATTTTTTGTGAAGGAAGTGGGATGATTCAAATATTTATGTATTATAATTAAATGATTATGTTATATGTATATTTAATTATATAAGGATTATTCCCTAAATATTTCACTATAAGGATTTTAAAAAATAGGCTAAATGGAATTTATTTTCTAGAAAAGTGAATTAAAGTAATGTTTATTAAGGGAATATAAACATTTATATTTTATTGAGTTGAGAAGATAGTGTTTTTTGGATAAAAATATAATTTGTTAGGATAAAGTAAATTCGATGGTATTTTTGCCTTAGAAATGATAATGTAATTGTTGAAAAAGTGCTTATGTTATATTTAATGGAGTTTACAACATTATTATATCTATGTAATATGTTCAATAATATATAGTTTTATCGATGTATTGAGGAATCATGCATATTTTCATTGAGGTTTTATGGAAATTAGCTTTATTTCCAAGGTTCGTGAGAATATGTGGCCTATGTATTGACATTTTTGAAATGTGACAATTAAGGACATCTTAATGATAGTTGAAGGATTAATATTAAGATGATCCTAATAAATTTAGCGACTTTATTTATAAATTATGAGGTTTGGAATGGTTATGTGGTTAACCAGTTGTGGAATGGTTTAATTTTAACATTGTATGAGGTTATAGAGATTAACTTATTACTTCATAATATGTTGATTTATCTATATTGGATAAATGATGCTAACTTTTTTTTATAAATTAAAGGACATTATTTCATTTTATTGTTTATATTGTGATATATTATTGTTTAAATCATAAAATTTTTTAATTTATTTATTGGAGTAAGAGATGAAATGTAAGTTTTTCAAATAACAACCAAAGTATGAAATTTTTCTTATGATATAATAAAAAAATAATCCCAAGGTATATCATCCCTTTTGAAATTCTTGAAAATATTGGGATAGAATCCTATAGATTGGTGATTCTAATAAGACTCTCAATTTCATATTTTGTTCTATGTATAAGTCCTAAAAAATAATATACATGATCCTTTACTTGTACTAAACTCAACAGTCATACCCCTAGGGAATGAGATTTATTGTAATGAATGAATTGTAGAGATTATGGATTGAATATAGAATCATCTAAAAAACAAGAAACTCACAAGGAAAATTTTTTGTGGTGAAAACACCATCTTAGGGAAGCTACGTTGGAACCTGAGGGCATAATGAAGAAATAGTATCCATAATTGTTTATATCAAAGTGTAGAATTTTGAGGGAAAAATCATATTAAGGGGGAGTTGACATTAACACCCTAAGAGTTTTTTATAGTACATTTTGAAAAAAAAATTATTTTTTTCTATATTTTTCAACATAAACAATAATGAGTTTATCATTTATTACATGAACAACTTATCATAGCATGTGTTACACGTAACATTGAGTTGAAATAAAGATTTTCATATTTGTAAAATATCATTATTTAATATGATCGAAAATACATATCTATTGGAATGGTAGATATGAGAATTATTAAGTAAATTATGAGAATATATGCTTTAAAAAGTCATAGAAAATGAATTATTTTGTTACCAATTATTATAAATGAAAAATAAATACCATTTAAAAATAAAGGATATCTTTTTCTGAAAGAAATATTTTTTTATGCATAAATGTGTTTTTACGTAATAATATAAATAAGTCATAGTTAGTATGTTAGTTAAAATAAATATTTCTATTATATATTAAATATATTTCTTAATATTAATCATATTTGTTTTCTAGATAAGATATTTGAATAAATCCAATTTTATGCATAAAATATTATTTTTCCAAAAATAATTTTTGTCATAATTTCCACACTTGTTTTAAAATTAATTTAAATTTTTTTTTGAAATTTAAATTTATGAAATTAAAAATAATAATCTAAATTTGAATACCAAAATTTTATTATGGTGAATTTGTGGGATCTTTCTTAATTGTTTAATTTTTATATAAATAGTAAAAAATAATAAATATTATTTGAAAACATTTTTTTCAATTATATTATTTATAAAGTCAAATTATATTTACAATTTGTTTTTAAGTATAATTAAATAAATAATAAATAAATTAATATTATTTATGTCGTTGTAATCAATTTAATTTTGAATTTTGATAAAAAAAACTTTGTAATGTTTTTCACATTTGCTATTTAAAAACCTGTATTCTGATTGTGTCTATAGGATTAATTTTAAATTAAAAATTTGTATTTCTATGAATGAAATTTGGAAAAAGCTATTATTTTTTAATGATAATTTTATATATTATATATTAATTTCTAGATAATTTTCTACCAATATTTATAGTGAATATAGTAAAAATTAATAATTATAGTAAGGGTAAAAATGGGTTTACAGAGGGTTAAAATAAAAATATATGGGTAAAAATAACATACAAAACTGTATAAAAAACTATTTTAATCCTATAATTCCACCTAAAAACCTATAATTTTTCATAATGGTCTATTTCAGATCATTGTGACATATGGAAAATGTGGGATCACTCAAATCATTTTGAAAATACCAAATCTGTCATCTCCCACACTTATAAAAATCCACACTCTCTCTTCTCTTATTCACATATAAATACCATTTTTGATCAAAAAATAATAGTAAAAATCACTGCCCAACATCCCTACTCCCATCCTAAACTCATTATTTTTTATTAAATCCATTCAAGGAAGGATTTTCAGGTAAACCAATAAAGGATACCAAAAGAAGATTAAATGTTCATCAAAGGGAGTTTTTGATTTATTTCTACCATCGCCGTCTTAAATTATTATTATAACATTATTATATAATAACCTCATTATATTACTTATACTTATATATTTTACTGTATGTTAATTTCTTAAAACCATATCCAATTCCATTAAATGGGTTAGAAAATTTGCATTCATGTTTATGGTGGACTACCGCCTCACGAACTGATGTTATTCACTATTCTATTTAAAACTATAATTTTTGGAAATAACAATGGATATATCATATATGTATAATATTTTTCATATTATTATAATTATGTATTTATTATACAAAATATACCTTCCTGATTTCCATTTTTGAGTATACAATAATGTTGTTCATGAGTATGGTGGACTACAGCCTCACATATCAATTTGACACAATTACACTTTACATAGAATTTTTTAAGGATATATTTAAAAAAAATGAGTGACTTATATGAAATAAAAATTATTCTATAATAATAACATATGATTTAATTTTATTTTATTCAATCCAACAAGAATATTGATTCAATGTTCTTGTATATATATGACGTATCGTCTCCATTAATGGTGTATTTCATTTTCACTAACCAAATATCATTGATTACTCTAAATTAGTTTATAATGAATATATATTATGTTTATATCATGGTTAAAAATATTATATGATTAAATCATGCACAATTCAATAGGACCAAAAAACAAAACATATATGAAAAACATAGTGGTTATTACCTGAATTCTGACATTAACTTGGGATTATTAGTAAATGGGTAAAAAGGAAATAAGTAAATAATAGATGGTATGATATAAGTAATTATGGATCTATAATATATTTATAATAAACCAATATTTATTATAATGTATGTTTGGACATTTATAAAGGATTACAAGACTATCTGTGAGGGTTTTTCGTCTTACTTTTTATTTATGTGAGACATATTCCATATTCACCAATTATTTATTTTATATGGTGTATAGACTAACCATGAATGTAATTTATGAATATTCTCATTAAAACTATTAGGACTTATATATTAATTTTAGTATCTATCTTCAGCAGTTTCACAGTTTAAATGTTAACAAATCTATAGGGTATTTTTGTCTCAATATTCATTTTTTGGGATATAAGTACTATTATGAACCTATCCTCTACTATGAGGTGTATATACTACCCATTAACATATTAAATCGTGGATATCATTATGGGGGGACCTACATCTCCTTCCTATGTGCTGGGTAATGTTTTATATCTCATGCGATAAAATGGGAAACAAGTTAACATGCATGATTAAAAATGAGAAATAGTCATGTTTGGATCCAATATTTTAAATAGGAATTTTTTGATCTAGTACAATAAATAGGTTTTTCTTGATACACTATGGGAAACAAGTGTATTTGGACACATAATAGGAAAATGGTGATAAGTCCTGATCCCTTATATTGATACCCTTAGTATTTAATCTTGATGTATGAAATTCGTTTCTATATTTATGATAGTGAAATGTATTTGTTACATGTGATTATAGTTCATGACAGATTTGTGATGATTTACCCCCATTATGGGACATGTTTTTAGAAATGATATATTTTAATGTGATGACTCATTTTTTCGATCGATTAAAGGTTTATTATGAACTTTAAATTTTTTTTATTATCACATATCTATATTATTATCTTAGGGTTTCATATGATCATATATTGATATCTCTTATGTTTACCCTTATAGAAAATTTCATCATAAATTTTCTTCTATTTCCTTTCCCTGAATTATGAAGAATGGTTCTATTTTTGGTACTTCTATATAGAGTACTAAATGGAATGATATTTGAGGTAAACATTTAAGATCATTCACCAGATTAAAAGATAATGTTACATGTTTCCAAAGGCACTAAATAATTATAGTCATAAACCACGGGTTTGTGTTATGTAATTAATATTTATCTAAAATCATTTAATAGCCATTTATGAGAATACAGAGTCGATATAGTTTGTATAAAAGTAAAGGTTTATTTAAAATTTTCAAACAAGGATAGAAAAATGTTAGTGATATCTGTAGGGGTATTCCTATGGAAATTTCTAGGAATGTATTTAAGGATAAGACTAAGGGTGGGTCAGTGTTTAGGAAAATATCCTAGAATTTTGGTAAAGGATTGAGTAAGTGGTTTCAAAGAAATTACATATATGTCTTTATATTACAAGTGGATTTCATTTTGGCATAAATGTACCTAGTGGTAATGACCTCGAAAACACTATATTGAGATAGACTCATTCCAGAACTAGTGAAGAACAATGGGCCCTATTGTAATCCTAGTTCTAAAATCTCAAGGTATATGATTTGAAAATTCATAAACTCTTGATAAACCATCATTAAATATTTAAATATATTATGACTATGAATAACTTAGGATAAATTCAATGTTTTATATATTAAAAATAAGTTTTTGTGATTTAGAAATCATATCAGTTATTTTTCATGATTATAAGGTTTTATTTTATGACTATTGATGATCACACTATTTTCTTTGGTTGTTGGGGACCCAAATAAACTGGGTTAACATTGAATGCAACAGAACATTTTATTATGAGAGTCCAAATTGGTTATTTATTATAGTAGAGCACATTGTTTTTATGACTAATCAGTTTTCATGGAACATGAATAACAAAATGTACTATAATAATCTCTTAAACCTACCAAATAAGAGAAATAAAGTGTTAACTGTGATTTTTTATACTGGGGACCATGGTGGAAAAAATATTTATATTCCTATTTATTGATAATGTGGGATAAAACAGCCAAGTTAATGTCTTAGAGGAACAATAATATATTTAGACTATGGTAATCAAGGACACAGAACAAGTAACAAAAAGGAAATAATTGAAGAGTTCTATCAATGAAATGTATGGGAATATTGGTCTTCCTATGGTAAAATAATTGGATTAATTATTTAAATGTAAAATTTGTAGGCATTATGAAAATCTATGTCTAAGGGGTAATTTCTAAGAAGATAATCAGTAAGGTGGAATGAGTCAAGGTTATATTTCTAGTGATAAAGAGACTATGAATTACATATGAAAGGAAATAAGTTTCCTAGAATAATACAATGAAACCAATATAATTTTCTATGAAGGAAGTGGGATGATTCTAGTATTTATGTATTAGAATTAAATTATTATGTTATGTGAATATTGAAATATTTAATGATTGTTCCCTAAATATTTCTCAATAATGATTTTCAAAAAATATGCTAAACGATATTGATTGACTAGAAAAGTTATGTAATGTAAATTTTATTAAGGGAAGACAAACCATTATTTCTTCATGAGTTGAGATTATATTTTATTTTGGATAACGAGAAGATTTTTTTGTAGAAATTAAATTTGATAGTATTTATGACATTAGAAATGAGAATGGAATTTTTGAGAAACTGTTTATGTTATCTTTAATGGAGTTTACAACATTATTATATCTCTGTAATATGTTCAATAACATCTATTTGTATCCATGTAATGAGGAATCATGAATATTTTCATTGAGTTTTTATGGTGATTATTTTCTTTTCCAAGATTTATGAGAATATATGAACTTGGTATTCACATTTTGGAAATGTGAAAATTAAGGGAATCTTAATGATATATTAATGATTAATATTATGTTGATCCTTATAAACTTAGTGAAATTATTTATAAATCAAGAGGTTTGTAATGGTTAATTATTTAACCATTTATGGAATGGTTTAATTTTTAAATTGTGTGAGGTTTTAAAGATTAACTAATTACTTCAAAATATGATGATTTATCAATATTGGACAAATGATGCTAACTTTTAATTTTGAAATTAAAGGATTTAATTATCATTTTATTGTAGATCTTGTGATACATTATTCTTTAAAGCATAAAAAATTCTACATTATTTATTTGAGTAAGAGATGAAGTATATATTTTTCAACTAACAACCAAAGTATGAAATTTTTCATATGATATAATAACAACACAATCAAAAGGTATATCATCCCCTTTGAAATTCTAGATTATATTGGGATGGAAGCCTATAAATTGGTACGTCCAATAAGACTCTCAATTTCATATTGTGTTCTATGTATCACTTATGATAAATATTATACATGATTCTTCACTTGTACTAAACTCATAGGTAATTCCTCTAGAGAATGAGATTTATAATGAGGAATGAATTTTAGAGATTATGGACTGAATATAAAATGTTCTAAGAAACAAGTCACTCATGTGGTAAAATTTTTGTGGTGGAAGCCACATCTTATGGAAGCTATGTTGAAACCTAAAGACGTAATGAGGAAGAATTATTATTAATTGCTAATACCAAAGTGATGAATTTTAAAGGAAAAATCATATTAAGGGGGAGTTGAATTTGACACCCTTTGAGTTTTTGAAAGTATTTTTTGTAAAAAAAGTTAAAATTTTTCTATATTTTTTAACATACACAACAATCAGTTTATCTTTCATTACATGGAACATTGAGCATAGCTTGCGTTACACGTGACATTGTGTTTAAATAAATCATGTCATATTAATAAAAAAAGTAATTTAATATGATAGATAGTACATATCTTTTGGAATGGTAAACATGAGTATGATTAAGATCATCATGATAAGGTATGTTTTAAAAATGCATATAAAATGAATTATTTTGCTACCAATTATTTAGAAATGAAAAATAAATACCATTTGAAAATAAAAGATATCTTCTCTTGAATAAATATTTTTTATACATAAACATGTTTTCACAAAATAAACTAAATAATACATAGTTATTAAATTATTTAAAAGAAATATTCATATTATATATTCAATATATTTCTCAACATTAATCTTATTTGTTTTCTAGAAAATAGATTAGATCAAATCCAATTTCATGCTTAAATTTTATTTTTCTAAAAATACCTTTTGTCTTCTTTTCCACACTTTTTTTAAAATTAATTTCTAACACTTTTCAAAAATTAATTTAATTAAATAAAAAAATGTAAATATGTATAGAAAAATAATATTACGATGAATTTTGGAGATTTTTCTTAAATATTCAACATTTAAATAAAGAGTAAAAAATACTAAATTTGACTTAAATTTTTTTTGTCATTTAAATTATTTATAAAGTGATATTATATTTATAATTGGTTTTCTGTATAATTAGATAAATAATAAATAAATTATTATTATTTATGTCATTACAAACAATTTAAATTTTGATATAAAAACATTTTAATGTTTTTAACATTTTGTATTTAAAATCTTTTATTCTCATTGGGTCTAAATGATTAGTTCTAAATTCTCAATTTCCATTTATGTGAATGAAATTATGAAAAAATAATTATTTCTTAATGATAATTATTTATATTTTACCAAGAAACTTATAATGTTTTTAAATGGTCAATTTTTGATCATTTTGAAATATGGAAAATGTGGGATCCCTCAATTCTATTCAAGAATACCAAATTTATCCTCTCTCACACTTATAAAAGGCCACACTCTCTCTTCTCTTATTCACATATTAAATTCATTTTGGATTAGAAAATAATATAAAAAATCACTTCCCAACATCCCTCATGCCATCCTAATATCTTTATTTTTTATTAAACCCATTCTAGGAAGCCTTTTTGGGTAAAACTATGGTGGATACCAAAAAAAGAGGAAATGTTCAACAAAATGAGTTTTTGTTTTATTTCTACACCCACCACCTTAAATCATTATTATTACATTATTATATAATAACCTCACTATATTACATATACTTATATTTATTATGGTATGTAAATTCCCTAAAACCATCTCCAATTCCATTAAATGGGTTACAAAATCATCATTCATGTTTATGGAGGACTACCGCCACGCGAACTGATGTGATTCACTTTTCTAATTAAACGTATAATTTTTGGAAATAATAATGGATATAGAATATATATGTATGAAATTAGTTATATTATTATACTTGTGTCTTTCTTATACAAAAGATACCTTCCTGATTTCCCTTTTGGGGTATACAATAATGTTGTTCGTTTGTATGGAAGACTACCGCCTCACGAAGTAATGCGATTCTTTTAAACATTAAATAGAATTTTTAAGGATACATTTAATAAAAAATAATTGATATATATGAAATAAAAAATATTTTGGAATGATAATATATGATTTATTTTTATTTTATTAAATCCAACAAGAAAATTGATAAAATGTTCTTGCATATGTACGGCGTTCCGTCTCCATGGATGGTGTATTTCATTTTATTTACCCAAATTTCATTGATTACACTAAATTAATATATAATGTATATATATTAGATTTATATCATGGTAAAAAATATTACATGATTAAATCATGAACAATTTAGGAGGTCCAGAAAAACAAAACACATATGAAAATTAATGTAGTTATTATCCGAAATGTGACTTTAGCTACGGATTGATAGTATATGGGTAACAAAAGGAAATAACTAAATAATATATGTTTTGATATATTTAATTATATATCTTTAAAATATTTATAAAAAACCTATATTTAATATAACATATGTACAGACAAGTACGAAGGATTTCAATACTAACGGCGAGGGATTTTCATCTCACTTTTTACTTTTGTGAGACATTTTCCATATTCACCAATTATTTATTTTATATGGTGTATAGATTTTAGGCGAATGAAATTTTGATTTTTATCATTAAACAAATTAGGATTTATATATTAATTTTATTATCTATCTTTCATTGGGTTTATGGTTCAAATGATTACAAATCTATTGAGGAATTTTTTTCTCCATTTTCTTTTTTTGGGATATATGTTCTGTTATGGACCTATCCTCCACTATGAGATATATATACTAACCCTTAACATATTAGATCTTGGATATCATTATTTTTATTATATTTTATATTACATTTAATGATATCCTTTTATGGTCTTTATGATTAAATATTAGAAAAGTCGTATGTATTTTATGTTACAATCATATTGTTTATTCAGATTGTTTATGATTATGCTTATAATGATGAAATATTATGTTCCATATATTAGGGAACTCCGGAAATTTCTTATACCTTATTTACTTAATGATAATAAATATTTATATTCATTTTACTCTCTTTGTTTATCATGTGAACAAACTAATTTTTTTATAAAAAAAATATTTTTTTCAGAAACTCTTTTTCTAACAAAACCATGTTTTCTAAAAAAAATTCCAAAATTTCATCAAAAAATGTTTTTAAAAGAGGAAATGTTTATTTAGTAAAGAAATGATTCAAATGATTTTTTAAATATTTATTTTTATATATTCAAACATATTTTCAAATAAAATTATTTTCAAAATTCTTTATGTTTTAAAAAAATCAAATCATAATTGAAATTTTCCTTCGGAAATTTTTTAATTGATTTGTACAAATTTATAAATATTTTTAAAGTTTATTTTCAATTAGAATGATTTCTGAAATGTTATATATTTTAAAATATATTTTTAATGAAAATTTATCTTCCCCCAGAAAATTTTTATGTGATTTATGTTTCGAAAACATTTTCAATCTAGGATGACAATTTTTTATGTATCATATTCTTTAATTAGGATTTAAACCAATGATTACATTCCCATTATTTTTAAAAATTGATTATTATTAAAATAGGTTTATGAAACCTATAAATTTTAAATAGGATATACTATGGCCAAATTACTATATAAACCTTTTCTTTTTCCTTATGTTATGCCTTGATGAAATTATGAAATTATTATGAAACTTGTTTATTTTCAGTGGGTTAGATTATGATGAATTGTTTTAGAAAACTATTTCATTTCATGTGTTCTAATATGATTAATGTTATATTATATTTTGGAGCACATATGTATGATTTCTCTTTATGTGATGGATGGGACCTAAATCTCCCTCTGATTCATTGGGTAAATATTTATATCTCATGAGATAAAAATAAGAAACATGTCAATGGAGTTTACCTACAGTGGGAAATAAGTGTTTTATGATATACTAAGTAAAACATATGGGCCATCATCCACTATGATAAATTGGTGTGTCTTGATCCACAATGATAAACATGTGATAATTCATGATATATTATATTTATAGTTATCATAGTTAACCATGAAGTATGAAATGGGTTTATATATTTAAGGTGGTTCAAAACATTCATGAAATGAGATAATGGATCACGATTAATTAAGGATGATTTATCACCCTCACGGGCCATGTTTTTGGAAATGATAATGTTTTATTACATGAATAATGTTTATGTTCTATGATAGTTTGAGTATGAACTTTCTATGTTATGTTAATGATCCAAAAGAATATTATTATCTTACTATTTTATATGATTAATGTTTTATATCTCTTAAGTTTACCCTTACTGAACATCTAATCCCTCCATTACTTATTTTTCCTTTTCCCTAGTTTTGAAGAAAGATTTTACATAGAGAATTTCAATGATTATTATAAAATTATGATATCTTTGTAGAAAAAATTGATGATATTTAACCATATTAGATTATTGTGTTCCATGTATCTGAAGGCAATATTCTATTCTGGTTATCATGGTTTTGTTTTTTACCATGATGAATTTTCTTCTAAAATATGTATTATGTTTCTATCAGAATTCTAGGTCACTATAATTAATACAAAAGTATGGGTTTAGTGAATATTTGGGAATATGGATAATAAAACATTATTTAGATCTCTAAGGATATTTCTATGTACATGTTTAGGGATGTATCAAAGATAGTTCTAAGGATGAGTGAATGTTTAAAAAAAATGTACCATATTTTTCATAAGGATAAAAAAGGCAGTTTCTATGAGATTACATCCCTAATTGGATACTAAAAGTGGATGTGGCTCAGGCACAGATGTAACTAGGTGTAAAGACCATTGAAAACCCATATTGAGAAAGACTCAATTAAGAACTGGTGTATGAAAATAGTCTTTGATGCACACCTGGTTTGACACTACCATTTGATATGACTTAAAAATTCATAAATCCTTTAAGAAACACCATGGAATATTTAAAAAGATGATAAATTTGAATAACCTAGGATAAATCCAAGGTGTCCTATAATTAAAAAGGGTGTCATTATTTAGACATCATATAAGTTATTTTTTCATGATTATGTGGATTTCTTCTATGATTAGTGTTTCTCACACTATGATTTTTTGGTTTTAGTCAATGGAAGGAATTATGAGGAACTTGGTTAACATTGAATGGGATGAATGATTTTCTAATGAGTAGCCAAATGGGATAGTGGCTGGTGTAAAGGATGTTGTGATTATGACCTATTGTTTTTCATGGAACATTAATGATAATATATACCTTAACCAAATCTCAGACTGACCAAAGAAGAGAATGAAATCATTCTCTATGAGTTTGGGTAGTAAAGACCAAGGATTAATGAATATTAAATTTTCCGTTATTGAGAATATTGGAAGAAACATCCAAGTAATTTACATATAGGAATAGTAATATGATTTCATTATGGAAAAGAAGGATATGAAGAGAGTAACTAGAAAGGAAAATTGAATAGTTTGGTTAATAAAATTGAAGGAAATATTTTTCTTTCTAAGGTATTATATATGAATGAATTTTTTAAATGAGGAATGTATGGAGATTGTGAAAATCATTGTCCTAAGGGGAAAACTTGTGAACTGAGTCGGTATAGTGGTATGATTAACGGTTATATTATTAATGATAAATAGACTGCAAAAAAACATATAAATTTATTCGAGTGTAAATTAATAAGACAAAAAATCCAAGTAAATTTTTTGAGAAACAAGTGGGATGATGGAACTATTTATATATTATAACGGAAGGATTATTTTTTGTGACTCGTGAAATATATTAGTACTTTTTAGTATATTTTTTTAATAAATATATTCTATAATATATTAATTAGTACTGATGGAATAAAAAATTTAGTTAATGGCTTGGTGATTGGGGGAAGATAACCCTTAATATGTTCCTTAGGTTGATAAAATGGTGTTTACATTGGATAAAGAGATGATTGATATGGATAAATTAAGTTGGATAGCATTTAAAATCATAGAATTGATAAAGGATTTATTGAAAAATCAGTTTCTGTTATCATTGATAGAGTTTACATGATTATTGGATATAAGTAATATCATCAATAATCTAAGGTTTTATTCAAAGAATGTGGAAGAATATATGTTTTCATTGTGGTTTTATGGTAATAATGGCTATTATAAATAATTAGGAGAATATATGACCAAGGTATTCACCTATTTG
The DNA here is from genome assembly GCA_963277665.1 of Viscum album. Taxonomy (NCBI): domain Eukaryota; kingdom Viridiplantae; phylum Streptophyta; class Magnoliopsida; order Santalales; family Viscaceae; genus Viscum; species Viscum album. The sequence goes on along the minus strand of CAUJRU010000244.1, from coordinate 415,013 downwards.
GAATATGAAAATTAATAACCTCTTAATGATATTTAAAGGGTTAATTTAAATTTTATTTTTTGAAATTTACTGACCTTTTTGTAAATCTCTAGGGTTAGGAGGGGAATATGGTTAAATTTTTATAAAATGGTATATGTTGTACTTTGGATTCTATTTTTGATACTAACATATCACTTGACCATATAATTATATATCCATATTAGATGATCAATGGTAATTTTTTTAGAAATTAAAGAATTGAATTATCATTCTATTATAGATTTTGTATCCATTAGTATATCATGTATAAAAATTTCATCTTCATTTAGTGGACTAAGAGATGAAGTGGAAATAGAATAAAACATAAACAATGGATGAAATTATATTTTGATATAAAAAAGTTTAATCCCTAGATTTATCAACCCCTTTGAAATTCTTGATGACATCCAGAAGATTTTCCTATTATAGGGTTCTTATATTGAAACTCTCTATGGTTTATGATGTGTCCCATGTATCACTTCAGAAAAAAAACATTTTAATTCACATTACTGAACTAGGAGGTCATTTTGTTGTAGCATGCGATTTATTATGAAGAATTACTGGTATAGATTCTGTATCAAATTGAGAAAGTTCCAAAAAAATACACCCACCTAGTCATTGTTTTATAGTGAATCCATCAACTTAAAAAATCCATGTGGGGACTTGAGCATATAATGAGGTAGAAATGTCCTCAATTACTGGTACTAATGTGACAAATTGTAATAGAAAAATTGATTTTAAATTTGGTATAAAGTAACACCCTTACATTTTATAAAATTATTTCTTTCATATAAATTAATTTTTTTTCTATAATTTTTTATTCCCAAAACAAATTTTATCTTTCATTAAACACAACACTGATTTTACCTTGCATTACATGCAACACTAAGTTTAAATGAAACATATCAAATTATCAAAATTTTATTATTTAAAATCATAGTTATTATGTGTATTTTGGAGTTTAGGGTATGATTAGTATTATGTAAATTAAGAAAATATATTTTTGAATATTTTATATAAAATAAATTCATTGGTGAATAATTAATTATCTATGAAATTAAAGGAAAAGTTCTTTTAAAAAAATATATTTACGATAAAAAACATATTTTCCAATAATATATTTAATAAATAACTATTAGTAAATTGTTATAATTAAATTTATATATTATATATTGAGTAAAAAATTAAAATTAATCCCATGTGTTATCAATACAAGATATCATAAGAAATCCAATTTTACGGTTAAGAATTTGTTTCTATAAATGTTGTTTTATCCCCTTTGGTGCCCTTGTTTAAAAATTAATTCTTACCAGATTAGAAAATTTATTTTATTAAAGAAAAATCAGCTTTCAAATTGGAATAAAAAAATAATATTAGGGTTATTTTCTAAACATTTATTCTTTAAAACCATGTATTCTCATCATGTCTGTGAGATTTATTTTCAATTAATTTTTTTCCAAGTTTATGAATAGAATTTGAAAATTGGATTCAATATTTAGAATCAAACTGATTTATATTATCTAATAATGATAAATTAATTTTTTACTAGAATGAATATAGAATGAAGGAAAAAGTAATTACCATGGTAAAGGTAAAAATGCATTTTCTAGCGGGTTAGAATAAAAAGGTAATTGTACGAATGACCTATAAACTTGTATAAAAACTATTTTCATGACATATTTTGAATATTACAACTCTAATTTTATATAATTTTACATTTTATATCTTTTTTACATATTTCAAACAATGGTGCACTCAATTATATTCAAAAATACAAAATGTCTCATCCCCCCCCCCACTTATGAAAGGATAGCCTATCTCCTCCCTTATTTACAGCTTAAAACTCTTTTTTTAACCCAATCACTAATGAAATAATTTCCCAAATTTACCCCCTTATATATGTAAGAAGTTTTTTGGGTATAATGACATCCGAGGATTTATTTTAATGAAAATTAAATGAGGATACCTGAATAAGAGGTAACATTCGTCAATGAGTGTTTTTGTTGTATTTATTTGGAACCCACTTAAATTATTTTTGTATCATGATTATATAATAACATCGATATCATAAATATTTATAAATTATTTTATGTTACTTTCATGACCAAAATCCATCTCCAATTCCATAAAATGTGTTACGAAATCATTATTCTTTGGTAAAGCGGACCACCGCCTCATGAACTGATGTCATTTTTTTACATTACCAATTCAAAAGGATGAAGAAATGATGAATTTATTATTTATATATGGTAATTATGATATTATATTTTATGGAATTATTATGTCACATGTGCATTCATGATTTCTATTTACTTATAACACAATAACGACTTTCATGTGTACGATAGACTACCATCTCACGAAGTGATATGATTCATTCACGATTTACATGGAATGTAATAAGGATGTGTTTTATAAAAATATTATGTATATATGACCTAAAAATTAATTTTTAATGATAATATATCATTCAATTTTGATTATTTTAATCTTATAATAAAATGGAATCAATGTTCACGCATTTTTAAGGGAATCCATCTCCATGAACGATGTATTTCATTTTGTGTCAATAAATATGATGGATTAATATAAATAAATATATACAAAATTAATATGTTATTTATATCATAATTACTATTTTGGTGATGATGAAATTAAGATCAATGAATAACTAACAAAAAAACAAATCAAAACATATGTGAAAAACAATGCTCTTATCACCCAAACATGAAACCAAAATGGGGTTGTTAATAAATGGGTAATGAAAGGAAATAAGAAGATAATATATGATATGTTATATTTATTAATTATTATGTAATATATTTATAATAATATTATATTTATTATACATAATGTTCTAATCAGTATGAAGGAATTTTTGACCTACAGTAAGGGAAATCTGGCTCACTTTTTACTATTGTTAGATCCCTGCCATAATCACCACCTATTTATTTTATATGATATATATAAATAACATGACTATATTTTATGATTAAGATCCTTAAAAAAATTGACATACATAAAAATTTATAATCTCTTTTTCTTGAAGTTTACAGTTCAACAGTTGAAAATTGGATAAGGGGTTTCTGTCTAAATTATCCTTTACTAGGAAATATGTTATGTTAATTTCCTATCATCTTCTATAAGGGGTATATAATTTTTCATCAAAATTTTATATCATGAATATATTTATTTTTATGATATTTTAACTTTCATTTAATTTTATTCTTTCTTAGGGTTAATGATTCAACCTTACCAAAGTGGTAGGAGTTTCATTTACAATCTCATTCTTCTAATGAGATTATTTTTTTATTAAACTTACAATGATGAAATATTATGAAATATCTCTTAATAGAATCCTTAATTTTAATATAATCTAGTTATTTCATGGGAATACAATTTTTTCCTTCATTTTCCTCTCTTTATGTACCCAAGATATCAAAATAATTATTTAATGAAAAATCGTTTTTTTAGTTGAAAAATCTTTTTATTCCAATACCATATTTACTAAAAAAACCAAAATAATATCTTTCTCAGAGAGGAAGTTATATATTTCTCGATAAAGGTATTAAATTATTTTTTAAATATACTTTTATAAGGATTCAAGTTTATTTTCAAACAAAATTATTTTCAAAATGGGTTATGTTTTAAAAATTGTTTTTTAAAGAGCAAAGAATATTTTCTTAATAAAAAGTTTTAAATGGTTTGTTAATGATTGATTTATAATTATTTTATATTTATTTGAAAAAATAATTATAAAATGTTTTATTTATTAAATAGTTATTTTATAAGAAAATTTATCTACCCCCCCCCCCCAAATGTTCCAAGTGATTAATCTTTCAAAATCATTTTTTATATAAAATGAATTCCATTGATGTTACTTATTATTTTATAGGTATATGGAACAACGATACCCTTATTATTTATTATCTGAATGGTTTATGATGATAATATTTTTATGAACACCATATCTTTTATAGGGGTCATACCGTGACTAAATTCTTATGAAACCATCATATTTTTCTATAGCTTAATATTTGATGAAATAATGATATGGTTTGGAACCATTTTCTTCCCTAAATGTTATATTATGATGAAATTTTTATGAAATAAATTTAATTATACAAGTTATGATATGATGAATGTTCTATGACATTTTGGAGCCCATATGTATGATTTTCATTATGTGACAGGTGGGGCCTATATATCCCTTCAATTCATTGGGAAAAGAATTATAATCCCATAGATAAAAATTGGAAACAATTCAACATGCTTGGTCCACTATAAGAAATAGGTTTGTCCTAATATAATATTGGAAATAAGTGTTCCCTAATATACTAGTAGAAACACATGTGTCCTAGTCTACTATGGTTAATTAGATATAATTTAGGATCTTCTATGTCAATCATATTTATAGTTAACCTTGATTTATGGATTTTTTTTCTATATGTCTGATGAATCCACATATTTATGACAAGATATTATGGTTCAGGATTTATATCTGATAAGGTATCCCTTTTATAGACCATATTTTTCAAAGATGATATTATTTTATGACTTGAATCATATTTATGATTGATGATATGTGGATTGTTTGATTCATAAGTTATGTTCATAAACACATACCATTATGTTTATCTTACAAATTCATATATTCCTAGATTGGTATCTATTGTATTTACCCATTCTGAGAATATGATCTCTCCCTTTATTATGTTTCCTCTCTCTAAGTTGTAAAGAAAAGTTTTATATAAGGTATAATTATGAGGATTAATAAATGAGGATACTTTTGTGGGAAACATTAGTGATATTTCACTTGATTAGAATATTTTGTTCCAAACTAAAACATTCACCAAAATATTATGGTCCTTAAAAATTATTCCATGTAATGTAATTAATGTTCATCTAAAAATATTTGATATCCATGTATGATAAGTATGGGTCACTATAACATTTCATCATTCAATATCTTGGACTATTTGGAAATTAAAATAATTTCATTTTTTAATAGAAAATTTTGATATCTTATTTTGAATAAAAAACGATTTATCATGCTAGTTCTTATAGCATTAACCTACAAATTAAGAAACTATCTGCAATGCCTATCAGTTCCATTATTAACTTGGTTCATTCGAGCATCGACCATTACTAAATCTAGAAGGACATAATTTTCAAATATTAATAATTATCAAAATAAGAGTATTATAGTAACATAACTACAAGAAAAATTATTCGTTAAAATGTCCCTTTCATTAAAATAATTACTCTAGATTTCATTTCAACCTAAATCACTCACAGTTCAATCTATATTCATTTTGGTTGGGTTCAATTATATTAATTAACATAAATCCTTAACATAATATATCTACTGAAATTTCATGTAAATATACTTTTATCAAGAAAATAATATCTATTCGGGGTTTATATCATGGTGTATAAACTTGGGCCCACTCATGAAGCTGTAGAGTGAAGTTTGAGATAAAACTCAACCAACCATTATTAGGGTGATTACCCCATGGAGAATCTATGTCACAGATGGATCCAAAATCTAGTATCAAGATAGGGATGAAAATTCAGGTATAACCAAAAAAAATCTACATTACTAAAATGTTGGGATGCAGTCCTACACATAATCCTATCCCTTGAAATTTTCTATGTGATTTTTTAATTAATTGATAATATCCTTATCTCAAAAATATTAAATATTACCTCAACTAACCAAAAGGGTTATCTATACATTTTATTTGTGATCATTCGTAACTTATAAACTCTTATGTTATTTTGAAATAAAATGACAGCCTATTAAGTTATAAAACAACTATTTGATACCAACTATGATATCCTAGACCCACTCTCTTAAATCCCAAACATATAAATATATTTTTCACATACTACCACTGAAATATAACTGCCCAATTTTAGCCATTAATAATTACAATATTAGAAAAAAAATATGAGTCCCATACATTCAAAGAAAATTCTAGATTCATAGTTATAGATATTTGGTATAGATACTAATATATTTCATGCATAGATATTACCTTTTTCTTTAATTAATATTCAATTAATTTCTCAAATACACACCTGAGGAATGTAAGGATTTAGTGTGTTTGGAAACATGGATATATACATAACTAGTTTATAAGTGAACTAAATAATATTCTACTAAGTTATAAAAAATGATCACCCTATTATATATTTCATACTTAATACCTTTCTTCATAACTCATGGAAAGGAAAAATAAGAAAGGGTGAGCTTAGGTGCTCGGTAAAGGTAAACAAGGAAGATATCAATGATCACTTGAACATAAAATGAGTATAAGGGTATGAGAAGATGAGAATATTATTTGAAACTGAGGCCCTTAAAATCATTTATAATAATCTTACTTCATTCCATAATTCTTGGATATTTATAAGACAAGAACCCTAAGGGAATTAATGAACAGAAGCCACGAGTGAATAACCAGGCATAAGATCTAGATTTTTGGAATTCACATAATCATATAAAACCATTTCCCTTGTAGTCATGGATCATTGAAAATACTATAGTTGATTTGGTTCACTTCAAAAACCATCATAGTATTAAATTTTACTCCCAAGACTATCATATTTGATAAAGTCCCTTACCAAACTTGGTTAACTCCCCATTCATGTCCTATTTTTCTAATGAGATACATATCATAACCCAACACATTTTAGGAATACATAATTCTAAAACCACTTATCACATAATGAACATCATATAGAGCAATTCTATTGTATCATAACACATTCATCATATCATAACCTGAAAAAATAAATAGGTTTCAAACAACATTCATTCAATCATAAACAATGAAAAAAATGGGTTTCATAATCATATCATCATTTTATCATAGAGTAACCCATTCAAAATGAATTAATTTACTAATTGTATTTTCATTAAAATAGTAAAACATACAAAGAAAATAAATTGATGGTTTCATTGGATCATGTATTTAGTAAATATTAGCAAGCATTAATGGATTTCATCTAAGATGAAAAGTACCAATAAAATATCACTTTAAAAATTAAATATGAAAAAAAATATTTCCCTTTATGATAAATTATTTAAAATATAAAATGGTACTAATTAATAAATAAAGAATCTTAATTTAACATAACCATAGAAAATTATAATGTATTTTTCAATTAATTGAGTGGTCATAAAGTTTTAAACATCCATTAATTTAGTGTATGCCAAAACAAAGTTTCCATGCACATTTGTAGGAAAAAATAAAATTTATTAAATTTGGAAATAGACAAGAATATTTCTTTTAAATCATATTTCTGAAAATTTAAAAAATGGGTAAAAATAAATATATTTAAATATTAAAAACATTCATGAAATTACATTAGAAAACATAGATGCCTAAGAAAAAGAATTTTTGATGGAATGAAGAAATAAATTCAATTTTCCATAAAAATAAATTTTCGTATAATGAGTTAATAAATAGAGAAATATGAAAAAAAATATTTTATATAAAAAAATATATATTAGAATAAAATTCATGAGTTTCTTTCGATATAGATCTTAATATTTCTTCATATATAATTTTATTCTAAACAATCATGATATATAATGAGATCGCAACATAAAGCCCTTACCACTTTAGTTATTATATAATTAAACCATATGAAAAATTGAAACATATATGGGTATTAATTTATATATAATTTTCATTATAAAAATCATATAATTTTTCATGGGTAGTATAATCACTACATAAAAAACATGTGGTGAATGTATCAGCTCTCTCATAGAAAATAAAAGTTAAATGAAAATACCATCCCTCAAGTATTCTATTTAATAAAACATAGTTGACCTCTTATATAACAAAAATTGGTCTATTATATATATTAAAAATTTGTATTCATATATATAATACAATATTTGAATTACTTATTATCCTTTATCATCAATTTATTTACAATTCATTTTTTAAATCATATTTTTTTTGTAATAACTACCTCATTTTTCATGTATGTTTTTCTTTGGTATTTTTGGTCAATGTACGTTGATCATGGTTTGATAATATATATAATTTTAATAATTATATAAATATAATATGTATTCCTTATATTTATATATTTAGATTCATTTATTAATATAGAAAAATTAATTACAGTGTTCACGGAGCTGGAATATTGTATGTTTGGATGAACGCTTTTTCCATTTTTTCGATTGATGATATAAAAGTGATGTAAATAATATCTCACTTTTATAGAATTATTTTTTTACCATATTTAAAATATAAATTAATTAAATATATCCTTATTTCTCTCTTGGTCTAAATAAAATGAAAAAAATATCACATCACATCATGGAGGTAGTTGTACTGTAGTACACATGAGTGTTGTTGTATTTTTTTAATGGAGTGGATGGTAAGAAGGTTGATGTGAAATTATTTTACCACATATATAATAATTTGACATATATTATTTATATTTATGGTGTGGAATTTAGGTTGTAGGAAACATCTAATGGAATCTACAGTTATTAGGGTTTCTTTCTTTCAATGTTATTTTTTCACAATTAAGACTTTCTTCTTCAGGCTAATGTTCTTCTTCCTACATCAGCTAAAGTAGATGAATCATATAACATATAAGAAAAAATATTCAACTCATAACCGAATGTTTTCCTGAACAATGATATATTAATGTATTCTATTTTTCTTGGTAAAATATTCAAATCATTATGAGGTTATTTGAAAATGTTTGATTGCTATTTTTAATGCCAAACAAAATAGCTATAAATGATATATTAAAAATATATACATTTTGTTTTTATTTCACATCCCATACTTATGTTAGAAGAGTTATATGGAATATACAGAACCTAAGGCGAGTATATTCCACTCTCATGGGATTTTCATACTGGAAATACATCCCTTTAGGTAGATAGAGGTTCCATGTGTTATTCACTTTGACAGGGTTGAAGTTTCACCCATGGGGGTCATAGATTAGTTTATTTAAATCCAGATATTATTACCTCTAATGAATTTTATTTCAGTTTCAATCCATTTACAATCAAAGAATGTAGGGCCCAAACATGGATTAGAATCATAAGACTCAATTGAATTTTTTGGAACCCTAGAATTATATATGACATTTCATCTATTACCGGAATTCCCATCAAAATGGATTGGTCTACTAAGGTGGGTTGTTTTGGTTATTATAACGGTGTCTTAGTGGGTGTTTATCTCCATAACCATCTAATTAAATATTTTTTTCTTTCTATTTTAGAAGATAAAATTAACCTACAAGTCAAGTATGAAAATCTTCCTCTATTGTATGAGATTTTCCAAGTAATTAGAGATCATAAGGTGAATTTACCAAGTGATGTGGCTTGATCTTTGTCTTATTTGAATGGAACTTTTATTAAAAGTTTTTGAAAATGTAGTATAATTTAGGAAAAATATAATAATGGTTCTCTATAATCTTCAATGAAATGTTAATATAATGTAATCCAATTGATGTTGCAGAATGATTATTTTGGATTTTCTCAAGGTGTACAAGGGTGGGGGATGAGATTCCTGATGTAGGTTTTCTAAGTAAGAAAAAATTTCCATAAATTAAATATGTTCAAAAGGTTGATATACCATAGGATGGATATAGAGTTAGATATTAGGATCATGCATGAGTGGATATTCAATGTGATTTTTATCTGACAGATTCTCAGAAGAATCAGGATGGTTGTCATCCAATAATGGTCTAGGCTCTTTATTAAGGAGAGGATGATGTCTTGAAAAATGTAGATGACTATATCATAGTGGAACTAAATTAAAAGTGTATTGACAATTGAATTGATGAAATTTGTTAGACACTAAGTATGAAGATCTAAAAAATAAAATATCATATTAGGATCTAGCAGAAAAAGGAATGGTTTTGAAAAATAAAGGTTATTATTCAATTATAATGATGAATTCAAGGAAAAGAAAAGATAATTTGAATATATAGCTAACAATGAGAACTAGAACTTAATAAAGAAGGGATAAAACCCAAGTTAATTACATCATCTATTAGGAAGATGCATCTAAGAGGGATTTTTATTATTATAGTCACTTGGAATTTGATTTTTTTTCCTTTTTGGTATTAAATGACAGATGGTTCTTATCTAACCACATTCCCATCATTTTGTATCCTCTTATTCATTTAATTAATATAATGTATTGGAACCATATTATTATTATAAACATCATATATATATATATAATTTAAATATATCATTATATCCTGCCATGAAAGGTGGTGATAGAAGGAAAATAACATTGGTTAGTGAGGTGGTAGTCCAGCAGACACACAGTCAAAAATTTCAGTTACCATTTTATTGAAGAGGATATAGAAATTAAATTTTGAAATTAATATAATAACATCTCTATATAAGATATTATATGGTCTTTTATTTCAATATACTTGAATAAAATTTTATGTAGGTGAATAATATATAAAAGAAAAATGCATCATCATGAATGATACCTCATGTTAGAACAACATATTTAGGATTCCAAGAAATACTTCTTAAGAGTAGGTAGTAATCAAAATATGGATTATTTGAATTGTTAATGGAACCAGTTAATTGATGTTGGTAGGGCATGTCTAAACCAAAAAGATTTTGAAGTGTGAAGCAAAGAGGATATGTGCTTCCTTTTATAAGTAATGGATGTATCACTCTTGTACTTTCATAAATTATTAAATGAAGAAAAATTAATTTTCATATAAAAATATATAAAAATTGATAATATTAAAATATATTATGTGGCTGAGTCTAAATACTCTCATACAATAAAATTTTGACCAATTACTTGATTTTTTTACCCCCGTCTTTTTTAAACCTTGTTAACCATTTTTGAAAAATACAGCGGTATTAACCTTTTTACTCTTAAGGGCCAAGAAATTTTTAAAAAATTATAAAATAGTCCATAAATATACTATGATTGATATTTTTAGCCATATACCATTTAATTGTTTAGATATCATATTTTTAGTAATTTAGTCATTTAATAATAAATTATTTATTATAAAATACCATTAATGTCATCTTTAACAACATTCATTTAATTTGATATTAAAAAACCAATAAAAGATATATTTTGAATATAAATAATTAAAAATTATCAAGATTATCATATTTATCAAAAAATGGAAAACAATAAATAATTAAAATCATATCATTTTTTATTATTTTTAAATCTATTTATTTAAAAATAACTATGTTGGTGTTACGTAATCATTTTAGGAAATTATTTCAAATATTTCAAATTATAAATAAATCACCATGGTAGAAGAAATTATTTATCTTTAAATTTAATTTTTATAACCTAACATAGGTTATTTTTACCCCTGACCCAAAATATTATAGTTATTAAAAGAAAAAAAATGACTATTTTTAGTTTTCTTAACAAAAATATTATAACATTCACTATCATGAAAATATTTAAAAAGATAATATATTTTAATTTTTGGTAAATAATGATGAAATATATCAATTAAATTAAAATAATTCAACTATTATTTTCACTCTTTATTCCCAATGAAAATATTTTTCTGCTTAATTAAACTATTTTCCATTACCATGGTAATAAATATTTCCTACATTTACTATTCATAATGACAAAAAATAAAAGGGACCAATTTACCAAATTTGGTCCTTATAATTCAAAATATATAATCCAATTTCAAATATTCATAACATTTAATTGGACTAATTTAATTTAATATAAAACCGTCAAAAGGTGATGAAAAATAGTTTTTCAAAAGAAATGAATTTTTCAAGCAATAGATAATCATATATTAACACTATACCTAGAAATATTAAGTATATTAACTTAAAAGAATATAGATAGATATATAATATATAAATATAAATTAAATATTTCTTTCTTAGTTGTTATCTTAATTAATAAAAATGAACAAACATTACTCACTTTAAAACATTTATCTGAAAACTGCGTATTTAAGAATAAAAATAAACTTATAAAAAGTCACAAGAACTAATGATTAAATTTCAATAAATTTTATTATTATAAATAAAATGTTTCATATCTCACATTAATAGAAAAACCATTATATAATATGAAATTTCATATGCTTGGTTTATTGAGAAGAAATGACAGTATTTGAATAATCAATAACTTTCATTATTTACTAAGTAATCCATCATTTCATAATCATAAAAAATCAGTAGAATTTAATTTTGATATTATTATTTCAGATATTATGTTAATTTTGTTAAATAACATTTTAATAAGTTTGAGAAATTAATTATAATATTTGGTGACAAAAAGAAATAAAAATTATTTTGGAAGAAAACATATTTAGTGGGGAATAAAGTATCTTCATTAAAAATTGAGTACTTATTTTATATTAATTTGTCAATAAATTTATGATTATTTGGTTATTTATATTTATTTTTTAAATTAGTTAAACCTATAATACAAACTAATATTATGGAAAAGTTTGTAACTGAGATATTTAAATAATAATAATTAATGGTTTTCTTAAGATTGGTTTTCATGTCGTGTATTTTATCAAATATAATTTTAATTTTAAAATATCATGGCCTTATAATTATATGTATTTTATCATATAAATACCAAGTATTTATTAAAAAATTGAAATGTTTTCAAAATATATGAAACTAATAAATCAATAATAAATATTCATAATCTTTCTTAAAATTCCCCAAACATATTATTTTCTTATAGATATATCATGTGTAATACATTAAGTCTAAATTTGTTGTAATGGAAAAATTATAAGGGTGATTTAACCCCTTAGTAAATTAAATTAATACCATTAGCTATCATCTAGTAAATAATACAGAAGAAATAATAAAGTGTTAAATACTTCCATATTAGAGAGCAAATGAAATTCAAATGAATATATAGATGACAAAAAAATATAAAAAATCATATAGATAATGATAAAAGGTTTTTTAAATATGAAATGAATAATATAGGATAGTTAATTATAGTCCCTATGTTAACATATTATTATCTTGGACATCATGATGTAACATTCAAGACCCAATGTTTAGGAAATATTATATCTATGTGGGAATACACCGAATGACCCAAGATATTTTCCCTCAAGAGTCCTATTGATGCATTAAAAAGATATTATGGGTCCCTAACATAACTTATTAAGTATAATTCATTCATTATATGAAGTATAAGAATATAATTTTAATCCATAATCACATTTTTTTAATAATATTTAAACATCTTTACTAAGATAAATGTATATAGAATGTTAGTAATTTTCCATTTGATAAATGAACATAATAAATCCAGAGAAATAAAGTAGATGGTTAAACAACACATAATCAACCTTATTAAGTAATCAATATACATCGTTATCAATGTACCAAGTATACAAATTATTAATATTTATCTAATTAAAAAATGGAAGATATTTCCTTTATAAGCATCCATCAGAATGACACCATATAGATAAAGGGTTATAATATTTTGCTAATAAATTACCTAATAAATTGATGTATGATATTTATATAGACTCCCTTCATCATGGGAATGACATAATCATTGTTCACAAAGGAAAATAATTGGAATAGAAATTCAGGCTTATACATAGTGGATTATTACACAACATAAAAGAATTATTATATTTTCCAAAAATATGTTTTCCTGAGATAAACTAGTATGATTGGATTTATAATATAATCAATGGAAAAATATACACTAATAAATGGAAATTAGTGGTTTATATTAATCATATTTCATTGAGGCAAAGTTATGATGAAAAAGTCATAATAAAATAGTATTGTAAGAATGAAAATAATATGAGAGGGATACCAAAAAATTTAAACATAATTAAATGAAAGATGCTAATTATAATTTAAGTATATAGGTTAGTGAATTAAACACATAAAATAAAATACTGTTAATAATATCAAATGTATCTCATATAATTGAAAATAAAATAAAATGACACTTATAACATCAGAAACACTAAACTTGAAACCCTTTAAATGATATAATTTCAATTGAAACAATAAATACCATGAAAAATTATAGAGTCATTAGATAAAATACTAAATGGAATATAGATACTCCATTGAAAAGAAAACATGGTGTATAATAAGAAATATGTCTCAAGGGGGGTAAAAAATGAGCAAGACATTGTTTTCAAGTAACAAAATATTTGAGGTTAGAATCACATGATAGTGAGGTTAAAATAACTAATTGTAAATATCTAGTAAAAAGGATGAAATATGATTACATTTATTCATTATGTAGAATTAATAAAGTAAGGGATAATATACTTCAATGATAAATTTTGTAACCTAATGGGATAATATTTATTTAGCCTAAACCATTACTTTAATCCCGAACGTCCACATGAGTCCATGAATCTTTTATATAAGAGAAATAACTATATTTATCAACAATTTTACAAAAAAATAATATCTATAAACCTTAATAAAAAAATTATAATTATTCACCAAAATTATAATATTTATTTATTGTCTCTTTTCAATACACCATTTATTAACCATGATTTTCTTTAACTAATTTAATAATATCAATGTTGATCATTATTATTATCACAAATTGCATCATTATAAGATAATGAAATATAATATATTTTATGTTTTATAAATATTTGTAAATTTATATTTTCACTCTATTTTAGTTTTGTTTGTTATCATTAAATATGAAACAAATTTTGAGAATGTTTTAGTGATTTTTCCCAAATAGATGTTGCTATCATAATTAACGAGTTTAATGTTAATGTTAAAATTATAGAATCAAAATAAAATATTAATCTGAATATTTTTGTTATATATTATCTATAATTAATTTACCATATTCATCCCTGATATTATTTTATTTCATTATTTAATTGGATAGTTAGTCCAACCCAAACATGATGATAGCACAGTTAGTGGATGAGTATGGTTATGAATGCAGGTTCTTTGAGAAAAATATAATTATTAAAGAATAATAATGTTATTATTTAGATTATTTTAATATGTAGAATAATTTTTTAAATAATTTTATTACATTATAAATAAAATATATGATAAATTAAACACATTACTTTGCAGTGTAGGTAGTTCAAACAACACACATTTAAAATTTTCATTTCTTGATGAATTAGAGTGAAATGAGGTGGAATATGATTTGTTTATTAAAAATAATAATTATATAATATATATTCCATATATATTATTAAATTTAACTTTTATAACCAATGAATTAAGTATTTACTATGAAAAATAATTCATCACTTCATGTGGGTGGTATTCCACACACCACAAAAATAAGATTCCATTTTTTAATAAAAATCGGCAAAGGTGGTTAATAGTAATTTCTTATCTATGAGAAATTGAAATTTAAAATATAAATTATATAGTTATTCAAAATAATATTTGATAATTTTATAATGAAAAATAATAATTTAAAAAAATTAGTAATCATGTTGAAATCATTGAACTGTATGTGGAGGATTCTATAGAAATGGAGGCCTTCAGACTTTCTTTTATGACTATAATATCAAGGAAAATGTAAGGTATTTTATAGAAATTATTAAGGGTAAATATTCACTGGGAAAATAAAAATTTTATACTACTATTGACGGACTGGTGAGAGGCCCTTTTAAAGGTGGTGATAATGAACTTTTTGTAAATATTTCAACTCAATATAAAGAGAGCACATGTTCATCATGTTCAAAAGACTCATAAATGGAAAGAATTCGAGTGAGTGATTATATCATGTTTATAATATCTCATTAATTCATTTTCACACATGTTTTAAACATATTTTTATTTCCTTTAGACCTATGACATTCACTTTTACCATTTTTTGTTTCATCATGGTAACAAATTTTAACCTATATAATTTACATTTAGATCCAAAAAAATAAAATGGAACTTAATAGATAATATGTAAATATTGATTAATTTATGATATAAATTTTATTAGATAAAATTTATATGTATAAAAAATCAAATTCGTAACATTGTTTCATGTAAAACATAAACACATGTTTTTAGAAAAAGCATTTATTTAATCAAAAAAAATTAGTAGGAGGAAAAAATAATTTTTTTATTTTTAGGATATAAATTAATTTAATATAATAAGAATTATTATTTTTCATTAAAATTAATCAAAAAATTAATTTTACAAAAACAATATTTAATTAAAATAATTGATCAAAAATAGGTTTTTTTTTGTAAAATATTGCTTAATTTTATAAAATGTTAATCTTTTATTTTTTTTAATTAATGAAATTTATTTTGAAATTTATTTTTCTAATCATAAAATACATATTTAATAAATTAAATTCTTTTTTAAACTTTAATGTCATGTTTATGAAATTATAATGTAATAAAAATTACAATTTTCAGAAAAACTGTATTATTAAATATTTAACAAAAAATCTATTTCTTAAAAATAAAAAAATAGTGTTATTATTAAATTAAAATGAAAAAAAAATATATTTCATAAAATTTATAATAAAATATTTTAGAATATTTCTTCTAATTAAATTAAACATATTAATGAAAAAAAAATTCAGATGAAACAAAACTTTTAAAATATTAACTATTCATATTCTTATTTACTATCAACTACTAATAAAGCTAGTGTTATTATATTTTTAATATCAAAAATATATTTTATCTATAACATATTTAGTTAATTAATATAAAACATAGAGAAATTAACTTCTTATATGGGATTCATTTTAAATAATAAATCAATCTTGTTAGTGATTTGGCTACACTAATTGAATTTTGATTAATGTCTTAGTATTAATAACCATATTAATTCATATATATATATATATATATATTTAAAAATTTGGTAATTATTTTGTTACAAACCAATTATATGAATATTTTTTAGTAATTATTTTGCATGTATCACACCCTATCGAATATATTCTTTTCTAGTGAATTTTTTATTTACAATATTTTGGTGTTATATTATACCCCATTAAAAAAATTACTTCCATAAAATTGTATTTTTTCCTAACAAATAAAATTAGCTAAGTGGGTCTAAATGATAGTCACGACTCAAGATATTTTTCAGAAGAGGTTTCTACATTAATATCTTAGTTGTGACTAGGAGACCCGAATTTTACCTCCATTATATTAAATTATTGCTTCATCTTTCCTTTACAGCTTTTTTATTTATGCACTCTTATATAAAAATGAATCTTCCTGTTCCATTGATAAATTCACCTTCATGATTGTAACTATAATTTTTAAATTATATAAGTTTAATTTTCATTACATTATCATCTTCATCAACAAGGCTTATATGAGAATCCGTACTTCACTTCACAAGTGTATTTATAAACTCAACTAATTTCACATTGTTAGTCTAATGTCTTTATATGATTTTGAATAATCATAATATTTATCACTTTTGTTTTTATCCCATTTTTTTCTATGAGGATATTCAAATAATTGTCCATGTGGTCAATTGTTAACTTGATTCATTTAGGATTAAACAATTAGTAAATATAAAAGTATTTAATCATCAATTATGAATAATTAACACCATAATATGATTATTTAAATACAATAACATGATAAATTCAACATCAAAATAACTTATTCTTTGAAATTATTAAATTAAATTTCTGTTCAACTTAATTTTTTCACATTTTAATCATGGTTTCATTATATTGGCATCCCTTGTATTACATGACCATATTTCATAAAAAATAAATCCTTTGAAATGGATTATAAATAGAATGTGACTTTCCAATTAATATCCCATGAGAGTATCTTTATACTTGTAAAATATTATTCTAACACATCATTGACTAAGTAGAATATTGAGTTCATATTCAACCAACTTGTTTAGTGTCATTACCCTTAAGTAAACTGGTGTCACAACTACTTCCACTTTTTATTATCACGATAGGAGTTAATAGTTATGAGAACCATGATGGATCCAATTTACAAAAACATAATGATGTTATCATTTACTTAAACTTGTCCATGTGTTTTTTTACCAACATTATCATACCTGAATACATAAAATATTCTTCATTACATCAACTGAACAAAACTATTATATATACCCTTGAAATTATTTTCAAACATAAATTTCCATCCCTTATATTATCATTAAATCACATCATAACATATAAATTTATCTAAACATCCCTTTGATACCAACTATAATACTCTGGATCAGTACTACATGATCTCTTGATTATAAATACCACAATTAAATATAGACTTTGAAATTAATAGAAGTATCCAAATTTTAACAATAAATTATTAATATATCCTTAATAAATATTCAGTCATATATATTTAAATATTTTATTAGTTTAAATATTTTAATGAGTTATGAAGATTACTATTAAATTAAAAATCATGTGTCATTCACATAAAATAGAATTTTTTCCCACTATATAAGTAACTACATGATAAATAATACTTCTCCAATAACTCCTAAAGAATATAAATACATGATATCATATTCTAGAATATAATTTGTAATAATTTTCTTAAAAACATAGGTTAATTAAAACATAAAAAGGGTTTTTAAGGTAAAATACTTAATATAATCAATCAAGACATGAATAATATGGAATAAATAAACACTAGTCAAATAATTATATATAACTGAACATGTGATAAAGAAATAAATCAATCAATGACATAACAGTGTAAATTTTTACATGGATAATAATAACTGGTTACATAGTGATGACATATAATATTTTGAACATCAAATTCTATCCCCTATGTGAAGAAATCATGATAATAGACATATGGATTTTACTATTAAATCCCATTATTAATGAAATATATTTTTGGGTATGCATACACAAAAATATTCATGTTATTTTGTCTCATGGGACCTGTTTATGCATCAAGGTACTATTAAGTTCCCAACGAATCACTAATTATTTCTAATCCATTAATCAAATGAAGTATGTGGATATAAATTTAATGGGTAATTATATTTATTTAGAAACAAATAAACATAAATATTGAGATATAAACTTATGAAATAGTTATACTAATATATTAAAAAAATGAACATAATCCATCCAGAGAAATAATGTCGATATTTAAAAAATAAATAATAAACTTACATGGGTAATCGATAAAAATCCTTATCTTAATAATAATTTTACAAATTTTATATATTTTTCTAATTAAATAAATTTAATAGATTAATATAATTTACTGTATGACAAATATATACACCACAAATTGGAATCAAGTGGTGAATTTTAGTCACATATTAATGAATCAACATTGAGCTACAAAAACGATTATGGTATTGTTAACAAAACAATCCAAAGAACAGGAGATGGATTTCAAGAAATTAGAATGTAATTAAATGAAATATATTCATTATAATTGAATGAAATATTATAGTTAATAAACTATATATAAAAATATTTTTTTCAATGTGAATCATGCCTCAGGGAAATAAAAATGGAGACAAATAAAACATTCAAATTTAGAACCCTTCAAACCAAAACCCCTAGAATGATATAATATAGTATGAAACATTAAATACAATGATTAATAATATGATCATAATAAAAAAATAAAAAAGTGATAGTAGATACACCATAAAAATATAAAAAAGTTGTTTAATAAAAAATATGTCTCAATGGGTGAAAATTGAGACAAAAAACCCTTTCAAGAAACATAATCATCTAGGTAAGATTAATTTGACAGTGAGATTATAGAGAATATTTTTAGAAAAATATAAAATAAGGATTCAATAAAAATCGTTATTTAGAATAAATAAACCCTGGAATGATAGAGTTCAATAATATTGTTTGTAACTCAATATAGGGAAATTGAATAAACAGAAACCCAAATGTTAATTTTTAACTTCTAGTAAAGTGTTTGAATCTCTTGTATAAAAAAAATATATCTTAATAACATATTTTATAAATAAATTTAATAAGGTTTTACAATATTAATTTATAATTATTATCTATCATTATATTAATTATTTTTTGGATATTTCAAAAATCGGTTGTGTGTAATCTTGATCATTTAGAACTAGTTTCATAATTATAGAGATGTTCTTAATTTTTCACTATGAGTTCTTCATTCCAATATTAGAAAATTTATCTCAATTTTTTTTATAATTATTTATAACATAATAATTTCATTATATGGTCTTTTTTATTATGATACATCAGGATGAAATCAATAATGATCAGGTTTCAATTATTTTTCCTGATTTGACATTGGTATCATAATTAATGAGATTAAAATTAATATTGGAATTATAAAACAAAAATGAATTAATTATATTATTATTTATACAATATATTATCTCTAATTAATTTAACATACTTATTGATGATATTAGTTTATCGAATTGTTAATGTAGGTCGTTAGACCGACCTAAATGTGAACATTCAAATAAGAAACATATGTGTATGGTAATTAATTTGGTTTATTTTAAAAAAACAAAACTATTATATAATAAATATTACATTATTTATATATTTTTAAGCGTTTGAATCATATTTTAAAGTATTTTAATAAATAAGAAATATATTATATGAAAATTTAGAGATATTATTTCATGGAGTTAATAGTCTGCACAAAGTACGAATATCATTTTCATTTCTCAATGAATGATAAGTAAATATTGTTTACTATTGTCATGATATATATAATCACAATTATATTATATATTTCTCACTTATTCTTCAATTTCACCCTTATAATCAGAAAATTGAGGTATTCTTTTCAAATGGATACCATCTCATCTTAGAGGTGGTAGTTCTCAAAACACATGAATGAAATTGTTTTCATAAAAGATGAGGGGAAATGGGGTTAATAGTTATAAACATACAATAATAAAACTGATAATAAAAAAACAATAATTTATTTATATAGTAATTAAAATATTTTATTCGGGAAAGTATGAATTAAATGGAATGATGTTAGAAAAAAAGTACTCATGTTGAAATATTTATGATATCATTGTAGGATTCTTCAAAAAATGGTCATATTAAAGAAATATATTGTGAAAATAGTGTCAATTAATAGTAATATTATTATGGGATAAGAAATAATTATAGATACCCAATATGAAACCACTATTTTAGGGTGTCCTGAAAGGGTGATGAGGGGCACCTTTAGTAAGTGGTTAGAATGAAATTTTGTGTAATATTTTTGACTTAATATAAAGAGAGAAATTGCTTGAAATGTCAATGAGACTAAAATGACAAATAATTGATTTCAGTATGATATAAGTCTGATAAAACCTTAAAAATTCTTTTTTCACACGTTTTAAATAAGTTTTCAATCCTTTAGTCTAATGTTTTTCACTTCCCCTATTTTTAGTACAACTGTGCTTACTAATTTTCTATTAAGTCAGATAATGGTAAGGAAAAAAACTCAAATAATAATAATTAGTTAAATTTTTACAATATATTCCAAATAAAAAATCCATTTTATCAAAAAAACCTTTGTGTAAGAGAATCAATTTTAACAGTTGTGCATGTATTATATTAAACACCATTTTTAGAAAAAACTGTATTTTAAAGATTAGATTTTAGGCATTGGATACAATTATCAATGTTTTTTTATTGTTCGTGATATAAATAAATTTTTCATAAAAAATTTAAAATTTATAAGAAATTAAACACATGAAAAACCATAATTTTACCAAAATAATAATTATCAAAAAAAGATAAAAATTCGATTGTTTTGTTTTGAAAAAAAAAATAATTATGTTCATAAAATGTCATGCATTTATTTTATAAATCCATTGTATTTTTTTAAAATTCATAGGTTTAATCATTAAATTAATATTTTATGAAATAAATGAATTTATCCACTTTAATTTTTTTATATAATGATAATTTGATAAAATGTATTGTTTTGGTGAAAAATGAATTTTTCAATAATCACATAAAAATCAATTATTTTAGAAAAACTCCTAAAAATATTCTTAAGATAATATTGGCATAAAAAATCTAAAAAAATCAATTCTCTAATTTAATAATTTACAATTTTTTAATGTGTCTTCAAATTAAAAATTAAAAAATATAATAAAAACATTTTCATAAAAAAATAACATTTTAAAATTTTAACTATTACAATTCTTATTTACTACCAATTAAAAATAAAATTACATTTTATATACCATTAATATATATGATACATTTTATCAATAATATATTATTTTTCATAAGATAAAACACAATAAAATAAAATTCATAGAAATGATTCATTTTAAAGAATTAAGAACTCATATTATTTAATTATACTTATTAAAAATCCTCCAATTAATTAGTATTAATAATGTCATGTATTTATATTTGTATATATATTTTATTACTTGGTTATAACTATTTTTACCTGCAAATTCTACGAAAACTTTTTAACGATTATATATTATATCAGGATCTGTCATTGTTCGATGTTTTTTGTGTCACACACTATCGAATATATTACATCTTAATGTAATATATAATTTCAAATCTCGAGGTGTTATAGTTAAAATATCACATCACTTATATACTTATATATTCTATATTTATTAAGGAATTTAATTAGTTTTGTCTAATTAGTTAAACTCATAGAACCACCATATTTTATATCCATTCCTAATTTAAAATTTTTAGAACTCTATCATTGAGGAAGAATGTAAACCACACCAAAAAATATTTAACATTATCAACTCACCAAAGATTGTCCACTACTGAGAACACTCTAGGTACAACAATTGTGCAAAAATAAAATATTTGAATCTAGACTCCAATTCAATAAATAAACAAAAAACACTAATAATATCATGAAATAACAATATATCCAATAAATATATTGACGATATAGTTAATGTTTATCATGTTGAATAGGGAATAACTAATTGTGGTCAATTAAGAACTTACTGGATTGGATGCGCAGGATTGAGTGGGTGTTTTGGTTTTGATGAGAGGTGTTGAAATGGTAGAGAAGATTCAAAAATAGGTTGGAGAAACCTTCGATTGATTATGGTTAGAAAGGAGATAAATGAGAAAATAAAAGGGCACTAGGTCATTTAATCTATTTGAAATGGCCACTTATAAGGCCTGTATTTTTAATTTAAGTCATGATCGTTTGGAAAATATGATACACTAAAAATTACACTTCTATGGATTTAAATACCAAATACCTTTATTAAAATCATGAATTATCCCTTATTCCATAAATGGAATTCATTTACTAAATGTATATTCATTGATTCATCCTAGAAACTATTCCCATTGTGAATATCTATCCTTAGTGTGAACTAATCTTATAGCCAAATTACATCCTCTGTGTTATTTCCTTCATTGAACACCCATAAAAGTGTGAAAAAAATTAAATATGAGTAATAACTTGAAATCTATGATATTAAAAATATCCCCATATAATGACTTCTCGTCTTCATGAAGTGTATCAAGAGGTCTACTTGAATAACATGATCCACTATGCTCAATTGTTTGTCTCTCACTCTCATGTATCTTCTTGAAATTCTTAGGCTAAAAATGAAAAATGACCATAGTAATATTATTTTCTCACATAACATTTACACTTTGGTCCACTATCCAAATAGGCCACACAAAAAAATATTCATTCGACGCTAGATCAACATCTTTATAGTCCAACACAAGTATAGGATTAGGCTTATACTTTTGAAGTTAAGAGAGATAGAATAAATCTTTTATAACATGATATAATATAGGAATATCCATTGGATAGTCCAATTTGTTGGTTTCCTCTACGATATATAATTTCACAATGTGTCAATGTTCCAATTCCCATTTGATCATAAGATTTTTATACCCCGACCAATGGGACACCTGTAAGAAAAACTTCTCTCCCAAAAGAAAACTCTAAGTATTTTAACCTTTAGTAAGTATAATACCACTTCCGAGTTATAGATGTGACCAATGATTTATAAATAAAATACATCGAATCTGAGGTCTCTAATAGTATACTCTTCATGAAATCTAAATACTCACCTACCACATGATAATAGAGAAGTGAATAACATGATTTCCAATACAGTGCCTCAAACAGATCCACCTATGTCAATGAATAGAAGCTATTATTATAGGTTAAATCTGATACTAAAATGTTATATTTCTAATCATATATGAATTATAGAACATATTATTGAATCATACACGTGAAATTTTAGATCTTTCTTACTGATTTACCACCATTATGAATATGAAAGTCCGTACTAAACTTCAACTGAGACCCATACCCTTATGTACTACTTTGCAAAACCATGACATAAACCTTGTGAATATATTAAACAGTACAATTTAATTCAATACATAATGCCACATAATAAATAGATAACAAATCATGCCTAGATCATCTATTAAATTCATCTTCTGGATCATCATGATGTGATCCACCTTTGTCAAATGATCTATAACAAAATAAATGATGTCTTGAACTCTCAAGATTTAGGGAAAACCTATAATGAATTATATAGTCACCTAATCCCACAAACACACATGCATTAGAAGTGGATGGAGTAACCCTACAAGACTCAAATTTTCATCCTTGATTCTTTATAAAGCCATAAAATAACAGAAAAATGTGTGATGTTGCTTTTCATTTCTGAACACCTGAATTATTGTTTGACATCATTATACATCTTGTTAGATCCTAGGTCTATTGACCATTACAAATCAAGTGAATATATCATCATATCCTCTATCATTAATGATGTTATTATATCCCTACCTTGAATTGTAAGTGATTCATATGATTATAATTCCCATTCTAAAATAGATCCACTTATAGAAATTATCTCATACATCACCCCACACTTCAGATCAATCTTCTGACTAGTCTTTACTCATTCTACCAATGACTAATTTCTCACTGAGGTTGAAAAAACAACTAAGACTAGATACTCATCTATTCCCACTTTCCACACTATAAAAAAATCCATAACCTTTTATAAAAATTTTATTATCCATTATCCAACCTACTATATTATTATACACAACATATATGAGATCACATTTATTTTTTTGATAGAATAATACAAATTGATGTTGAAATTCTACAAGTACACTATCCATCGTCTTAAGAAATGATCCAAGTCATATAGTGATAAAATATACCAATAAATCTTGGGGTCATAACAAATGAAATTATTCTAAAAAAAAAGATAGTGCTTCTAATATTTATACGCGTAAAAAATAGCCACCAACTCTAAGTCATTATTATTAGGGTTCTTCTATTGGGGTTCTATGTAATAAGACTCCTAAGTGTATACCATAACCCCCTTCATCATAATAACCACAAATAAAATTCCAATGCATCACAATATACTAAATAAAAAATATAGGCTCGTGAATGGTTCTGATAAAATCTAACATTCAATTTTCTTCAACTCTAAGAAATAATCATTGAATTGGTATATCCATAAAAACTTGTGTCCCTTCCTAGTAAGTATGGTCATGGGATATACCATGTGAGATAAGTCTCAAATGAATATCCTATAGTACCTATCTATTACATGAAAAATCTAAATATTTTATAAATTCATTCATCTTTCCAAGGAAATAACAACATAAAATATCTCTATATAAACAAAAATTCATTATTGAGAAACCATGTTCTTGAGATAGTGCACCTCTTTTGTAAAAAAGTTATTATTTGAGTACTTAGTGAAGATATTATGTGACTGAATCATACTCAACTTGTTATCAATGTCTATATAATTTGATTCCAAAACAATGGAATACATAATGATGTCATCAACTAAAACATTGAAGAAGAAATCCAAGTGGGGTTGAATGTTATTTTTCATTAGATCCTTGAACATTTTTTGAAAATTATTTAGGGCCAAGGGAATAACAAGATACATACAAAACCTAAAACTACTTTGAAAAAATTGCTTCAATATGTAATCCTATCAAATAATAAATTGAGTGTATAAATAATGAAGATTAATATTATAAAAACACTATGATATCCTCAAATAATTGTACAAGTCATCAATTTGTGGAAATGGATACCTCTTATTAATAGTAATCTAATTGAATATATGGTATTCCACATAAATCCAAAGACAATTATCCACCATCTAGTATAAAAACATGATATCATCGCAAGTGGAAGTGCTTTTATTATGAAGACTTTAGGTATAAAATTATAAAGTTATACCTTGAGAAATTTCAACTAGGATAGTGCCTTGTGATATGGGGGAATATAAATATATAATGTTCCAGTAAAAATTTATGTCTCAAATTCAACTTCCATGTGTGGTTTCATACATAATAAATCTGTTGGAAACATGTATCAATAGAGGTCCACCACCTAAGGGAATTATGATAGATTCACTACTTAAACTACTGCTAGGATTTTACCTACATCATGTCTTAAAAAGATAGCTCTTTTATGAGGGTTTGGTCCCAAATTTTTTTTCTCAATGTCCCATTAACCAGAAAGAAAATCCATCTCCCTATTGTGATGAGATGGTCATTCATCTACAATAAAAATATATGTGTTCAGGGAAAAAAGGCAACTAGTACAGGCCAACGATTACATAAAAACCTTTCATCTCAAAAATTGTGATGCTCTAAACATAATTAAAGATAGAAACCACCATAATATATTAAACACAGATATAATAATTTTCTACTTTATTTCCCTAAAGTTTATCGATATATAGAATCTCAAAATAGAAATTAATCAAATAATCCAAACGAATAATCGATTGAGTAGATATAAACAAATGGGATGATCTGTTGTAAAAAAAGCAACATATTTAGAAGAAGAGGTCAAGACCATTCCTCAAGCAATGGAAAATCCCTCTCCACCATTAGCTAATGGTAGATCAATCATATATTCCCTATTATCCATCAATCTATAATGCCATAGAGGCCCATGAGTCACTTGATTTCCCAAACCTTCTTGTGTTTTCACATATTGTTGAGGTCATGAACCTATCCTTATGGCTTAATTTACCGATGTGGAAACATGTATAATTCAAAAAAAACACTCAAGGTGATCATTATTTCCACACTAGTGACAAGAAGTGAGTGAAAGTAGATAGTCCTTGAGTTTATTTCCTTTACTCACAAAAATATAGCATCCAATAGAGTTTCTCCCCACTAAAGGTGTTAAAGAAGCTTGAATCTAATTTGAATTTTGAATAACACCCCAATTTACATCATCTGAAATCTTTTTCATGCTCCTTGATGGTGTCACTATGTATGTGTGGGGTAAAAAACTTATATGTCTAAAGATAGATGAAATAAAACTAGTAGCTCTGCCTTCATTAATTCCCATTTCTATCATTATTTCATTATGAAGAACTATAGTATACATTTTCAGATCAAAGTTATTTTCATGTTTGTCTTAACTATAGGTGAAGAACACTCATGAATATTATACCTTTCAGTGACTTATTTCATAAAATAAGTAAATTACATTTGATCAATTTTATAAATCATTCTAAATAATAAAACACTATCATTCATCCATGTTGTAGTTCAATGGAGACCTAAGAATGGACCAACATCAATTTTATTAGGTAATAACTCATTGATGAATAGGATTCTAAAGGTCACCCATTTGAAACCTGCATGTATACAGGTCTAAAACATGATTTTACACTACCTTCCAACTACACCTTGAATGTTAAAGGTCCAAATCATAATCTCTAAACAATTTGGTGTCTCTATGAAGTCAAAAACCCTATATATGACTAATATTCAGACCTTCTCGTAATAGTGGCCACGAAATCCTTGGAAGTACATGGAGTGTTAGAGTTTTAAGTCACATTCAGATTTTACCATCACCGACCTTCTCCTTGGGGATCCTCTTCCCAAAATAGGTACCGACTGAAAGAGTGTTGTGTATACTATTTTTATCACTTGACCCACAATGAAAATTAATGGAGCATGATCCTTTTTATCCTATTTCTCAATAGATTGTGAAATTATATTATGATACATCTTTGATGCATAATTTCCTGAAATATTATAATAAAACATAGAGAAATATATCATCTTAAACAACAGAATGGGATATAAAGATCCTTAAAATTTTATAGGAACACAACGGTTAAAAAAATGATCAATCTAAAAGGCTTCCTAGAAGAATAAGTAAAAAAACCTACCCATTTACCAAAACCCAATTCAAGCTTCCATTACTCACAAATTACTCACATCTATAGAGATACACAAGACAATAAAATAGAATATTCTTTAATAGAAAAATCATGAAATAATTTACCAAAGATGTATTATAATTTCAATAAGAATTTATTTATATTGGCACTTTCTAAAACAAGAAAAGTTATATATGGAATGTCAACCTATATTCCAAGAATGATGCATGAATACACACCAAATCCTATAAATCAGCATATCAACATCATGTTCATCACACTTGGTTAATTTAATAAATGTTAACATCAAATATAAAAAAAATCCCATATTATAGAAACATGGAGGTCCACTATACTATGTTGTCTATAAAATGATATAGTTCTCAGGCCTGAGCCTCAACCATCATATTTTTATTATAACCTATCCTAAATTATTTAAAATTGAATAATTAAGTTAGTTTATCTGGTCCTCATACAGCGTTTCACAACACACAGATACAAATTACTGGGTCCAAGGTAGGGGTTCCACACAACCAAACGTGTGCCTCACTATAGACAAGAGGTTACTAACTAGTAGAGAGGGAAAATGGAATGGAATAGGTAGACCATTCCTTTCACAATATGAAACAAATGAATATGGTAAATTCTGTGATAAAAAATAAATTAATTAATAACAAATAAATGATTAACCATCAGAGTAATAATAAATAAAAATAAAAGCCACCCCATATAGTAGCTATAAGGAATGTCAGGAAAATATTATAAAACTTAACTAAACAAAACTATAAAATAGGAATTTAACAGTGCTAAAAATTAGATTTATTTGAGATTTAGAAGCACTAACTATTAGACCGAGATTGAATGCCCTAGTCGTTTTTGAGTGCTAAAAACATTCTGATGAAGTGTTCCATTATGATAACTTTTTGAAGTAATGTTAAATAAAAATATTTATCAATGATTTTAATTAGATTTCATAAAAGGGGAATCTATCGACGCTGATAAGAGTGCATATAAAGGGGAATAATGTAGAATACTATAACAATACACTATTTCACTAGTAAAATTTGTTGTAATATGGCACTACAGCACCAGAAACACCACTAGATATCAGAAAAATCTTGTATCAATACATAATTTAAATGAAATAAAATGTACAACACGTATACAAGAAAAATATACATTATATTATATACATTTCAATAATTGGTTTTTAAAATTACATAAGTACAATTTATGACATACATTAAAAAATATCAATTTTCCTTTGTCTTTTGATCCCGACCCCGACTTATGCCTATGCCGAACAAACTAAAACTACTAGATAAAAACCCATATTTATTTGAAAATAATTTTTATGATTCTAACAATATCAATAATAAATTAAAAGAAAGTGTTAATATTTTACATAACTTTGAGTCATCTTCGGAACACTATTTATCGGACTGAGTTGGGATTGATTATTACATGTCACACCATTTATTATTTATATTCCAGCATTATATATATGAAAATTAATTAAATAGTTATTAGATAAATCCCCTCATGTGCGGCTGAGTAGTTTCATCCTCTGATGATCACTGGGATATATTGGTTTTGAACCTCCCCATGCGCATCTAGGGGGATTTCATTTGTTTATTCCCCCTTCCCTGGATGACATAATATATTTTATTATAATATAAAAATAATAAGTAAATCAATTAAGTAATATAATATATACGGATGAGAAAACATTCAGGGCTCATTCTTTCATTTTTGGCAATGTGACGTGCATTTTAAACAAAAATGACACTAATTTATTAAAAAGATGATCTTTGAGTCATATCAGTCACATCATGCATCTGATTGAGGTTCTCAAGATTACAACATATTTAAAATGGATTATGTGTAATTTTCCTATGGTATCGAAAAAATCATTTTGTTTTTCTCAACTTTGACAATTCCACATTCATTTTTTACTAAAATATCATTTTAAACTAGAAATATGCACTTTGACTCATACCAGTCACATCATGAGTCATTTTGATGTGATATATATTCTTATATACTGAAAATAAATTATGAATTGATTTCCTAAATTATAAATACAATCCAAGTGAATTTTTAAATTTTTTTGGTGCGTGACACTTTTTGATGAAAAATATCAATTTTAAATTGGTAATAGACACATTGAGTAACATCCAGTACATCATGTATTGTATTTAATTGATGTTGGTTCCTATATGTAAAAAATATCTTAATAAACTTTTTCCTTAAGTATCAAAATATTTTGAAAATGTTTAGTCAGTTTTTAGTAGGTCAGTTGTGTTATTCCTAAAATTGACGACAATCTTAAATAAAAAGACGCACAAGGAGTCATATTAGTGATGAAGTGAATCATAAGTGTAGATGATTCCTACATCTCTAAAATGGATTATTTATTATATTACTAAATTATCAAAATAATATGAATGTGTTTTCTTTGTTTTTTGTACATCACATTTCTTATTTACTAAAATGTCATTTTAAACTAGAAACACACACTTTGACTCATACAGATCAGATCGTGTATCAGTTTTACATGATACTAATTCCAACACATCAAAAATGACATATGGTTCATTTTTCAAAATTATCAATAAATTATGGGAAAGTTTCCCCAATTTTCAATGACACATTTTAAACAAAAATGCTTATTTTATAACAATAATAGACACATTGAGACATATGGGGAACATCGTGTATTGGATTGAAGAGATACTAACTCCTACACATAACAAATTACTTATGGTTCATTTAATTAAAGTATCTAACCAATATGAAAATGTTTTTTTTTTGAGTAGGTCATGTGTCCTTCTTATTAAAGTTGATGTCAATTTAAAATAAAAGTACGCACATAGAGTCATACTGGTAAAATTTTTCATAGTATTGAGGTGTGGATGATTCTTAAACATCTAAAACTACTTATAAATCATATTTCTAATGTATTAGAAAAATATTAATTCATTTTCGTGGATTCGAGTTCATCACTAGTATTTTTTACTAAAATTTCATTTTAACTGGAAAAATACACTTTTGATCATACTACTCACAACATGTATTGGTTTGACATGAGAATTATTCATACACATAATAATGGATATATAAATAAATTTCCAATATTATCTAGAAAATTAGACAGTGTTTTCTCTACTTTAGTTAGTGAATCTTTTTGAACTAAAATATGGATTTTAAGCTGATAATGATAACTTTGAGTCATTCAAGGAACATTTTGATTCGAATTAAGCTGTGGATAATTCTTACATGTAACAAATCATGTATGGATAACTCACATAAATTATGAAAATAATATAAATTAATTTTTTTATGTTTTAGTATGTCAATTATCCTTCTCATTAAAATTTATTTTAATTTTAAATAAAAAGACACACTTTGAGTCATACAGATCACACCATTTGTCATATTGAGGTGAGGTTTTTTATTATAAATCACAAAAGAAATATTTATTATTTTACTAAAGTATCAAAACAATCAGAATTTGTTTTCTTAGATTTGAATATGTCACTTCTCTTTCCTACTAAAATTGTATTTTAAACTGAAAACACTCACTTTGACTCATATTGATCGCATCACGTATCGGTTAGGTGAGAAAGATTCCTACATTCACAAATGATTTATAAATCAATTCCCTGAATTATAAATAATACTGGAGCATGTTTTATCAATTTTTAATGAGTGGCACTTTTTGAAATAAACATTAAATTTTAACCGGATAATAGAAACATTGTGTCATACTTAACACATCATTTATTAGATTGAGGTGTGGCCTATTCCAACAAATCAAAAATGACACATAGATTATTAAATTAAATAATTAAAACAATTTTATTGTTTTTTCTTGGTTTCGAGTATTCCTGTTGTCTTGCTTACTACAATTAAGGTCAATTTTAAATAAAAATAAGTACTTAGGGTCATAGAGTTTGCATCGTGTGTCGTATTGAGGTGCCACTGATTCCTACACATCCAAAAGTCTAAAAAATATTTACTAAAAATTTTATTTTTATTTCCCTTACCTTTATTTGTCAAATTTCCATAACTACATATGGACCTGATGTTATTAGTTGAAAAACCATTCTCGTTATTGAAACCCAGAAGAGTATAGAAGGATCATGTGTCCCTTATATCACAAAAAGTCACCATAATGAGAACTGGAATTTATTCCATTATTTCTATATTTCAATCATGATAACGATTTTTTTCTATGAGCATCAATATAATATGCACTATTGGTAGCTCAAAAAATAAAGGCAATGAGAAGTGTGGTAATATTGACATAAAGAAACACTTTATCTCGTTTATGGATTATTTCACATAGTTAGAATAGTAATATGTCTTCCCAAAAGATATTTGAAAAAACTAAATAGTTATTTGATAAAAATGATAGGGAATTTAACTTACAAATAATAGATCAAATGATGAAAAAATTAATTTAAAAAGCATTAGGAATTTACATTTTCATTGTGGTTGTATGAATTCTTGATTCATTTCCTCAGTTTAATTATCTTAGTTACAGGCTTGAAGTCCAATATCTCATGAGCATCAACAACTTAGAATAAAACACCCTAACTTGATCAAAATAATCCACCTGTGTAAGAAAATATTTTTTATATGTGTTAAAATAAAAAGAAATAAATAAAACATAAATAAAAAAAGTACATTAACTATATGGATAATTACATTATTGTGAAAATTTCAAGACTAACTATCTGATTGAGGTATGGAGGGAACATGAAGGAAAGTGATAAATTCCAACACAATATGGGTGAAATATTTTTGAGGGAGAAGAATTTAGTGGATGTTTTGGTGAATAATGGCGTGAAATATGGATAGAACACCTCAACATGAACAAAAGAATTCACCTGTATAAGAAAATAATTCTTATCTGAGTATCACAAAAATACATATAAATTAATTATAAATATAAAAATATATAATAATTCAATGAAAAATTATTTTGTTATACAAAAATCAATATTACCTTTTTGATTGATCAGTATAGAGAACATGAAAGAAAGTGATAAATACTAACACTACGAGGGTTAAAAGGTTTTTGGTAGAATAATTATGTGGATTTTTTTGTAAAACGGCATGAAAGATATACAGAATTTCCCAACAAAGAAAAAAATAATCTACCTATATAATAAAATAAAATTTATGTTATTAGTACAAAAAATAAATAAATAAAAACATAAATATGAAGAAATACATGAATTCTATAGAAAATGTTTTTATTATTAAAATGATAATATTACTTTAGAGAATGAGATGTGAAGGGAACATGAAGGAAAATGATAAATTGAAACACTACAGGGGTGTAAATATTTTGATGGAGAAGAAGTCTGTGAATTTTTTTGGGGAAAAAAATCATGAAAGATGCACATAATACCCAAAATAGAACAAAATATTCTTTATATGTAAGAAAATAATTATTATGATATTAATACTAAAAATAAATTAATTAAACATAAATATCAAATAATACATTAATTTTATGGGCAATGATTTTACAAAAAAACATCCAGATTGCCACTATGATTGAGTAGAGTCATAATTGTTTCTCTTCCAACAATGGTTGTGGGGGAGAATAAAGGAAAGTGATAAATGC
This sequence comes from Viscum album, assembly GCA_963277665.1. Lineage (NCBI taxonomy): Eukaryota > Viridiplantae > Streptophyta > Magnoliopsida > Santalales > Viscaceae > Viscum > Viscum album. The sequence goes on along the minus strand of CAUJRU010000244.1, from coordinate 381,239 downwards.
AACACTATAGGGGTGAAATTGTTTTGAGTGACAAGAATTATGTGGATGTTTTATCGAAAAAATACAGGAAATATGTCCACAAATATTCTAAAATAAACTAAATATCCCATAAATGAAGAAAGTTTAATTAACATTTAATTATATAAATTTTTGGGAAATAAAGAATGTATATTGTAACAATACCATTACATATTTCTAAAGGGTTTCCATTGTTATACTCCTTCTTCAAGAGATATCGGTAACATCATCAAGTACAAAAATAATATTCAGTATGATTAGTTAATAATTTAATTTATATTTTTCCAATGCAGTAGAGATCATATAATATTAGGAGTCAAGACAAAGTGTATTAAAAAAACTTTTACATTATCATTTAACTCAATTTATTTCTCTAAAGGTTTTATGGATGTGGTTTCATTATTGAGAATCCAAAGCACATATTTTTGGTCCCCTAAAATTTATAATCCATTTTCTTTATTGGGACCAACATGAACTGATTGTGATATCCCAATGAAATACTCATCCTCAATTGAATTTTCTACTGACCCATAATTCATTTTAGTCTCTAGAAGGAAAACTAGTCAATTATTTTTTGTTGGATGTGAGACATAAAATACTGTTAATGCATTTTTATTTCATTATGAATGGATCAACTTTTTCCACTTCCACAATAAAATTCATCTTCATGAAACCCATTTCAATATCTTTCACCACACTCATAATGTCAACCCATTTTAATGGAAAATAGGCACTTGAAATATTTTATAATCAAACTCATACATCTATTCGATAATGTCAAAATATGACATATATTCATAAATTGTATATATATCATTTGAATAGGAAATGTGCATTTCTTCTACTCCAAGCATAACGCCAATATTTTTCATCATACTAAATTTATCATTTTCATTTGTTTATAATTTATAAACATTGATTACAAAACAAACATAAGATGTAACATTTTAATTTGGTCCCACATCAATCCATTTAAGTTGTTCATCAATTGAATACCAATTTTTAGATAACATTTTAAATAATAAATATCATAATGATCCTATAAACTATTTATTATGTGTATTTGTTATCCAAACTCCAATCGTTCATGACTTCAAATATCTAAGAATTTATTTGTATGTTTCAATGTTTTGATCAACATATCCACTATTATGTAAAATGTAATTTTTTTCTTACTCATGTTCTATAAAGTTATTTTTAACTAAATATATTCTAGAAATCCCTTCGCTCATATGGCATCTTCTATGATGGTACATTGGGAGATCAATGTATTCAAAATGAGATAGTAAATCGGTATATAATTCAATAAAATAATAATCAATATATCTTTCTAGAATTAAACATTCTAGGAAACATTGATTCTTGACATATCCTTTAAAAATATTCATATTTTGTTTAGTGTGGTACATCCATCTATAATGGATAGGACTACATAGTTGAACATGTCTAACCAATTGAACTATCATGAGGACTATTATATCAAATAATTATAGTAATAAGAGAATCTCTAATTTATATAATATTAATATAACCTATTTATTCATGAATGGAAACATAATCATGTATATAAATTTATAGTGTATGGTTTTGAAAATGAAGTATATTTTGGTTAATGTAGGCCACACATTTTGAGGCAGAATGAAATAGGAAGCAACAGGAATCAAATCTTACATTGAAACATGAAAATTGTCTGATTTTAGTCAATTTAACTTCTAATTAGTAATTAAAACTGCATTTTTGATATTTGTTGAATACCTCTCTGAAACTTTTACACTCTTATATAAAATAAAAAACTGAAATATTTTCTTTCTGGATAGTGAGTAAGCTACTAGAGGAAGATATTTTCTCCCATTAACCTAAACCGGAGCTAAATCCTCCCTTATTCTTTTGAAAATTTTGTCCAACTTATCCTTGGTTCAATCTTTCATTTTTTCAGTAACATTTAGTAATGTACCAATAACACTTTCAACTACATATTTTTCAATATGCATAACATTGAGAAAATTTATAACAATAAAAAACAATTTCAATATATTAATTCAAAGAAAAATGATCTCTTTTTCAAACATGATTTCATAAGGTGTATCAAAAATGGTTTACAAAAAACATTTTAAATATATATTAATTCATCGAAAAATATATCACCCATTATTAGAGACGACGTTATACCTTGTTTAATATTCCCATCGAATGTTGTCTTTTAGGATTGGTATTTATGTCATCGAGGTAAAAATTTCTAATGTCCCAAAATAACAGTATTATAAGAATGATTCAACCAAACTGAGTGTGTGAGTTTTTTCACAAATGGGACACCCTAATATTATTTTAATTCTATATGCTTATAAATTTATATAAGAGTGGAATTTATTTATAGTCCAATAAAACATTACCCTAAATGGGAATTATTCACTTTTATAAACATCATACATTATATCACGTATATCCTACAACAATTTTAGATATTTATTCAATGGATACAAATAGTCATCAACATCATTATTGGGTTTCTTTTGTCGATTTATAAGAAAAGGAAACGTAATTAATTTTCAATTCATTCATATCCATGACGGAAAGTTATAATTTACAAACATTATGGGCCATCTAATGTGAGTAAAAATTTGAACACAAAATGTATTTATTCCATCTGAAGACAAAGAAATATGAATGTTTCATGGCTCACTTTCAAATTTAGGATACTAATAATAAATTTTATTCCACTAAAGAAGAACTTTGGGATGACATAGGTTCCCATATTTAATTCATATATTTTCATGCCTTGTCAATTGTATAATGGTTTCTTAAAATCTATATAGTATTCTAAACCATGGAACGAAAAGATCATGCAATAAATATTTTAAAGGAATTGATTCATTTCACTTATAGTGATCCATTACCCACTTAAGAAATTTTAGGAAATATTCATGGTCCTTGATAAATAATATTCCATCATATTGGAAAAAAATTATCTTTTAGATATCATGCACATGGAATATATTATTCATTTAGTATCATATGTTTGAAATTGTAGTTCATTTTCTTTGAGTAGAATATCATCTTGGAGACCAAGTAGTTCTATAAAGCTGGTTTCTCTCCATCCACTGCCAGCATTCAAATTATATAACATCAATAAAAATAACAATGTTCTTTATTTAGTACAATTTGTATACATTGGTATCTTAACACATCTATTTAACCTCAAAAACAACTTTTTATAATCACAAAGATCATCTTCAATTTCATTTTTCATTTCTTCCATGTGATCTACATCATCATTTACACTAACATTCATATAAAATGATCCATAAACCACAGTATCATCCAAATTAGTGTGCACATTCGGTTTTTCACATGTTTAGTCCAAAATTAGATGTTATGGTCATTTTTGTGACAAAAAAAAATTGTTCTTACAAAAATCTGTCAAATTTTTATTGAGTAACATTAGGGTAAACATATAAAAAGGATTTGTGAAGGGTAGTATGCATGATATATTCCAAACATGATGATCTATTAAAATCTATCTTCGAACAATTTTTCCAAATGACTAACATGCATCCGTTTTTTATCCATATCCATCCTATTGGGTCCGTTATATATTAATTTTTTACACTAAATAAATAAATACACATAAGATATTAAATATAAAAAGAAAATGTTATAGGTAATTCTAATAACAGAATCTCAATATGTTTTTTATTCGAAGAATTTCACTATACATTGAATATAATGGGTAATTGAATTTAGTAAAATAATTACTCTATTATTTTTGGTTCTATCCTCTGAATTCATTAAATGGTGAAAGTTATAGGAAACTGTCATCCTCATCAACTAATCTTTGGAACATTCATAATTGCATTTTTCTGTTTGACACAAATATTCCTTCTCTTCTAGGAAGGAACCTATGTTGCTTTAAATACCCACTGAAATAGTCATTTAGGGGATGGATAATTCATAGAGTAGTATAAGAAACATAGAAGAGATGGGGGATGGGTCTCATCAAAAAATTACAATAACAACTAATCCAGAGATGAAGATGATGAGGATTGCGGTTGTACAATATTATGATCTCTAAAAGGGGTAATGCCTCCCATTAGTTATAATTACACAATTAGAACTATTTATTAAATCATAGCATATTAAAGGTGATATTTGTGGGGCATAAACATTATTTTATGTAATTCAAGGGGTCTTACTGTGGACATGTTATGATAAACTAATATTTGAGGCTTGTCTAAATTTTAAATTTATAGGATAAATCCCAATTTTAATACTTCCAATCCTCTAACTAATACATGTACTACCTCTAATAATATGATCAATCAATCCTATATTAAATCCCTTAAATAAAAGTAAATATTGTATATGACATTAAAGAGTAATAAGAAACACAAATATTATAAATAAAAATAATAAAGTATCATCCAATAAACTAGAATATATAAAAATGTATTGACAAAAAATACAACTAAATAAAGTGTTATTTCATATACATGGATGGTAATAAGAGATTCCTAGGGGTGGAACCATTAAATGTAGACCTCAAATGATGAATATCTAAAAATAATATAAAATAATTATTCCTACATATATAAAGATTGAAAACCTCCAATATATTTTTTGGAACAAGTGGTGTGACAACCTTGGAAATTATTACATTTAATATTAATGTTATGTCAAAAATTTGAAAATATCTGAATATTATAATATGATTTAAAAATATACAATGAATGGAAAAAAATAAATTTATGAAAACAATATTGATAATAATGATAATGGATTTAAACATCTAAAAATCCCTAGTAGATAAATTAATACAATAATTATAACTAGATATGTTGAAAAGAAGAATTATTTTCAAGTAGACGAAGAGTATAATTTATAATAAAATTTTATTTTCATGGCCATTATGGTTTCTTTGGTAATTTTGGGAATACAATATCAATTTTCTGTCATAATGAAATAAATTATATTAATTATAAAATATATAGTGGTTTTATGTTAAATGAATGATTACCCACTCTTACAAAAATAGTTTCTAAGTGAAATGAATATTAATAAGTAATATTGGATGACGAATTTCAACAACTGAATTAACTATATTAAAAATGCGATAAATTAAATGGTTATATAAATGGTTTCAGAAAATTTCCATAAACAATGATAAATGGGGGAAAAATTATAAATTTTTATTATATGAAAAAGAATGTAATTTAAGAGGTATTTATAAATGATGTCACACAAAAGGATTTTCTTAAGAATGGATCTTTCAAATTAGATATCAGTTATTCATCTCACATAATAAGTAAATTTATATAATTAATTATTATGGATAAGTTAATAGGGTACTTATTATTTTTGAAATGGTGGATAACATAAGATAAATTGTTTGTATTTAAAAGAAGTTAGAAATAAAATCGAATGTCAAGGATCGATATATTTTTTGATGGATTAAATAAAAATATACATAGTTTTTATTATATTTGAGACGTAGAGACCCAAGATAGACATACATGGACATTAAATTTATCTTGAAAATACATAATACATGACAAAAACATATTCCCAAATACCGTATTAGTTTAGTGTCTTTGGAAACTCGGAAGACAATCCTCTAATCACGGTGAAAGATCTTCAACATCTCCCATAAATATCATACACATTTGCTTTCCTACCTAAAACCGTTCTTTATATCATGGGGAAAAGATAACATAAAAAGGGTGATCTCAAATGATCAGTAAGGGTAAACATGGAGAGCATAAAAAACCATAAACAATTGAATGTAAAAAACATGAACATAGATTTAAAAACATCAAAATAATGAGCAATGACATAAATCATGGAAGTACATAAGGCATGGATCATAAAGTGACATTAAAAATGATAGAATATAATTTTCATAAACCATTTAATTGTGGAAAAATAATAATAACATATTATTATTTCCATAGTGGCTAAGGTATTTCTACCAAGACCATCATAGTGGACAAAGTCTATTATTGAACCAGGTTTACATGTCGTTCTAGCCATGTATTACTGAACTAGATTTTGCTACCATTCCATTAATGTCTATATCATGAGATATAAATACTTACCCAATACATTAGAGAGAGATACAAGTTCCACCCATCTAATAGTTAAACAATTCTTATTTTTACCACCAAAACATAGAATCGTTCACCATAGCATAATCCATAAAATCAAAAGGGGTTCTTAAACATCTTTCCATCATAATTGAAATAAAAAAAATGTATTTCCTCAATAAAATTCCATAATAAACACAATAAAATCATATTGATAATAGGAATTGAAAAATAAACCTATATAATCTTAGCTGGAAATTTATTTTGATAAAACACATGAGCTTAATTCCGGAAGAAAATATCCTTTCTTCATCAAAACGTTTTCTTTTCCAAAAATGAAATGCAATTTTATAAGAATATAATTGAGTTGAAAATAACCTTGTAAACATGTAGATGATTATTTTTGACAATTAGGTGTTATGAAGATTTAAAAACTTGCTCATTTCTTATAAAGATAATAAAACACTCACCTCATACTTTAGTAGGAAAAGTCAAAAAGTACCTCATATGGTAAACAAAAGAATGAGTCCTTCCAAACCATGTAGTAAAAGTAAAAATAAGTAAAAATGACTTTTAACATACATAAAAGAATTGTAAAAAATTTATGAGATATTTTTTAGAAAACATGGACACTGATGATAAATATATCCCCATTAGATACTTAGGAATAAAAATGTTGGATAAAACGAGATAGAAAAGTTATCACTTACCTTTGGTCCAATTTCATCCGAACGTGTTTGAAATTCCCGTATAGTTAATTTAAACATATTATTAATTTGTAACAGAACCATAATAATATTTATGATATCATATATGATTCACTTAAGACTTTATATTACATTTTATTTTCCAATTCCATGTTAAAGTAATGTTTTGGGTAATCATCGTTTTATTTATCGTACATGTTTGAACGTGTAATTATAGATATTATTACGGAGATCATGATTTATTTAATTCCAGAATGTAAAATATGATTTATTTTTCATATTAATTCTGTATATAATTACATATATTAGGTTGATAAATGGAATTTAATACACCGTTCATGGACATGGTAAGTCGTACGTATGAATGAACACGGTTTTCGTTTCCATATAAAATTAAATAGAAGTAAGTTAATGACATATATATATATATATACATAAATCTAGTAGCAATATTATGTCATATATTTAATGATTAATTATTATATATACTTTATAATCATTCTTTAGTGGTTAACATGAATAATTAATCTCATCGCGTCGTGGAAACGGTAAGCCATAAGTACGCATGAGCAACATTGTCATTCACATAGTTGTTGAATGGAATTGAATTGGATGGTGTATAACATATCATAATTAGTACCATGTTATAATAAACATATATAGTTATTATTTACACCATTATACCCATCCATGTAAAGTGGTGGGGAAAAACAGAATACACCACAGTGTATATATGGTAATCCGTGCGTACGCACGTGCGGTGATATCATTTTTTTGTACGATGGATAGAAGATAAAATAGGGTTGTTGTGTATTTATAATTACACAAAAGTATATTATTGATACTTATGTTATTATTTTATAATGAAAAAACTATATAATAGGAAGTAGAGTAAGAAATAATTTTGAAAAAATCGGTATAAGAGATTACCTCTTCCTCGACGTGCCTCTTAAATTTCCATTTAGGGCACTAGATTTTATCTTTTGATAAGACCAGAACCACTAGAATATAACTAAGGACGTTGATGGAAGAAATTGGTAGGGTTAAGCCGAGCCTAAAGGATCAAAATAGAGTAAAGACAAGACAGATGAGGTGCCCTCTTAAAGTGGGGGGAGGGGCACCTTAAGAAAGTTCCAAAATATTAATTTATTATAAATTAAATTTCGATTTACAATTGTACAAAACCTATTTAATTATAATATAAGATGATATAGGTTTGAAAAAAAATATTATAATTTTTTTCATGTTTCAAATATTTTTTTATCCATATCTTTTATGTTTTTCCATTATTTTACCACTTTTAATCTTAACATGATATCATGTTATTTAATAATTGTGGGTTGATGTAATTTTCATGTCAAGTCAAACAACCCAAATAATGTTATTAATCACATATTTGGACTTATATTAACTATTTGGATGAGGCTTTGATTTTTATGAATTTAATATCATTTAATAATCTATTTTATGTTTTATTTTAGGAATTATGTTAATTTTGGACATTATTCATACTTGACTTTTATTAAAAATCATACCAACCTGATTCCTTCAAAAAAAGGAACTAAATATTTTAAAACATGTAAATTTCATGGATAAAATTCTTTTATGTCATCAAAATGTTAAAATTAAATATATTTTAATATTTATAAATTCATTTATTTGAATATTTTATAAGTGAGGTAATCACTACATCATAATTGTGTCATAAATAAATACATTTATCTAATGTCGAAAAATTATAAATAAGACTCCATGATATAGTAAATTATATTATATTTATAATGACTATTTAGAGACATAGATATAATTTATATATCACTATATTAAAATTGATTTAGTAAAACATATATGTTTCAGTTATAATTATCTTTACTTTAAATTAATTATTATAAAATGTCATTTTCACATCCATGTGTACCCATGGGGTCCAAAAATAGACCCATGGATTCCCATGGTCGGAAATAACCAATCCAAAAGGATTATGACATGTGTTAGGGTAGTTTAATGTATTATAAAATTATTTTTTACCCTTATTTACCAGACGAACCCTGTAACCATGGTGAATAAAATAATTATAGAAGTTAGTATTCATAACGTCAAAAAATAAAATGTAACTAATTACACAATTTGAAAATTATGATTCTAATAAGGAATCCATTTTTTCAAATTCAAAACACAGAAGTCGCAGTAATTAATTTTAAACTAATTCTAGTTGTCAAAACCTAAAAGAGGGTTTTTAAGAAGTAATCAATATCAAAAGATTGACATGTGATTAATTCCAATTTAAATGTAAAATTACTTCAAATGATCATCATTGAATAAAATAATAAAAATATAATCCAATTACACATTAAAACCTTTTCAAAATTTTATCTAACAATATAAATAAATTAGAGGAAAAGACAGTTTTGACTTATAATGCAGTATTTTTAACTATTCATTAAAATTTGAATTTTATCCGAAAGATACCAAAATTTCAACAAAAGTATCATTTTATGTATTGATTCCAAAGAATAATTTTTTTTAAAAAAATATAACTTCTAAAAGTGTCAAAACAATATTTAAAATGGGTCCGCCATCAAAAGGTGGTAAAACAACATTTTTTTGAAAAATACCTCTTTTATCAGAGAAATTGATTTTTTTCATATAATGTTCTGGAAAATTTGTAAGATTAATTTTAATGTTATATAAAATTTAAAATTTGGTTAATAATATTCATAAATTCTAGTTATATAATATTTTAATAATATATCGTTGTTTATTGAAACTTGATATAGTGTGTAACGCATGCTATCGAGGAAAGTTGCTCTTGCGTGCAATGCAATCCAAGTTAATGTTTTGTGTAGTGAATGATTTTTGTGGTGTGACATATAAGATAATAAAAACATATTTCATTAATACATTGAAAAAAATATATAATCTTTGTTTCATGAAATTAATTCTATCGAAAACTCTTGAAATTGTGTGCAACACAAGCCCAGAATAGTGTTGCGTAAACTGAAAGCTAGTACGGTGCTGTGGATAGTAAAAGATAATATTTTTGCAGCGTATAACACAATACATCTAATAAATAAAAAACAATCCATCTGATAAGTGTTACATTATAACCCCCATAAAATTAATTTGTCCCTCGAAATTCGTCAGGGTTATTAATGAATTACTACTTTAAAGTTTCTATCGTAGAATCCCACATCATATAAAGGAATACTAAAACTTAATTTCAAAAGGGCAATTTAGAAACATAACGGTTACCCAAATTAACTATTCACTGGGTTTACACATAAGAGAACAAATGTATAAAGTGAAAAATGGATATGTAAGAGATATATAACAATGAAGTTCTAATGGATAGTGATAGATAATAAGGTTTTGAGAATGTTAACTACCAGAAAGCCATAAATAAGCAATGATTTGAGGGGCTATATGCTTCATCAGATTAGAAGGTACTAGAATAACATTTTTTGTTTCAAGATCTTTTTCCTATAGTTAATGAATTTTATCATTAGAAGAAATAGTTACTTGATTTCAGTACAATCTAATCATTGATCGCTTCTTGAATAATTTCCACTTCATCTCCTATTTAAATAAATGAAGGATAGTTTTTTATTCTTGAAGTGTTAGTAGAACATGCGATAGAAAGATAGTTCATTCCATCTGTTTCTATCTCAAAAAGATTATTACAAGTTATCAAATATACATAACTCCATCTATAGTAATATTAATCATATATGGTTCAAAAAACAGACTTATACATCATCTATCATACCATTTAAATAAAATAAAAGTAATTTATACTAACCTGGGACTTTGGATATTCCATTGGTAGGGGATAAAGGCCTATCACACTTCGGTTGTGGGTTCGATTCTCGTAGTATTGTCTGACACGATGGGTTGTCACCCATCCTATAAGTTATTCTTTTTCTAAAACTATACTGTTATAACATTCCATAAATAATATAACAAAATTTTTTAGCCTTAAACAATTCTATCTGATGTCCAACTTAATCAATTCAACCATTATGCTTATCCAAAATTCTTTTGTCCAAAAAGAAAGTTCATATAACAAGCAAGATAATACCATAATTTATCCTCTATAAATCATAAGATATATCATATTGTTCACATTCCAAGAATTTAATGACATCCCCATGCATTCTCTTGATTCATGGTAATGACCTAAATTACCGTATATCCTTATTGAAGACATGCATGTTTTATTATTCCAAAACTTATTGAATATATTCATTAAGCCCCAAAAAGTTTTATACTCTATCCAAGATATCATAACCCTCTTGAAAAAAACTCCATAATTAGTTCACAAGAAACTATCATCATCCTATTTACTTATTCAAATCCAACATATAATATCCAAAAATCATTATCGTAACATACTAGACATATTAAGGGTTATCTTTCCCTTAATCATGTGTTCTCTAGGTATATCACTTTTCGGTTCCTTAGAAATATTCAACATATCCTTTCCAATCCTTAATGAAAAACATATAATAAAAACACATATATACTACATGATTCATATAACAAAATTTTTGAATTCCAGACATATACACCTCAATCATCCAACTTTACTCTTAAACAATCACTGAGGATCCATCATCTTCTTTTTTCATAAAATATGAATCATGTCTTAAGGTTTATCAACCACAATATTCTAGGGTTTGATGTAAACAATACTGTAAGAACATCTAATAAATTTCGTATGTCATTTAAAATCTCTTCATCTTCAGCAGTATGACCAATACTCATACCATTGTCATGATTCTCTTCATTATATTTCCACATAGGAAATCGATCATCATAATTCTTATAATTTCCACATATGAAACATCCACTTATTTACTAAATTCTATGTTGTTATGGATATTGACTAATATCATAATAAAAATTGTAAGAAATAGATATCAAATATTATAGACACATAAGCAATTTAAATTACATAAAATACTTCAATCAATGATATCTTCAGATTAACCATAAAATAGTCATGATTATCAAAAAAACATAGGTTTTTAAACAACAATTTACTTAAACTTATGAGATCCATAGACATACCCTTAGAAATATCTCTTGGGATCTCACTAAATTTGTTTCATACTAGTTTCCCACGGTTGACTGAACCATTGCTCTGATACCAACTGTAGAGACCCAATCATGTTGTACATGGACATTACATTTCTCTTGCGTAAAACATAAAAATGACAAAAATAGATTCCCAGAGATCATATTATTTTAGTGTCTTATGAAGCTCGGAACACAATACTCTAATCATGTTGAAAGATCTACAAACATCTCCCATAAATATCTTCCACTTGTGATCGTTTCTAATATAGCCATTGAATAAGGATCGCATGATTAGTACAAATATTGGGATTTAACATATCCAACTTACTCCGAAAAAGAAAGAGATGGCGTCATTCAGTAGACTTACCCTGTATGAATCCAATTTTTTAGAGGTTATAAAAGAGGTGGTGTCATTGGGCTTCCCTCTTGACCAATCCCAAGCCGAACTTCAACATGTTAAGCTCAAACGGAACTGCCTACAAAATAAGTGCAAGTTGTAAGAGATTACCACCTGATCAATTTTATCCAAGCCACCCCAAGAGTCTATCACCATCACACACCTAACCCTTTCGTCTTTGGAGGGTGTTATAAGGGGTTATGTAATAATAATGCAGAACTATTATTATGTGCATTACTATTGAATATAATAATGAAGATACATTCATTTTGTTATTGTTACTTTGTAAATAGGTTTTAACGCCAAATACTATTTTTAGTTAATATTAAACTATGAAATATAGTTTGACGAATTAAATTATTCTTTAGTTAAATAATATTTTGATAAATTTTTTTTATTGTTATTAAGTTATTTTTTATTAATTATAAATGATCTTATAATTTTATGAATTCAATTGTAATGTTTATTATGGTTTAAAATCCATTTTGGTCAAAAACCCATGAATTTTTTATAAATGTTGATTTTTATTTTAAGAGTAAAAATTCAAATATTTAGAAAATTATTTATATAAAATTAATATTACTTTTAAAATCATTATGTCAAAATTAACCAATGGTGAAGATTTCAAAAAAATTGAGACAGTCGAATTTTTGTGTAAAAATTAAATACCATTTAAATATATAATGTGTTTTATGAAATTATAATGACCAAATAGTGATGTAATAAAATATAATAAATGATATTTTTGGACAATATATGTTTTAACATTAAAATAATGTGATTTCAGGTTTGTTTGATTTATTTTTCAAAACATTAGTGGACCCTCCATGGGTGATAAAACATTTCCACTTTTTAAATGAATATCCTTGAGAGTGTGACTCACCTCCACATAAGGAAACCTATTATTTTAATAAAATATGCCATTTTTCTTATAAAACATTGTATTCTACTCCCCATTTTCAAAAACCATGGGTGAAAAACTTAGACTGGTTTGTGGTATTGATTACTTTAGTGTGTGGTTGTAACGCCCCGACCCGAGTTACCCAGAGTCGGTGCATTATTACATAACATTGGCATGATCACAAGAAAGATCAAATCTCAAAAGACCGATTGGTTTAGTAGCCTTGGAAACACTAGATATATTCATAAGTTTTACATTACATCATAAAATGAAAAACTACTACAACAACATAATGTCTCCATAATCCACACTCATATCCCCACATAATATCCCTGCAGGTCATTCATAATTTACTTCTTCACTTCCTGGGAAAAATAAAACATAGAAAAGGGGTGAGCTCAAATGCCCAGTAAGGATAACAATATAGCGGAAACTTTCATAAATAAGAATAAATATTTAAGGCAATGTATAACTAAAACAACAGCCTTTCAAACTTGAACTTTCAACTTTGTATTGCATAAATAAAATGAAATAATTCCATTTACTCATTCACATGGATATTCTACTAATCGAATATTCACATGAAAAATCACTAACCACTTTAATAATGATGGAATGAATAATGCTAAACTTTAATTTCTTTTCAAGGCCTCATCCCAAGACCTTGGGGCTAACTGTAACCGGAACCCAACCCGGAGTGCCTCTAATAACCGGACACCAACCCGGAGTGCCTCTAATAACCAGACACCAACCCGGAGTGCCTCTAATAACCGGAGACCAAACCGGAGGGCTTACTTTTACCAGTCCCTAACCTGGAGGGCTTACTTTTACCAGTCCCCAACCTGGAGGGCTAACTTTAACCAGTCCCCAACCTGGAACATACTTTTCCAACACATTCATATGAAGTAAAGGTTGAAATATAACATAAACATTCTTATTGGAACTAGCATACGAAATGTCAATACTTTACTCATAAACCATGAATGATATATAAATGACACATCTACAGTCAAACATATCACAAAACTTCATTACAATATGGAAGTTTTATATCATAATAAATCAACTTCAAAAAATCTTAAAATCCATCAAAGGATGTTGACATAGATGAAAATGTTTTTTAAAAATTATTGAGAGAAATATCCCTTTTTCATGAAAACATTTTAATGTTACACAATTTAGAAAGTAAGGAATTTAAATAAATTTTTGAATCAAAGTGTCCCATACCACTTTGAAACTTTTGAATGGAATTAACACTTTTAAAACATTCATTTTAATATAAATAAATCCTTACAAACCATTTTGAAAACATGGACATAAATGAGAATGATTTAGAAGAATAAATATTTAAAACATTTAAAATGATGTTTTAGTAAAAGTTAACTTAGAAATAATCCCTTTGAAAACTCTTTTATGAAATATGGACATGGATAGTAAACATGTCCCTGTAGATACTTACGTAAAAACAACCTCAGATATTAAAGAGATTGTGAAGTAAACCCTTATCAATTTGGTAACTTATGAAACATACAACCCATGAAAGAGGTATCATACAATGAAAATGTAAATACACATAAGGTAAATTGTATTACACAAAGAATACAATTATGGGCAGTACATACACCACACAAAAGGTAATAGTGGAAATATGGCATGAATCTCACGGAAATAAAGAGTGAGATGAAAACCCCTTACCACGTTAATCAACTGAGTCGTATGGCCAAAAGTTAATAACCACCAAATTATTTACAGAATAACATGAATATAAAGATAATCATGATAATATATATATCAAATGACAGTACACAATACACCACTTTCAATAATTTAGTGGCGAATAATGGAAATCTCACGGAATTGAATGTGAGATAAGAAAATCCCTTACCTTGTACTTTTCCTTGGTTGGGGTAGGTTAACCTCCTGTATAATGGTGAAATAATTGTTATTAAATTATACAAGAATCATATACATTAATATGATATCATATATGTTCTTTTAATATTGATTTGATAATAATATCTTAGTATTATCATTGTTTCGGGTGTTAACTTACTTGTTTTCTTTTATATGTTTTGTTACGTAAGACATGTTTGTAAAGGATATGTTGTATATTATTCATATCCAGAATGATATCAAGTACTTAAACATCATTTTTAAATCATCAAATGATAATTATACTTTAATGGTTACGATGGAGAATGAATCTCATCGCGTTCGTGGAGACGGTAGTCCGTACGTACGCACGAGCGACAATATCATTCTTTTGATATTAAAATAATATATAAATGGATGGTATATAATATATACAGAATCATTAACATGTTATATTTATTATTTACATGAGTTACACATCATTATTATACCCATCCAAATAATATTATATTGAATAACAATTACACCACGGCGTGGAGACGGTAAGCCGTACGTACGCATGTATGGTGACATGTTATTCAAAAGGTGGATAGAACACTGAATATGGTTGTACCATATTTATAATAACATCACAGTATATATATGATATTGGAGTTATTATTTTATAATGGTAACAACAAAGGAAGAAGAAGTGGAAGAAGAAATGAACTTGGAAAAAGGGTGGTGAAATCATTACCTCTTCTCTGGTTTCTTCCTTTTGATTTGATCAAAAGGGATCCTTAGGTTGGATTTATGATCAAACTAATGCCACTAGGTTGTAGTGAGGGAAGTTGGGAGAGTATTTGGGCAGATTTTGGCCGACCAAAAAGGCTTTGAAGGTGTGAATAAATGAAAAGGAGGAGTGCCCTTTTATAAGAGGGGTGAGGGGCACCTTTGGAAAAGCTAGAAATATTAATTTATAATAAATTCATATTCGGTTTATAATGGCTCCAAAGTTGACTATTCAACGTTTAAGGTGTGGATGAGTCGAAAACAACTCATACAATAGAATTTAGACAGGTTTGGGTACTTATATTAACCTTATCTTTAAGTATTAACTCTAAGTTAATTAGTTTCACTTTTACAATGTAACTTTGTATTTTTATATAATATGGTTAATAAACTTACTATATACATCCAACCGACCCCCAAGTGGTCTATTAATGATGAACCTATCATGATATAAGTCTCTTGTCTGAACCTTATATTTTTAGGAATTTAATATCAATTAATAATATAATATTTGTTTTAAGAACTCTTTTTTGTCAATTTTGACACTATTCAATAGTTGATTTTTTTGAAACTCATAACAGATTGATTACTTCGAAAAAAAGTCAATTAAATCAATCCTAATATATCATATTATCCTAAAAAATTAGTTTAATTCATTAAAAGTTTCATATTATATTTATTTGGGTATTCATAATATCAATTAATTTAATTGTTCACTATTTTAGTAATTACTGCATAATCATTGTTTCATAAATAAAATAAATTATTTAATGTCTAAAAATTATAAATAAAATATCATTATGTAGGAAATCTTTTTATCTTTCTAATGAATATTTATAATCTAAAATCCAACATATATAACCCTATGTAATAATTGTTTTTTTAAAAGATATATGCTTGTGTCATTTTTGTATTCATTTTAACTTAATTAAAATAATGTGTCCCTATCTCCTACAAGTGGCACCATGGGGTCCCCAAATCGACCCAAAGATGCCTATGGTCGAACATGTATCAACCAATAAAGCTATGAGACGTTTTAGGGTAATTTAGTATTATTATAATATTATTTTTTAACCCTTATTTACCAGATTTACCCTTAACCATGGTAAATAAAATATTTACCACAGTAATTATTCTAAATGTCTAAAAATAAAAGTTACCTATTTACACAATTTGGAAATCCTGATTCCAAATATGGAATCCATTTTTCTAAATTCAAAACACAGAAGTGGCAGAAATTAATTTAAAATTAATTCCCGCTGTCAAAACAAAAAGCGTGTTTTTAAGAGATAATAACTATCAAAAGATTGACACTTGTTTATGTTCGGTTTAATTGTAAAATTATGTCCAATGACCAACATTATATTAAATTGTAAAAATATATTCTAAATATACTTTAAAACCACTCAAATTCATAATTTATCACTATTAATTATTTTGATTAAAAAAGTTGTTTTTAATTAAAATTTAGTAATTTTCACTATTCATCAAAATATTAAAGTTATCCGAAAAGTACCAAAATTTCACCTTAGGCTAAATTAGATATTCCGAATGCAAATATGAAGTCCATTTTGAAATATAAAATATATATAATTTCAAAAATTAGGTATTACTATTCATAATGGCTAGTTTGATTGGTTGTGGTGTGTGTTAAAACTCGAACTTGCGTACAACACACGCTACTATTTTATTCAAAGGAAAGAGTACCGTGTAAGCTTGGGATGTTTCATTTTAAATTTTTTTTGATGTCCCCATTTAGTCAAAAAGTTTAAAATATTGTATTTAAAAAGGTTTCACTATTAAAAGTTTATAAAAGTGCAATACTGAAAATGAATCTGTTCTTTCATTATGACTAAGAAACTCATAATATGGATTCTAAAATTATAAGGATTATATAAAGTTAAAAATGTAGTTAATGCTATTCATGACCTCTTTTAATGGATTTTTTTTGTAAGTCGTGGTGTGATTGAACTCGGTGTTGCGTGTAGTAGAAGTTATTGAATTATTTTGAAGAAATAACACACTATGAAATCTTGGGGTGTTACATTCTCCCCTCCTTCAATAAATTGCGTCCTCGCAATTTGAAATTGTTCTTCGAAAATAAAAGGTTGAAAATAGAAAATATATTTGTGGGAAAACCCACATCGGAAATACGGTTACTAAAATTTAGTCTTAATATGTGGAAAAGAGAAATGAAAGGGTCACCACCAAATTATGATCTTGATTAGGAGAACATTGGTGGCAATTAGAGACATATAATTGGAGGGAAAATGTAAATATTTATAGGTAGTGATTGAGGTCATCAATCACAAACAAGTATAAAATTGAGGTACTTAAACTCATCAATATATGATGATTTGAAGTACCATCGGTTCAACAAAATATAGGGTATTGGGATAACACATTTTTGATGTTTCAAAATATCTTAGTTGAAAACCCACATCGAAAAATGAATTAATGAGGACTCTATTTAAAATAAAGAGTGGAAAGTATGAAGATTACCGAAAATAACACATACTAGGGTTCCATGTAGGAAAATATGGATATGGAAGAGAAATCTAACCATCAATTATCTGATGGAGAGTGGTAGAGAACATGGCTATGAAAAGGCCAACAATCCCAAAGCCATAAATTAGTGATGATTTAAGGTACCATTTAGGACAACATTTTTGTTCTAAGTTCCTTTTATTAATGTTGAGGAATTTATTTATGAGATTGGCTAAGATCATAAGGAGATATACTTACATTATAATTAGAGTTTTATCCATTAATAAATTTCTACCACAAACTCATCTTTCGCTCTAAAAGATAATAGAACGTAAAGAAAATTTCTATTTATACTATTCGTACAGGGTTCCAAAATAAATGTATTTATAATTCATCTACCAGATCTTTTAAAAAAACTACATTATTTAATCCAGGACATCTCGTGGGCCAGTGGTAGGTGATACACCCTTGTCGCCCTTCGGTTGTGGGTTCAAGTCTCGCAGCCTTGCCGGACGCGACGGGTTGTCGCCCGACCTCCGGGTTGTCCTTTTATGGCAATCCAAAATAATCCAAACTATAACTATCCAAAATACGTCTGTCCAAACTCACAGTCCAACATTTATAAGGAAGGTAAACATAATATAGATCCTTTTTACCCCATAATAGCATATGAATACCTTCATCATGTATTACCATATTCCTTATTGATTACATTCATGTTCCCTTATTCCATATAGAATGCTGGATATACTTCATTAATCCAAAAATGTTTTAAACCCAAACAATGATGGAATATACAAATCATTAATCAGTTCCAAGGTAGTCAAGAATATCCAATATAATTTATCCAAAACAATCACATATTATTCCAAAATCACTACCTCAGTATCATAACTATGTTATGATTTATCATTCTCTCAACCATATATTTTCCAAAAATTTATCCTGCTATTGAGTCACTTTTCTTTGTTCCACACAATCTCAAGTCCTTAATGAAAAAGTACTGCAGTACAATCCTTATATACTCCATAATTATTATAACAAGTACATTGTTGATACAACACTCAATTGACATAATCAACATAAGAACTCTAATCATTCCTCTTCATCTGTGGTAGTATCATAACTTGATTATTATCCAATAACATCATTTGCGGCATAGTCTGATGACTGGGACATAGGTTCGCGTAGTGTCCAAACTCCTTGCAAATGAAGCATTGTACATTTGAAACTATTTTCTTACCCTTGCAGTCACGTACTTTGTGCACTTTTCCTCCACACTTATAACAAACTCTCATTCCTTTCAGGCAAGTTCCAGGGTGTTTCTTTCCACAGTTACCACATATGGGAAAATTATTCTTTTCCCTCTTCCCTTTATCCATCTTTCCATCTTCCATCCTTTTCTTCTCTTGCTTCCCTTCAAAGCCATAGGACTCAGTAAACTCTTTACTTATCTTATCAACACATGATATTATTTCTTCATATGATGATAATACATGGGAGACTATTTCTCTTATAAATTCTAGCTTAAGACCATGAAAGATATGATCCTTCCTTCTCTTTGAATCATGTGCATTTCTGGAGTTCTCATTCCTTCTACTGGGTGCCGTTTCTATACAATGTCATAAACTAGATCAGTTTATGAATCAAAATACATAATCCCATACTTATAAAACACTTAACATAAACTGAACTATTTATGGATATAATCCATAATCATAAAAATGTCTCCTTTGAGGATGTATATACTCATAAACCCTTCATAATGGTTTGTAAAGAAAATGAGAATTATCCTAAGCATATCCCCCGGGAGTGTCGTAACCAAGAGTTCAGCAAGGCCCGTTGTCGTGCACCAGTTCCCGTTCGAGTCTAGCTCAAAGCGGTGTTTTCGGGCTTTACCCCTAGGTACATCTGTGCCAGAGCCGCCTCTACCTGCTCGTATCCAGACAGGGATGTATTGCTCGAAAAACTCACAAAATCTCTACAATACCAAAATTCTAGGAAGTTCTTCTATACTAATCCTCAAAGTTCATCTTAGGTCTACATGCTCTAATCAGAGTTTATCTAAATCTAGCTTCCATGGTTTCTACTAAACTTCCTCTGATACCAACTGTAACGCCCCGACCCGAGTTACCCAGAGTCAGTGCATTATTACATAACATTGGCATGATCACAAGAAAGATCAAATCTCAAAAGACCGATTGGTTTAGTAGCCTTGGAAACACTAGATATATTCATAAGTTTTACATTACATAATAAAATGAAAAACTACTACAACAACATAATGTCTCCATAATCCACACTCATATCCCCACATAATATCCCTGTAGGTCATTCATAATTTACATCTTCACTTCCTGGGAAAAATAAAACATAGAAAAGGGGTGAGCTCAAATGCCCAGTAAGGATAACAATATAGCGGAATCTTTCATAAATAAGAATAAACATTTTAGGCAATGTATAACTAAAACAACATCCTTTCAAACTTGAACTTTCAACTTTGTATGGCATAAATAAAATGAAATAATGCCATTTACTCATTCACATGGATATTCTACTAATCGAATAATCACATGCAAAATCACTAACCACTTTCATAATGATGGAATGCATAATGATAAAGTTTAATTTCTTTTCAAGGCCTTGTCCCAAGACCTTGGGGCTAACTGTAACCGGAACCCAACCCAGGGTGCCTCTAATAACCGGACACCAACCCGGAGTGCCTCTAATAACCAGACACCAACCCGGAGTGCCTCTAATAACCGAAGACCAAACCGGAGGGCTTACTTTTACCAGTCCCTAACCTGGAGGGCTTACTTTTACCAGTCCCCAACCTGGAGGGCTTACTTTAACCAGTCCCCAACCTGGAACATACTTGTCCAACACATTCATATGAAGTAAAGGTTGAAATATAACATAAACATTCTTATTGGAACTAGCATAAGAAATGTCAATACTTTACTCATAAACCATGAATGCTATATAAATGACACATCTACAGTCAAACATATCAAAAAACTTCATTACAATATGGATGTTTTATATCATAATAAATCAACTTCAAAAAATCTTAAAATCCATCAAAGGATGTTGACATAGATGAAAATGTTTTTTAAAAATTATTGAGAGAAATATCCCTTTTTCATGAA
Source organism: Viscum album (assembly GCA_963277665.1). Lineage (NCBI taxonomy): Eukaryota > Viridiplantae > Streptophyta > Magnoliopsida > Santalales > Viscaceae > Viscum > Viscum album. The sequence goes on along the minus strand of CAUJRU010000244.1, from coordinate 359,781 downwards.
AACATTTTAATGTTACACAATTTAGAAAGTAAGGCATTTAAATAAATTTTTGAATCAAAGTGTCCCATACCACATTGAAACTTTTGAATGGAATTAACACTTTTAAAACATTCATTTTCATATAAATAAATCCTTACAAACAATTTTGAAAACATGGACATAAATGAGAATGATTTAGAAGAATAAATATTTAAAACATTTGAAATGATGTTTTAGTAAAAGTTAACTTAGAAATAATCCCTTTGAAAACTCTTTTATGAAATATGGACATGGATAGTAAATATGTCCCTGTAGATACTTACGTAAAAACAACCTCGGATATTAAAGAGATTGTGAAGTAAACCCTTATCAATTTGGTAACTTATGAAACATACAACCCGTGAAAGATGTGTCATACAATGAAAATGTAAATACACATAAGGTAAAGTGTATTACACAAAGAATACAATTATGGGCAGTACATACACCACACAAAAGGTAATAGTGGAAATATGGCATGAATCTCACGGAAATAAAGGGTGAGATGAAAACCCCTTACCACGTTAATCAACTGAGTCGTATGGCCAAAAGTTAATAACCACCAAATTATTTACAGAATAACATGAATATAAAGATAATCATGATAATATATATATCAAATGACAGTACACAATACACCACTTTCAATAATTTAGTGGCGAATAATGGAAATCTCACGGAATTGAATGTGAGATAAGAAAATCCCTTACCTTGTACTTTTCCTTGGTTGGGGTAGGTTAACCTCCTGTATAATGGTGAAATAATTTTTATTAAATTATAAAAGAATCATATACATTAATATGATATCATATATGATCTTTTAATATTGATTTGATAATAATATCTTAGTATTATCATTGTTTCGGGTGTTAACTTACTTGTTTTCTTTTATATTTTTTGTTACGCAGGACATGTTTGTAAAGGATAGGTTGTATATTATTCATATCCAGAATGATATCAAGTCCTTAAACATCATTTTTAAATCATCAAATGATAATTATACTTTAATGGTTACGATGGAGAATGAATCTCATCGCGTTCGTGGAGACGGTAGTCCGTACGTACGCACGAGCGACAATATCATTCTTTTGATATTAAAATAATATATAAATGGATGGTATATAATATATAAAGAATCATTAACATGTTATATTTATTATTTACATGATTTACACAACATTATTATACCCATCCAAATAATATTATATTGAATAACAATTACACCACGACGTGGAGACGGTAAGCCGTACGTACGCACGTATGGTGACATGTTATTCAAAGGGTGGATAGAACACTGAATATGGTTGTACCATATTTATAATAACATCACAGTATATATATGATACTGGAGTTATTATTTTATAATGGTAACAACAAAGGAAGAAGAAGTGTAAGAAGAAATGAACTTGGAAAAAGGGTGGTGAAATCATTACCTCTTCTTTGGTTTCTTCCTTTTGATTTGATCAAAAGGGCTCTTTAGGATGGCTTTATGATCAAACTAATGCCTCTAGGTTGTAGTGAGGGAAGTTGGGAGAGTATTTGGGCAGAGTTTGGCCGACCCAAAAGGCTTTGAAGGTGTGAAGAAATGAGAAGGAGGAGTGCCCTTTTATAAGAGGGGTGAGGGGCACCTTTGGAAAAGCTTGAAATATTAATTTATAATAAATTCATATTCGGTTTCTAATGGCTCAAAAGTTGACTATTCAAAGGTTAAGGTGGGGATGGGTCTAAAAAAACTCATCCAATAGAATTTAGATAGGTTTGGGTACTTATATTAACCTTATCATTAAGTATTAACACTAAGTTAATTAGTTTCACTTTTACAATGTCTCTTTGTATTTTTATATAATATGGTTAATAAACATACTATATACATCCAAGAGACCCCCAAGTGGTCCATTAATGATTAGCCTATCATGATATAAGTCTCTTGGCCGAACGTTAGATTTTTAGGAATTTAATATCAATTAATAATATAATATTTGTTTTAAGAACTCTTTTATGTCAATTTTGACACTATTCAATAGTTGATATTTGTGAAACTCATAACAGATTGATTAGTTCGAAAAAAGTCAATTAAATCAATCCTAATATGTCATATTATCCTATAAAATTAGTTTAATTCATTAAAAGTTTAATATTAGATTTATTTGGGTATTTAAAATATCGATTAATTTAATTTTTCACTATTTTAGTAATTACTGCATCATCATTGTTTCATAATTAAAATAACTTATTTAATGTCAAAAAATTATAAATAAAATATCATTATGTAGTAAATCTTTTTATATTTCTAATGAATATTTATAATCTAAAATCAAACATATATAACCCTATTTAATAATTATTTTTCCAAAAGATATATGCTTGTGTCATTTTTGTATTCATTTTAACTTAATTAAAATAAAGTGTCCCTATCACCTACAAGTGGCACCATGGGGTCCCCAAATCGACCCAAAGATGCCTATGGTCGAACATGTATCAACAGAGAAAGCTAGGACACGTTTTAGGATAATTTAGTATTATTATAATATTATTGTTTTAACCCTTATTTACCAAATTTACCCTTAACCATGGTAAATAAAATATTTACCACAGTAATTATTCAAAATGTCTAAAAATAAAAGTTACCTATTTACACAATTTGGACATCCTGATTCCAAATATGGAATCCATTTTTTGAAATTCAAAACACAGAAGTGGCAGAAATTAATTTAAAATTAATTCCCGCTGTCAAAACAAAAAGTGTGTTTTTAAGAGATAATAACTATCGAAAGATTGACAATTGTTTATGTTCGGTTTAATTGTAAAATTATGTCCAATGACCAACATTATATTAAATTGTAAAAAAATATTCTAAATATACTTTAAAACCACTCAAATTCATAATTTATCACTATTAATTATTTTGATTAAAAAATTTGTTTTTAATTAAAATTTAGTAATTTTCACTATTCATCAAAATATTAAAGTTATCCGAAAAGTACCAAAATTTCACCTTTGGCTAAATTCGATATTCCGAATCCAAAAACGAAGTCCATTTTGAAATATAAAATATATATAATTTCAAAAATTAGGTATTACTATTCATAACGGCTAGTTTGATCGGTTGTGGTGTGTGTTAAAACTCGAAGTTGCGTACAACACACGCTACTGTTTTATTCAAAGGAAAGGGTACCGTGTAAGCTTGGGATGTTTCATTTTAAATTTTTTTTGATGTCCCCATTTAGTCAAAAAGTTTAAAATATTGTATTTAAAAAGGTTTCACTATTAAAAGTTGATAAAAGTGCAATACTGAAAATGAATCTGTTCTTGCATTATGACTAAGAAACTCATAATATGGATTCTAAAATTATAAGGATTATATAAAGTTAAAAATGTAGTTAATGCTATTCATGACCTCTTTTAATGGATTTTTTTTGTAAGTCGTGGTGTGATTGAACTCAGTGTTGCGTGTAGTGCAAGTTATTGAATTATTTTGAAGAAATAACACACTATGAAATCTTGGGGTGTTACATTCTCCCCTCATTCAATAAATTGCGTCCTCGCAATTTGAAATTGTTCTTCGAAAATAAAAGGTTGAAAATAGAAAATATATTTGTGGGAAAACCCACATCGGAAATTGGGTTACTAAAATTTAGTCTTAATATGAGGAAAAGAGAAATAAAAGGGTCACCACCAAATTATGATCTTGATTAGGAGAACATTGGTGGCAATTAGAGACATATAATTGGAGGGAAAACGTAAATATTTATAGGTAGTGATTGAGGTCATCAATCACAAACAAGTATAAAATTGAGGTCCATAAACTCATCAATCTATGATGATTTGAAGTACCATTGGTTCAACAAAATATAGGGTATTGGGAAAACACATTTTTGACATTTCAAAATATCTTAGTTGAAATCCCACATCGAAAAATGAATTAATGAGGTCTCTATTTAAAATAAACAGTGGAAAGTATGAAGATTACCGAAAAAGTTTAAAATATTGTATTTAAAAAGTTTTCACTATTAAAAGTTGATAAAAGTGCAATACTGAAAATGAATCTGTTCTTGCATTATGACTAAGAAACTCATAATATGGATTCTAAAATTATAAGGATTATATAAAGTTAAAAATGTAGTTAATGCTATTCATGACCTCTTTTAATGGCTTTTTTTTGTAAGTCATGGTGTGATTGAACTCGACGTTGTGTTTAGTGCAAGTTATTGAATTATTTTGATGAAATAACACACTATGAAATCTTGGGGTGTTACAGTGGTGACCCGAACATAAATAATAAAGAATTCACTCTCCTTTCCTATATAAACCCACCCAAGATCCCACATCATATTCACTAAAATCCATTATAGTTCATCCATCCTCTGCCCTAATCTCTCTAAAATCTTCCCAAGGTGCCCCAATCTCCCAATAAGTCTCTCTCAAGCCTCTTCCATGCCTTTGGGATCACACTTCGGAGTAATGGATTTCCTCTTTTCTCATTTTTTTACAATTTCATTATGTTGTTATACCCTTATAATTCAATTAAAAATAACGGGGTAGGATTTCACACCTCTGCATTCTTCCCTCATTATGTTTCAATAATGAGACACCCCTTTCACGCTCGTTTAATTCCTCCCATGAACACACGTTACCATGCAGAAATTCTGTAAGAAATTTATCTCTCCACATTTACATTAAAGAAATTCCTTTTTTATTATTAATCAAAATTACTTTACTTATGTTGGGACATGTTTCTATAAGATCCACTTATAGTATATTTCATTTAATTATGATGAGACATCCATTACTCTATCATCAACCATTTTTTACTAATTTTTATTTCATGTTATTATGTTATTAAAATTGCATAGCTATGTTCCAAGACAAAATCATTGTGTAGTGAATACCATACCCATGTATCTATCAAGGGTATTCACCTTTATGTACATATATATATTCATTGGCACATTCATGTGTGTATTACACATTTCTTAATCATGTTAAAACTTATGATGTTGAATGATTCCATGTTATATGATCCATGAGGCACACTTATTCATGAAATGAAATGTTTAAGAAGGGTGTGTCATGATAGAACTCAAATTAAATGGTTAAAGATTGGTATCATGATACTTAATGTGAAATGAGGGTTTACTCATTCTAATTCAAGTTCAATGAGGATTTAATCATTCTCCATGTGCAATGATCCTTGGATCATTCTAAAATCATGTTAAATTTTGTTTCCACATTTCCATGTTATGTTAATCACGTTATATCATGCCTTATGTTCATGTTTATCTTATGCTCCATTGATATTCCTGTTGCCTAATATGTATTGTATCTTTTAGGTTATTCATTATTAAATCCCTTAATGTGAGTTATAGCTCAACCTTTTCTTATGCATGTCCTCATGTTATCCCCAGTAAAGCCAAGTACGAGGGAGTGTAGTGGTCATGTAATGGATGTTTTCAATAAGATGTTGCATCCTATGTTTTAAGTTGGTATGTAATGTTCCTAATACCCAAAGACAATAGACCTATCGATATTCCATGTTGTATCAAGTGATGTTTTCTTTGAAATAAATCATGTCAAATTGTTTCATAAAATTAAGGGTTGTTGTAGTTGGTATTAAAGGATACGTTTAGTTATTTTTTGTATTTGGATTAGAAAACCCTAGTGAAGCCTTATAGACAAGAATACATATATTAAAAACATACCTAATTTTTATTGGGAATTGGGTATGTTTTTTATCAATCAAATACATCGTTGTCTAGATTGAATCAGGTAGAGAAGGCTCTGGCTCAGATGTACCTAGGGGTGAAAACCCCAACAAAGAGTTTCGGGCCTGACCTGGGGTATCTTGGTACATAAAAATGGGTTTTATTCACTCTTGGTTACGACACTCCAGGGGGATATGAATTGGAAAATTCACAAGCTTAGTATGAACCATTGATAAGGGAATTTCCCTAAGAATATATGTTAGATTGTAAATTGTGGATAACATAGATTAAAGCCTATGAATTCATAAGTCAACCGGAAAAATATTTATAAGTCATCAGTTTTGTCCTTGGATTACCCTTTATTTGTTACCCCTAACATTCCTTTTATTCCAGCTAATGGCCGGTAATAGGTGGAATCAGGCTAAAAACCGATGTGATGATCAATGTGATGAATGTGCTAATGAGATGACCAATCCGATGGAAGCGGGAATCGTGAAATCTGGGATTCTTCTCTTTCAGTTAACTCATGTTTTGAATAGAAACATGGGTCAAGAGGAACGTTCAGCACCCCCTAAGAACGAACAAGTCAATATCGAGAGGTTCATGAGACAAAGGCCTCCAACTTTTAATAGATCATTCAATCCCTCAATCACCGAACAATGGATCAAGTCCATTGAAAAGATCTTCTCTAACCATCAATGTTCTGAAGAAGACAAGGTTTTCATGGCTGCTTATTGTATGGATGGTGAAGCTAACCAATGGTCGACAATGATAAAAAATATGAAGCATGAGTAGGAGATCGAGGCATTGGAATGGAAGTATTTCTATAATATGTTTTTTGATAAATATTTTCCACGTACCCTTTGTCTTAAGATAGAAAGAGACTTCCTTGCCTTTAATAAAAAAGATGATGAATATGTACGAGAATAAGAGGAAAATCTCACAAGGCATGCACAATACACCTCTGGATTTTTTGTTACCCCGGAATGTAAGGTGGAACACTTCTTTAGTGGGATGAAACCTAGATTATGGAAAGCGATGGTGATCTGTGACTTTGACAGCTATGAGGAAATTTTCTGATGTGACCTCAAGGTCGAAATGGAGATCAAAGAATCTCAGGTGTATCATGGGGAGAAAAAAAAGTAAGGTGGACATCAATTAAGAAGTCCGATAGATAAATCCAATGGTTCTAAGAAAATAGAGCTCCCCACTTTCCAAATGTGTGGAGAGAATCACCCCAAATTTTCCTGAAGGGGATGAGGAAATAATTTAGGTTTGGAAGATAAGGGAACCAAGCTATTAACTGTCAGCAAGAAAAACCAGCAGTTGTGATAGAGGAGAGGAACACCCCTCTTGACCCTCAACGTGTTGTTTATTACCTCAACTACCTATAACTGGGGAACTTTGCAAACCAGTGCCCTAAGCCAAGGGTTTTTCAAGGCATCCAACAACCTCAAAGGCTACAGGGGTGTGCCTTTCTCCATCACTACCCCTGAAGTGAATCCTGAAAATGAAGTGGTGAAAGGTACGATAGTTATTCATTCAAGAATTGTGAACATACTTTGTGATTATAGTTCTATGAATTCTTTTATATTTTGAAATATTAGTGGAACAATCCCAACGCCACCACAAATCATGGAAGTAATGATGTCGGTGAGTATGGAAAATGAGTAAATCATTACATCCCGTGAATATAACTCCTCTATTTTCATAATATGTGGAGTGAACTTTCCGGAAAACCTTGTCATACTCCCTCTAGAGGAATTTGACGCATTTATTGACCTGTATTTTCATTCCTTACATAGAGCCTATATAAATTTCCATGAGCGGGAAATCACTCTCCATAATGAGAATTAACCCCAGATTCTATACAAGTGCAAGGAAGAAGATGAATCTTCTTTAGCTACATAATCTCAATAATGGATATTACTACCCTATAAGAATGTGTATATAGATCAGATGATTGATACCAAGGAAGAAAAAATCCTTGGAGACATGCCTATTTTGAGCGAATTTCTTGAAGTGTTTCCCGTGGAATTTTCTAGTCTTCCTCCTAGAAGAGTTGTTGAATTCTCAATTAATCTTATAACTCGGGCCTTGCCAATATCCAAGACTACGTATATAATGGTTTTTGTGGAGCTTGAGTAGATGAAGAAACATCTATAGAATAATATTAATAAAGTATTTATAAGCCCGAGTGATTCACCATGGGTTGCACTAGTTCTCTTCGTCAAGAAGAAGGATAGGTAAATGCACCTTTTCATCGATTATTGTGAGCATAAAAAATCATGATAAGGAACAACTATCCTCTCTCACTAATTGATGACTTGTTTGATCAGCTATGTGGGGCACAATACTTCTCCAAGGTGGATTTTCGGTCAGGATATTTTCATGTAAGGATGAAGAAGGAAAATATCCCCAAGACTACATCTCTTATAAGATACAGGCACTATGAATTCATAATAATTCCTTTCTAACTCACTAATTCTCCAGAAATCTTCATGGACTTGATGAATATAGTCGTGAAAGATTACCTTGACATATTTTTTTTATTATATATAGATGATATTCTAATATACTAAAAAACTAGGGAGGATCACTAGGGGCATCTAAGAACTGTACTAGAGACCTTGCAGAAGCAGAAGATGTATGAAAAGTATAACAAGTGCGAGCTCTAGTTGAAAGAGGTCTCATTCTTGGTCCATATCATCACAAGAAATAGGATGTCTTTGGATCACTCCAACACAACTACAATTGAAGGATGGTCGAGGCCAATATTGATAGCGGATATCCCTAGATTCTTGGGTTTAGCTTAATATTATCAAAGATTTGTGAGCGATTTCTCAGGATTTTCTAACCCTCTTACCAAGATACGTCGAAAGGGAGTGAAGTTTTATTGGAGGGATGAATGTAATGAAAGATTCAAGGAGTTGATAATGAGGCTTATCACTGCGCCTATGCTCACGTTACCCAAAGGTGGAGAAATTTTTGAGGTATTCAGTGATACATAGAAGAATGTATTGGGTTGTGTGTTGATGAAAAATGAAAAAATTATTGCCTATGCTTCAAGGAAATTGAACGTTCATGAGTAGAATTATCCAACACATGATTTGGAGTTAGATGAGGTGATATTATCTTTAAAAAATTGGCATCATTATATATTTGGGGAGAAGTGTGAAATATATAAGGACCAAAAAATCCTCAAGTATATATTCACACATAAAGAGTTGAATATGCGCCAATGAAGTTAGTTAGAGCTGATCAAAGACTATGACTGCTCAATCCATTATTACCCTGGGAAAGCGAACAAGGTGGAAGATTATCTAAGTAGATATGACCCAGTGATTCTATCATTGATGAGAATTGAGAAGGATCCAATATTATTATATTTAATAAAGATGGTTAAGGGAATCCTAAATAAGGTAACATCATCAATCATTTCACAAACGATTTCTAATCCATCTCTTTTGGAAATGTTAAAGGATGCACAAAAGGATAATGTTGGAATTTAAAATAAAGTGGAATCCATCAGAAAAGGGAAATCCTTGGAGTTAAATGTTAATGAAGAAGGAATTGTGAGATTTGGGAAGACACTATGTGAACCATCAATTCCGAAGTCGAATAAAGAACTTTTGGATGATGCACATAGTTCAAATTTCATTATTCACCTGTGAAACAAATAGGTGTATCGAGATCCCCGAGAGAATTATTGGTAGGATAATATGGGAAGGATATCGCTGAGTATACATCAAAGAGACTGTTTTTTCGGCAAGTGAAGGCGGAGAGGCAGAAGTATATGGAGACGATGCGACCATTGTCTGTACCATCATGGAAATGGAAGAACATCACCATGGACTTTTTCACCAGACAGACGAAGACATCCAAAAAAACAAATCAATTTAGGTTCTTACGGATCGTCTTACAAATTCGTCACACTTCATTGCAATTCGAGAGAATTTCTCATTGGATCAACTAGCACAGATATATATTAGGTAAGTTGTAAGGATGCATATAGTACCACTATCTATTGTATCCGATTGAGATCCAAGATTCCCCTAAATGTTTTGGAAGAGTTTTAAAAATGCTCTAAATACTAAACTGAACTTCAGTACGACCTATCATCCTCAAAATGATGTCCAATCTGAGATAACTATTCAGATACTATAATATATGTTCAGATCGTGTTTAATGGACATTAAAGGAGTATGGGATAAACATATTCCCCTGTTTTACTTCTCTTTTAATAACAATTTCTACTCGAGCATCTGAATGGAACCTTATGAAGTCCAATATGGGAAGAGGTGCAGAACACCAGCATTTTGGGATGAAGTATGTGAGCATAATCTATTAGGACCAGAAATGGTGGATGAAATGGTGGAGAAGGTGAAAATCATTCAGTAGCATATCATGTCAGCCTATAGTCGACAGAAGAGTTATGTTGATAACAGTCGATGATACCTTGAGTCTAGTGTTGGTGAAATGGAATTACTATGCCTATCTCCATGGAATAAAGTCATGAGGTTTGGAAAAAATTGAAGTTAAGTCCTAGGTACATTGGCCCCTTCATGATTCTTGATCGTGAAGGGGATGTGGCCAATAAACTAGAACATCGTCCAACCATGGCCAATGTACATGATGCCTTTCTTGTATCCATATTAAGAAGTACATTCCAGTCCCCTCACATGTACTCTCTTATGAGTTAGTATAGTAATATGATATTATTTCTTACTAGGAGAAACTAGTGAAAATATTAGATCATAGTGAAAAAGTCCTACGAAAAAAGACAATGCCCCTTGTGAAGGTGTTGTGGAGAAACCACTGGTTTTAAGAAGAGATATGGGATTTAAAGGAAGTGATGAAGCAGAGTTACCCTCACTTTTTTATTATGGGAAATGGAAATTTCAAGGGTGAAATTTCTTAAGGGGGGAAGATTGTGATGACCCAAACATTCATTGATGATATTTCCTATTGATCTAATTAAATGTCTTATTGTGAAAAATGGTTATATAACATATGAAATTATATTATTTTATGTCTCTAGATTTTACAAAACCATTAATAATTGTGAACGTTTCTCACACATCCCTTGAACAGTGATTACATGAATTGTATAAATATAGGGCTTTAACAAATCCAATTTACAGAGAAAAATGATGTGATGGCCTCATCTAGTAGACTTGACCAGCATGAACCCTGTTTTTCAAAGCTCGGAAAAGAGGTGGCGTCATAAGGCTTTACTCTTGACCAAGTCCAAGCCGAGCTTCGACATTTTATGCTCGAACAGAACCGCCTTTGAGAGAAGTGGAAGTTGATAGAGATTATCACACGAGCAATGTTATTCAAGGCACCTAAAGAGTTTGTCACCATCGCAAACCTTACACTTCATTCTTATGTGGTTGTTATAAGGGGTTATGTAACAAGACCATATCACTATGATTATGTGCATTATTTTTTTATATAATAATAAATATACACTCATTTTTCTATTATTACTTTGTAAATAGTTTTTAAAATGAAAATAGTATGTTTAGCTAATATTCAACTAAGAAATATATTTAGATGAAAGAAAGTATTTTTTAATTAAAAAATAATTTAGTAAAATATTATTATTATTAAAATAGTTTTTAATAAATAAATATTATCATCTAATTTTATGAATTTAATTGTAATTTTTATTAAGGATAGAAAGGTGTTTTTGTCAAAACTCATGAATTTTTATTAAATAAAAGTTTTTATTTTAGAAGAAAAAATTATGTTAATAAAAATAATATTTATAAAAAATGAATATTATTTTTGGAATCAGGATGTCAAAATTATTCAACAGTGAATTTTTCATAATTTTCTGAGACATACGAATTTATAAGTAAAAATTAAATATTGTTTAAATATATAATGTGTTTTATGACATAATAATGACCCAATAGTGATATAATAAAATAATATAAAGGATATTTTCAGAAAATATATTATTTACCATAAAAAAATGTGATTATAGTTTTTTTGATTTATTTTACAAAACTTTAGTGGAACCTCCAAGAGTAATAAAACATTTTCTCTTTTTAAATGAATTTCTTTGTGATTGTGACTCACCTCCACATAATCAACTCTATTATTTTAATAAGTTAGGCCATCATCCTTATAAAATATTTTTGTCCACTCCCCATTTTCAAAAACCATGGTCTGGTTTTGTTATTGATTAGTTTAATGTGTGGTGACCCAAACCTAAATAATAAAAATTCCATCCACTTTCCTATATAAACCCACCCAAGCTCCCACTACCTATTCAGTAAAATACATTGGAGTTCATAAAACCTATGTCCTCCTCTCTCTAGAATCCTCCCAAGGTGTTCAACCTCTGAATAAGCCTCTTTCAAGCCTCTCCTAAGCCTTTGGGATCACACATCCAAGTAAGAGATTTCCTTTTTTCTCATTATGTCTCAATTTCATTATGTTGTTATAGCCTTTTAATTTCCATTAAAAATGTTGGGGTATTATTTTTCACCTCCCCCATACTACCCTATTTATTTATTAATTATGAGAGGCCCCTTTCACTATCATTTAATGCCTACCATGCACACCAGTTACCATGCCAAAATTCCATATGGAATTTCCCTCTCTTCATTTAAATTCAAGAAATTCCTTTTTATTATTAATTTAAATTCCATTACTTATGTTGGGACATGTTTATATATGAACCACTTACTGACCATTTAATGTAAATATGATGATAAACCCATTTCTATCTCATCAACAATTTTCATGAATTTTTTTGTCATGCTTTTATGCATCCGAAATTGCACCATGACTTTCCAAGCCAAAATCATTATGTAGTGAACACCACACCTATGTCTCTATCAATTTTATTAACAATTATGCACATATACATGTTTAATGGTACTTTCATTTGTGTATTCCATATTTCTTAATCATTGAATAACTTTTTATGTTGAATGGTTCTATGTTATATGATCTATGTGGCACACTTATGCATGAAATGAAATGTCCAAGAAGGGTGTGCCATGACAGCACTCCAATGCATTGGATAAAGATTAGTGTCATAATACGTCAAGTGCAATGACGGTTTAATCATTCTAATTAATGTGAAATGAGGATTTACTCATTATACATGTTCAATGAGCCTTTTATTTTGCTTAAATCATGTTAAATGTAGTTACGACATTTCCATGTTATGTTTATCATGTTATATCATGCCATTATACTCATGTTTATCTTATTCTCCCTTGATATTCCTATTGTATAACATGTATTGTATCTTTCATGTTATGCCTCGTTATCTCCCTTAATGGGATTTATATCTCACCCTTTTCTTATGCAGGTCCTCAGTTTATCCCATGCAATGCTAAGTACGAGGGAATGTAGTGGTCATGTAATGGAAGTTATAAACAAGATGGTGTGTCATATGTTTATGTTGTTATGTAATGTTCCTAAGACCCAAATACACTAGAACTATCAAACATACATGTTGTATCAAGTGGAGTTTTATATGTAAGAAATCATGTCTATGTGTGTAATACAATGAAGGGTTATTATACAAATGCTCTGTAAGGGTAAACATGGAGAAAATAAGACCAACCATAAACATTAGAATGTAAAAAAACATTAAAGGAAAGTTTAAACATCAAAATCATGAGCAATGACATAAATATTTGTAGTACATAAGACATGGATCATAATGGAACATTATCCATGATAGAATAGAATTATCATAAAACATGTAATTTTGGAAAACTAATAAGCACATATTATGATTTTTATAGTATCCAAGGCATTTCTGCCAAGAAAATTATAGTGGATAAAGTCCCTTAATGAATGTAGTTTACTTTCCATTCCAACCATGTATTACTGAACGTGGTTTACATTCCCTTTCATTCATGTCTATATAGAGATATTAATATTTACCAAATGCATTGGAGGGAGATATAGGTCCCACCAATCTCATAATGACACCATTCTTATGTGTGCCACAAAAACATAGAAAAATTACCCATTTCAAAACCCATTAAATCATAATCCATTAAATAAAATGTGTTTCTGAAAAATCATTCAATGATAATTAATATTAAAAAATGGAGTTCTTAAATATAATTACATAATAAACATAATAATATCATATAAATAACAGGGATATAAACATAAATGCACATAATCTTATATGTAAAATAATTTTGATAAAACACTTGATCTTCATTCTTGAGAAAAATATCCTTTATTCTTCAAAAATGATTTCTTTTCTCAAAATATCAGGGAATTTTTTAAAAAAAAATAATTAAGTTTAAAATAATCTTATAATCCTTTAGAAGAGTCTTCATAGAAATATGGTGTTATGAAGATGTAAAAACTCGTTCATGTCATATAAGTTAAAAAACACTCTCCTTGTACTTTTTTCGGAAAAGACAAAAAGTACCTCATATGGTAAAAAAAAGAAAGATTCCTTCCAAACCATTAGTAAATGTAAAAATGGTTAAAAATGAAATTAAACATACATAGAATAATAGTTATCATTTTATGAGAAAAATTTTAGACAACATGGACCAAGATGATAAATATATGCCAAGTAGATACTTATGAATATACAATCTTGGATAAAAAGTTATTGGAAAAGGTATTCCTTACCTTAGGTACAATTTCATCTATACATGTATAAAACTCATGTATAGTGGGTTTAAACATATTATTAACTTTTAATAGAACCATAATAATATTTATGATATCAAATATGATTCACTTATGACTTTATAGTACCCGGTCATTTCTTAATTCCATGTTAAAGAAACGTTTTGGGTAATAATCATTTTATTTATTGTGCGTGTTTGGACAAGTTATTCTTGATATTATAACCTAAATCATGATTTAAGTAATTTTATAATATAAAACATGATTTATATATCATATATATTAAGTATATAAAAATATATAATTGATCGATAAATGGAATGAAATACACTGTTCATGGAGATAGTAAGTCGTACGTACGCATGAACGTTGTTTTCATTTGTTTATTAAATTCAATGGAAATAAGTAAATGACATATATATATACAAAAACAATGTTAAATTATTATGTCATATATTTAATTATTATTTATTATATATACTTTATAATCATTCCTGAATGGTTAATATGGATAATGAATCTCATCGCGTCGTGGAGACGGTAAGCCATACGTATGCACAAGCAACGATATCCTTCCCATAGTTTTTGAACTGTATTGAAGTGTTGGTGTATAAAATCTCAAAATTAGTATCATTTTATTATAATCATATATTGTTATTATTACCACCATTATACTCATCCAATTAAGGTCATGGTGAAAAATAGATTACACCATGTCGTGGAGATGGTAATTCATACCTACGCACATGCAATGATTTCATTTTTTGTATGATGGATAGAAGGTGAAATAATGTTTTTTAAATTTATAATAACATAAAATTATACTATTAATACTTATTTCATTAATTTATAATGAAAAAACTATATATGAGGAAGTATAAGAAGAAATTAATTTGAATGAATCAGTAGAATATATTACTTCTTCCTCGACGTGCCTCTTAAATTTCCCATCAGGGTACAAGAGTTAGCCTTTTGAGAAGACTAAAACCTATAGAATGTAAATATGGGAGTTGATAAGAAACATGGTCATGGTTTGGCCGAGCATAAAGGCTCAAAATGGAGTGAAGATGAGAGGAAGTACGTTCCCTTTTATAAGAGGGGAGAGGGGCATTTAAGGAAAGTTCCAAAATATTAATTTATTATAAATTCAATTTAGATTTAAAATGGTCCAAAACTTATATAATTCTAACATAAGATTATTTTTGGTCGAATAACCTAAATCAAATAATTTTTGACAAGTTTTGAAAATTTTTTATTATTATATTTTTGGTTTTACCCTTATTGTTCCCTTTTTAATCTTACTGTGAAATCATGTTATTTAAACATTTTGGTTTAATGTAATTATCATATCATGTAAAATGACCCAAAAAAGTTATTTATGAAATATTTGGACTTATATTAACTATTTTTATGAATTTAATATCATTTAATAATTTATTTTAGTTTGTAAGTGAGGAATTATATCAATTTTTTAATCAATTCATTGTAGACTTTTTTTAAAATTCATAACAACCTTATTCACTTGAACCAAATGAACTAAATAGTTCACAATATATCAATGGAATCCATAAAATTATTTTATTACATCAAAATGTTAAAATTAAATTTATTTTAATATTTATAAATTCAATTATTTGATTATTTCATTAGTGAGGTAAACACTACATCATAATTTTTTCATAAATGTATTCATTTATCTAATGTATAAAAATTATAAATAAAATACCATGATGTAGGAAATAATATTATCTTTATAAGTACTATTTATATACATATATATCATTTATATAATACTATATTAAAATCAATTTAGTTAAAGATATATGTTTAGGTTATCATTATCATTACTTTAAATTAATTAGGATAAAATGTCATTTTCACATCCATGTGAATCCATGGGGTCCCAAAATCGACCCTATGGTTCGCATGGTCAGAAATATCACACCCAATAGGATTAATACATGTGTTAGAGTATTTTAATATTATTATAATTTTATTTTTTACCCTTCATTACCAGATTTACCCTTTAACCCTGGTAAATAAAATAAATACTAAAGTTACTATCCAAAATGTAAAAAAGTAAAAGGTACCTATTTACACAATTTTAACCATATGATTAAAAATATGGAATGAATTTTTTCAATTTAAAAACACATAAGTTTCAGTAATTAATTTAAAATTAATTCTCATTCTCAAAACCAAAATGCGTGGTTTTTAAGAACTAATAACTATCAAAAGATTGACTTCTGTTTAAATCCAATTTAAAAGTTAAATTACATCCAATGAGAATAATTGGATTAAATGATAAAATTATAATCCAATTACACTTTAAAGCCAATTAAAATTACAATCTAACAATATAAATAAATAAGATGATAATGCGGTTTTGACTTAAAATGCGGTATTTTTCACTAATCATTAAAATTTGAATTTTATCATAAAAATTCAAAAAATTCCACAAAAGTAAAATTTTATGTCTCGATTCCAAAAAAAAAGTTTATTTTGTCAAATATAACTTATAAAAGTGTCAAAAACTCGATTTAAAATGGGTGCACCATCAAAAGGCGGTAAAACTTCATTTTTTTACAAATTACCTCTTTAATCTGAAAAATTGATTTCTTTCTGATATCATGTTCTATAAAATTTGTAAGATATATTTTATTGTTATATAAAATTTAGAATTTTTTTAATAATATTCAAAATGTCTAGTTATATAGAATTTCAATATTATATATTTATTTAATGAAACTTTTTATTGCGTACAACGCATGCTATCGAGGAAGGTCACTCTTGAGTGTAACGCAAGCCAAGTCAATGTTGTGTGTTGTCAAAGCTTACTTTGTTGTTTCATATAACATAATCCAAACATAGTTCATTTATATATTGAAAAAATAAATACTCAGTGTTGTGGGAAATTAATTCTATCAAAGGAACTTTAAATTGTGTGCCACAAAATCCAAGAATCATATTGCATATACTACAAGCAAATACAGTTTTGTGTATAACAAAAGTTAATCTTTTTGTAGTGTAGAAAACAAGACATATAAGAAATTAAAAATAAACCATCTCCTAAATTCACATGGTGTTATATGTGAACATGGAAATGAAGTGGTTTATATCATGTATTAATGTCTGGGTTATCATTTCAAGGATGGATATATTTTTATGAAGGTACAGAAAATTTGTTGAATAATATTGTAATTTGGGGTTGATAAAATTTTATTGTAACTGTGTTTTAAGGGGAAATTGATTTTTGTATGTGAGAAATTGATCATATTAGTAATGAGACAGTTAAAAACTTACTTAAAAAGGGTTGGTTGATATGTTTATTAGTTGAAAAACTAAAATTGATAGATATTTTTAAAATTTAAAATGGGGAGATAGTGAATAATTATACAAATAAATTAAATATTTAAAATAAAAGACCATTGGGCTTCTCCTAGTGATACTTCATCTTAGATATGGTCTATTAGGTGGATATGTACATTTGATAAAACTAGTTGTCTTCAAATTGAGTTATCATTAAACATTATAAAATATTTTAATTGGAATATCTTGACAAGATATTGTAATGTATTAAAGAATATGGTCCTTCCCTAAAGTGGTATTTCCATTATAAATTTTAATTTATTTATTCTTGGGACATTATCTCAAAAAATATTTAGTTAATACATTCAAACATAACAGTAGCACTTCTCACCTTAATGGAAGGTGGAATCTATATGTTGTCAAAGATCCTCTCGATTTTATCCACCAAATCCGTTATATCTTCATAATCATATTCCGTTAAAGGATGGAATATTTTGGTGAACAAACTCTTGATCAGGATCCTCATTTCCCAAAAAATTGCAATTAAATGAAAATAAAATGGATATAAAATATCAATGTGACGCCATAAGATAATGTAAATGTGCACTGTCCATGTCCTATCTCAAAGGGTAGGATAAAATAACCAACCATTAATTTGTTTTCCCAACATCACTTGGAAACCCAACAGAGGATTTCATGAGTTTTGGATAGACACTCCTTCACACATGTAAATTAATCTATGAAAACTCTATCTTTTTTCCACCAAACCTCTCCAATAAATATTTTTGACCACATGGATATAGAAATGGTAAATTATTAATGATGATAAAAAATAAAAATACATCTATACAAATATGAAATAAATGAGCGGGGCGGAGGAATAGAATATCTGATACCTGGGATTGAATATTTGAATCATCTGAGAGTATGTAGATATATTAAAAACATAGAAAATGTTCAAGAATTGGATTCACTAGATCTTTGAATTGTTTTAGCCTTGTATTTGAGCTTTGGAATTGTTCCAGCATTGATTCAAGGTTCAATTCACAAAGGAGGAGCACCAGAAGAGTGTGGTTTCAATAGAAGCTTTGGATATCTTGAAGGTTTTGTGACTTGTTAGTGTTATTTAAATAGATTTGGACAATTTTTTCAACGCTTCCAAAACATTTCTTATAAATATCTCTTTTATCAATGCTAAATTAATTAGCTTCGATGAAGCTCTATCGTTAGTAATGCTAAAAAAGAACTGGTAAATACTTCTATTAATAGTTCTTATTACTTAAACGTTGATAAATGGTCTATAATTATAATTATAAATATATATTTTTCAAAACATATTTGTATAATTGTATATATATTTAAAATATATACCTTGTGAATATATTCTTTATTTTAATCTATTTATCATAATATAACAATTATTTAAATAATAATTATTTAATTGTAATAATATAAATACTTTTTTATAAAACAGCATTTATATCATTGTATCTATTGATATAATTATATATATATATAAATTAAATATATATATAATTAATATATATATATAATTAATATATATAAATAAAAATAAACTAAATATATTTCTTATTTAAATAAATTTATTATAAATTTGTTATTATTGAAATATATATAATAATTTATTTACAATTATATAAATACATTTATAAAAAATAATATTTATTTATTTACAATTATAAATATGTAAATGTATAAATATAGTGAATATACATTTGTAAACTTATTTATATATAAATAACTATTACAAATACATTGTTAACATTATTGATGATTATTTAATATTATGTACATGCATGTTAAAAATTGGTGAAATTGAATAACAAAAAATGAGTACACATTAAAAACATTGAAAAATTGGATATTTTTTTATTAATTAAAAATAAATTATTAAACAAATATGGATATCTATTGAAAAACATACAAATACATATTGAAAATATTAAAAAACAATAACTAAATATATATGAACTAAATAATAGAATTGATTAAATACCCAAAAAATTAAATAATAAAAAATAAAACATATTAAAAATGAATTAACACATAACTATAATAAAATTAAAAATAAATAAATTAAATTTATTATTATTAAAAATGTGATACAATAAATGTATAATGTTACAATGAAATTAAAATATGAATACTAAATTTTGAATAAATTTCATAAATAATAGGTGTAAATGTTTCTATATAAGATTTCATTAATTACGAAAATATTTATGAGTGTATATTGTATATAAAAAATCATTATTTACATATATATAAAATAACTATAAGACACGTTTGATCTATGTTAAAATGAAAACTCGATCAAAATTCAATTGTGTTCTTTACACGGAGTAATTAGTCAGTATTTTTATTTCATTTTATTTTTTAATTATAAACCATTATTTAGTAAATTTATTACTATTTAATGTAAATCATAAATATTTTTAATAAGTAATTCATATGAGTATGTGTTAATATATATCTATATATTTAATATATATTGTTTATT
Organism: Viscum album; assembly: GCA_963277665.1. Taxonomy (NCBI): domain Eukaryota; kingdom Viridiplantae; phylum Streptophyta; class Magnoliopsida; order Santalales; family Viscaceae; genus Viscum; species Viscum album. The sequence continues at coordinate 339,597 of CAUJRU010000244.1, read as the reverse complement.
CACACTATCAATAATTATTTAATTAGTAAAATGTTTAATATTTTTCACAATTTACTTTTTTATAATATTTATTTTTTTAATTTTGAACTAACACATATCAATATTTTTTATACTTTCTGTTTACTATTATTCATAATTTATATATACTATAATTAATTTATTAATTTTTACTAATAATTATTTAATAATTTTTTATCAAAATTATTTTTTTTATTTATTTAATAATTTTGGTTTAATCGGACCATTATCATTGCTTAAAAAGAACTTGTAAAGGACCCCTTTATGAGTACTAAAAACAAAGCACCAATAAAGGGTACCCTTTATCAGTACAAAAAAAAAGCACTGATAAATGGTACCTTTTATCATCACTAAAAATTCACTATAAATAGTCCCCAATATCAGTTTTTGTTTAGCGCTGATAATGGTACCCTTTATCATTACTTTTTCAAGTTCTAGTAAAGGTTAGTGCTATTAATGTTTTGTTTTATAGTAATATAATGGATCCAATTAATGGTTTATAAAAAATAAAAGTTACAACATCCAGTCTGTTTTTTATCCCACGTTTTCTAGGTTTATTTATAAACAACTCAACCAACCATCACTAGGCCGTTTCCCTTCATCAGATCCATAATAATTAAATATAAAATCTTGTTGAAATGCCTGGGTAGGGTGTGACTATAATACTCAATAGGATGCCACCAAGGGCTCAATAACATCATATTATATAGATGTACGAGTGAATTAATTTAATTAAATAGGGTATGTATATTATAATAATATATCATAAAATAATAAAACATATATCAAGTTATTAGTGATTGTACCTACCTCCTTCAGCACCATTATAGAAGGAACCATGATCAACTTTATGACATATCCCCTGCAATGGGATATTTCAAAAACAAGACTGAGATATCCCTCTTGAAGAGACATCCAAATGTAAAAACTAATCATTTGAAACATCCCCTCAGGGAAAAAGTATATGACTCTAAACCTTTACACTCAATTAAAATGTAAAATAACAAAACAATATAATATAAGATAAAAATTAATGATCAAACATCACAACAAATAATAAAGCATCATAACCAGCAATCCACATACAATAATCAGAAGCATATGTCTCATAAAGCTATGAATACACAAAACTTGTCATAATAAATCAAATATAGGTCTCTATGGTTATACATACTTTCTAAAATTAATTCCTATAATCTATATAAACCAATCAAAAATGTCAATGGCTTCTTACCTCAGGTGTAACCGTGATAATAAAGTAAATGGTCACTATCTATGTCCTAAAACCCAATTGGATCCTAGAGAGATTCCATTTAGAATTTTTTTTAACTCTATAATTGAGCTAGAAGAGGAACCATTCACAAAAAATGTTAGTACGTGATCAACTCACCATGGAAAATCCACTTTCGACAACTGTCTTGGTCTAAGTATTTCATGAAATCCAAATCATTTTTCTGGATGTCAATTCTCTAAACAATCATTAAAACTATCATTTGATCATTTTAAATCCCATAGATATGACCAATTCATTGAAGATAAAATAAATTTTTATCACGTAAAGGAAGATATGATTGATCTAGATCACAAAATAATATAGTGGATTTGATTCACATGATCAGTCATGTAATAACCCAAGCTTCCACGGAACGCTTCACTTTAAATAATACAATAGCGTGTGTTGTATGCAACTTTGAGTTCTAACACACCACAACCAATCAAACTAGCCATTATGAATAGTGATACCCACTTTTTGAAATTTTATAAATTTTATAATTCAAAATAAAATTCATTTTTGGATTTGAAATATCGAAATTAGCTTAGGGTGAATTTTTGGTATTTTACTGAAAACTTTCAATTTTTTATGAATAGTGAAAAACACTAAGTTATAGTTTAAAACCGGATTTTTATTTAAATAATTATTTATTTTATTTTATTTTATTTTATTTCCAAATAGATACATAATACCTATATGAGTTCAATATAATTCACTGTAGTCATTTTATAATAATTTTAGATATATAAAAATTTTATTGAACTTTTCACCTCCTTTTACCCACCTCCTAAGAGAATTTGCAAATTCACATAAAACACAATTTTACCGCTTTTGTGATTTAAATTTAAAAAATACTATAGACACAGATGATATTAATAAGTAAAATATGGTTCAATAAGATGAAAATAATTTTGGCTGAATAGTAACTGTTTACTTTTATTTACCACGGTTAAAAGTAAATAGGGTATTTGAGGGTAAAAATGATATTATTATTACCCTAACACATGTCCTAATTTTATTGGATAAGTATAAATCGACCAAAAACAACCTTAGGAATAAAATACAAACCATTTTGGTCCACTTGGATTAGATTAGGTCACTTATAATTATTTTATTTGGAGAAGAGTTAAAAGAGTTAAAATCAAAGTTTAATAACTAATTTTTTTTAAATATTGGGTTATACATAAGATAAATTCGACTATAAAAATTCATTAGAAATATAAAACTGTTTCCTACATAATTGAATTTTATTTATAATTTTTAGACATTAAATAATTTTATTTACTTATGACACAATGATGATGCAGTAATTACCTAATTAATGAAATATTAAAATAATTGATATTATAACCATCCAAATAAATATCATTTCAGATTTTTTATGAATTATAATGATTTTATAGGTTAATATGACATGTTATGGTTGGTTAGAATATTTTTTTCGAAGTAATACTGCTGTTATGAGTTTAGAAAAAACAAAAAACCAAATGGTGTCAAAATTGACATAAAAGACTTTTTAAAAACAATATTATATTATAAATTGAAATTCTATCCCTAAATATCTAAAGTTCAGACAAAGGACATATATAATTATATTTTTATCATTAATGAACCACTTTGGGTTCTCTTGGAAGTATATATTATGTTTATTAACAATACAATATAAAAAAACAAAGAGACATGGTAAATATCAAACTATTTAACAAATAGTTAAATCTAATAAATAAAGTTAATATAGTGACTCAAACCAGTCTAAAATCTATTAGATGAGAGGTTTTCTACCCATCCCCACCTTATAATTTAAATAATTTATTTTCAAGCCATTATAAACTGACAATTACTTTATTATTTTATTATATTTTTAGCTTTTCCAAAGGTGACCCTCACCCCTGTTATAAAAGAGAACTACCCCTTCTCTCTAATTCACACCTTAAAAGCCATTTAGCTTGGAAAAAGTCTAACCAAACACCCTATATAATATCCTCCCTTAACCCTAGATGCCTTCCTTTAGTCATAAATCCAACCTAAGAATCTCTTTTGATCAAATCCAAAGGAAGAACCCTAAAAGGAGGTAAATATTTCATCACCTCTTTCAAGTTACTTTCTTCTTCCACTTACTTTTTCTTTGTGGTTTCCATTATAAAATAATAAATACAGTATATTATATATAATTTTATGTTATTATAAATATGGTGCAACCAAATTCCTTATTCTATCCATCCTTTTAATGACATGTCATCATACGTGCGTACGTACAACTTACCGTCTCCAGGTCGTGGTGTAATTGTTATTCAATACATTATTTTTTGGATGGGTATAATAATGATTTTTAATTGATATAAATAATAAATATAACATTATAATTATTCTATATATATGATATACCATCCAATTATATATTATTTTAATATCAAAAGAATGATATTGTCGCTCGTGCGTACGTACGGATTACCGTCTCCACGAACGCGATGAGACTCATTCCCCATCATATCCATTCTAGAATAATTTTCATTAGATGATTAAAAATAATGTTTAAATACATGATATCATTATTTATATGAATAAGATACATCCCATCCATAAAAAATGACCCACATAATAAATAATATAAAGGAAAACGAATCTGTTAACACCCGAAACAATTACTAAGATATTATTTACAAAGCAATGTTAAAAGATCATATATGATATCATATTAATGTATATGATTATTTTATAATTTAATAACAATTATATCACCATTATAAATGAGTTTAACCAACCATTGAAAATGGAAAAGTACAAGGTAAGGGTTAATTTCACAATCTCTTTATTATCCGTGGTTGTTATTACGTAAGTATCTACTGGGTCCTCTTTATCATCACATGCATGTTTCTTAAAAATTTATTCCAAAACAATTGGGCTATTTACTAGAATATTGGTTAAATTCATTCATACCCTTGTTTGACATTTTGTAAAATGTTTTGAAAAGAATATTTCCGTCATTTTCCAAACAGGGTACCTTATGACCTTTTCGACAAAATTAATGTAAGATTGTTTTTCTAACTTATACGGAAGGTGCAGTTATTTTCTGCCATCATAACATCATCAAAGCTTCTCTTACAAGCATATAAGAATATTTTCCAAATAACTTTTTTCTTTTATAATTATATTAATTTTAAATGATTTCAAAATATAAAGAGATATTTCTCTGAAAAAGGTTTTGATTTCATATATGTCAACATCCTTTGATGGATTTTAAGTTTATTTGAAGTTGATTTATTATGATACTAAAATTCTATATTTTATTGATGGTTTTGTGATTTTTTTGACTGTGGATGTGTTATTTTTATACCATTCATGGTTTATGGATAAAGTATTTACATTTCATATGCGAGTTTTAATATAAATATTTATGTTATGTTTAAACCTTTTCATATGAGAAATGAATTGGACTTAGTATGTGATGGGTGGAGCCCGCTATAACTTCTCAATGCATCTGTAGATCTCATGAGATAAACTATTGTCTTGGAAAAAGGCCTTGACAAATTATTATTTGATGTCTTGGCACAAGGCCTTGACTATGTGGTTATGAAAGTTTGGCATTATGCATTCCATCATTATGAAAGTGGCTATTGATATTGCATTTGATTATTCTACAAGTAGAATATCAATGTGAGTAATTAAATGGAATTATTTGATTTTAAATTTTCCATATTATGTTTATGTTCAAATTCAAAAATATTTTGTTTTAGTCTTATACATTTCCTAAAATATTTATGCTTATTTATGAAGGTTTTTTCTATATTGTAATACTTACTGAGAATCTGAGCTCACCCCATTATATGTTTTATTTTTCCCAGGATGCGAAGAAGTATTTCATTACTGACCTGTAGGGATAGTCTGAGGGGATATGAGTGTGGTATATGGAAACAATGTTGTTGTAGTTTTTCATTTTATGATGTAATGTAAACCTTATGGATGTATCTAGTACTTTCAAGGCTACTAAACTAATTGGTATTTTGAGACTTGATCTTTTGTGATCATGCCAATGTTATGTAATAATGCACCGACTCTAGTTAACTGGGGTCGGGGCATTACAAGGCAGGTGTTTTAGTGTCAAAGATATGAGTTGGAAGGTGAGAGGAGAGTTCAAAATCAACTCAAGAGAGCCTATGGTTTATAGTACTAGGAGAGTAGGTGATTGAGAAAGGACAAGTTCAATTCATCATTTTATTTTCTATAATCATTAAATTTCATGGTGTGAACTATGTAATCACGTTATAACATTTTCAAAAAGATGATACGGTGAAAATCAAATCATCTCAATATTAAATCAAAAAACCCCATATTCAATTTATGAATTTCCTCCCACATTGTGAATGGGCCTCACATACTAGACACAGATTCATGGATTATTCCTAGAAACCATGCATGAAATGAATATCCATTAATTGTAAGAATATCTCCATTAGCCAAGTTCCATCATGTATGTCATGACCCCCTCCCATCAAAGATGCCCATCCTGAGCTGGCAATGGTGAAAGGGAGATAATGACCCCTGAGTCCCACCTCCAATAGGCCCCATGGTGGCGACTAGCACCAAGGATATGAGTTTTCACAAATATGGGAGGCATTACCATTTTTATTATTTAAGATTGGGAAATAGGACAAGTCAACCACAAAAAAGGAAAAGAACAAGTGTATAGAAATAAACCCAAACCAATTCCACATGCATGTTTAAAAACCTCTGAAACAAGGTACAAGTACAAGAATGCTCAAAAAGTAAAATACCAAAAGAATCAAGAGTACAACAAACTGCAACAACTCCAACTGTCCCGACTAGTAGGGTACTGCACGACCCTGGTAGTCCTCCTGGAAACCTGAAAGTAATCATAGGGTGAGTGTACAAGTATAATCAGTAGGGAAATCTAAAGCCCTCATGCACAAGTGGGGAGACATCCTAATGTCCCGTGAGAACAAAAGAAGAAACCAAAACCTGTCAAGGAATTCTATCCACCCAACCTCACCAGTCACACTCACCAAGTAACACAATTCAACATAGTATAGTAGCAATGTTATCAATGTATGGGTACCCCGCACCACCTTCCCACTAGTTATTGATGACATCCTACGCATTGGACCAATCCTGCCATTCTCACCGTATTCCCACTGCCTCATCCCACCCGTACAAACCTGGGCCACATCCTCACGCAGTCCCAATACCAAACCCCGCCTGCAAACACCTGGGCCACAACTGTCACACGTAACCACGCCTACAAACACCTAGTCCAGAACAACCACTTCCATGCCCGAAGACACCTGGGCTAGAAGATCTACTGCCATGCCCGAAGACACCTGAGCCTCATCCCGAAGACACTTGGGAAACCACCTGCCATCACACACCTGGGCCAACCACCACACTACCTTGCCTGATGATTCTTGGGATAATAATGGACCTCAGGCCATCACATCCTACCCGAAGATACTTGGGCTACCCGGGAAAGGGAGCATAAAGGAGCTAATAACCACCACTAATAGAAGTGTTGGAAAAAACACCCTCCCCCATGAAATGGGGGTGATCAGCACTAAGTGATCAACATGGTTGGGGTTCATAAAGAAACATAAAACGTACATATTTACATAAGTATAACAACCACTCAGCCCATCCTAATGCTTCTACACAAAGATCTTAGCATGTGCCTTGGTACTGCTACTTCGAGAGTATGCACACAACAAACAATCCCAAAACCCCATTTAATGTTTTCATGTTTCAACAGCTTTAGTTATCAGTTTCTTAACTACCAGGAAACTATCAACAACCAAATTAGACCAAGCGTTCATAAAACATATCCCTGCCATCCACAAATCAAGTTATGAAAATAGATTCCACACAAACAAGTCCCTTGTAATTAACCAACCAACCCCATTGATTTTTATTCTCATTCCATTACCATGCCCCACCATTCATTAACTCTTCCACTTTTAATTATTATTCACAACCCATAGTTCGTTCACATTCAAACCCATCCCTGCATCCCCGCTTCCAATCACTATAACCACAATCACACCGAAACCCGTACATTATCATCCCTTTGATACCATTTATCGCAGCCCAGCTTCCCATCGCCAAATAGCATTCACACCAACCCACAACCAAGACAACCGCAGCCCCGCTGCTCACCTGATCCACAACAACCCACAAAACACCCCCTTCATATAAATAAACCCTAACCAACACCCACATGTTTATTATTTCAGTTTTTTCAACCAGGTTGATCACAAGGGTTCCAGGTATTTAATCATCCAACTTTACGTGATTGACCAATTTCCACATTCAATAAAATCTTCATACATAAGAAAATCCATAAGGAGAGGGAAATATTTAATTACCTAAGAAAAGTCCCCCAAGGACCATGATTTTCAGTAGGCAGAGGCTCATTCAATTCACAACATCATATCATAGGATATAAATAATGTAACTGCATTCAGAAACTTCCCATCCCCATTATATAAGACATTTATTATCTTTATTAAACCGGTTCAAATGTGTTTCATATAAACAAGAGTACACCAACCTCACATGATGCACAATCTAGAGAGATGAAGGTAAGATCCCTACTTCAAAAGGTTCTGATGTCCTTCTACGAACATGACCACCATGATCACAAGGATTCTCCCAGAATGACTGCACCCACCAAGGATTTCATGGCACCACCGAATCAACAACACAAGAAACACCCTCAACAAGGAGATCACATTCCGTAGTATGGAAAAAAAATCGGAGAAGTAGGACCGGAAAGAGAATACAAGAACAGAGGTTTAACGTACCTTTTTAGAGTCATTTGTCAAAGACCGGCATTCCCATCAATTATCAGTAGTCTCCTCGGTTGGAAACTGCAGAGGGTAAGTCAAAGAATAGGGAATGGAATAGGTTGTATGATGTTCTCCTCAATGACACGATCCCACAGTCACTGACGGATCGACGATCGGAGTCCGGATGAAGAAGTTAGGAGGAAGGCCTCTAGGTCATCTGGGAGCATTGCCGTGCGGAGAAGAAGAGAGTTCCATAAATAACACATGACCCTATATTATATAGGAAACAAAAATGTAAAACGGTATGCAGTGTGTATTAATGAATACATGACATGACCGTACAACTGTTACATTGTCTGACTGGTCAACACACGACACGTCACGCGGTTTCCATGCGTTTAATGATAATAGTAACTTCGATTAATAATAGCTGTTTCATTGACCCGAGACATGATTCCTAAAAAGGTATTCATCATTGGTCTTAAAATGACTGTCATAATTTCAGGGTTACTCTGGTGCTGACAGTTCGTCAATATGATACTGTATGAGAAAGACACGTTGGATACAAGATCCCGTAATAATAATGATATTATTATTATTGGGTGTCTCATGGACCTGAGCCACGAACCATAATTTAATATCCAACATTACACTTGAATTGACCGTATTAATGACAGGATCACATCGCCACTGACGAGAAGTCAATCGGACGTCACACACGGGAGTTATGGCGGGTCGAAGATTTAATAATAATATTAAATCTATTAATTCACGAGCGTTTTGGGTACCCAATCCAAAAACCCGAAAAAGACTTCCAATATTGGACTCATAATTTCTGTCTCGAAGTCAGGGTCGCATTGCCGTTAACGGTTCGTAAAACTGAGGTTGCGCGAAGAAGTTATGGATGAAACACAGTTTACCCAACGAAAATAATAACAACATTATTATATTTTTATTATTATTTTTAATTTAATATAATTACTTAAAACCTCATATCCAAACCCATGCACCACCAAAAAAACTCCTCTCCTTTGACTCAATGTCAACCATGACACACCCCCTTGATTGATTTCCTTATTTTTTTCCTTTATTATTTCACAACTTTTGATATCTCATATTCTCTCTCCAATATCTTCCACAATTCCCTCATGCTCCAACCAAAGTGGCGCCTCCCCTTCCTCATTCCATTCCCAACATGCCCCAGACTTCAGTACTTTATAGTTTTTATTATTTTTTTATTATTCCATCACTTTGTAATCTCTCTCCAATCTCACTTCAATGTCATTATTAATAAAATTAATATTAATAACACCCATTATTAATGTTATAATTTAATCACATTAAATTAGATTACCATAATTATTCTCATATTAAACTAAAACCATTCCATGCGACTCAAAACCATTTAATTTAATTGAATTAAATGACAAAACAAAATTAATATAACTTACATATTCAACACCTTTTTAATTAATTTAATTTCATTAACCTCTCGCACATAGTTTTACGCCATCATTGTTATTTATTGTTTTTCAGAAATAATAACAATTCATCAACTTGTTTGATTAAATCATCACCATTATTATTTTTAATAATGATATTATTTACGCTCATCGCATTGACCACGTTAAACCACCCCATTAGATATCTGAATCTGACCATGTCATGTCAATGTCGCATAACATCCGTCAATTTAATTATTTAATTCTATTTATTTTTATTCCACACTGATTAAATTGAAACCAATTTTATTAAATTAAAACCATTAAATTTAATAAAACCAACATATTTTTACGCCACCATTATTAATATTTAATATAATAATAACAACAAACTTACCTTTAATTTTATTACCACACCCCCATGCTTCTACTATGCATATTCATTTATTTTTTGCAATAAATACCATGACTCATTTCATTAATCTCTCATTATTATTAATATTTTGAATAATATTAATAACACAACACCCATTATTATTATTCAAATTTAATTTCAAAAAATACTCAATTAATAATAAACCACATGTTTCATTTATCAACATCTAATGGGTCACACACCTTCCCACTTCACATCATTAATAATAATAACACCCATTAAATCATTTTATCATGATTATTATCTTTTTAGTTTAATTAATCACACAATTTATGACATCATATTTATAATTTAACATATTTTTTACGTTATCATCAGTATTAAAAATTATCATTATAACGCATGTCATGTTGACCACATCGATTTCAACAAAGGAATGGACCGGAGGGGTTCAGGCCATTACAATTTAAGCCACTACCTTCTATAAACACCTTTAAAAAGACTCAACTATTTTAACCACACCCTTAATGGTCTCTAAAACATAAAATGAGTCATAACTTGAGTATGTTGATATTACACATGTCTTATCTTGTTTTGAACCCACACTCTACCATCAATCTAAATCAAGGTCCGGTATGTCGTACTAGTCATATGAGAGGAGAAATCCAATCATTGTTAAGAAAAAATCAATTACATGATCATCAACATAAACAACCACCCCATAATTAGTTATTATCAATATATTGTTAGATATGTATATATTCATCCTCTAGTGGTGAGAAAAATATAATCGATACTCCCCTATTATACCATTGATATATTTCATGATACTCCATGTGGTGTACCTCATGGGTTATTAAAGGTACATAAACACTTTTATTCCTCATGAGTATAATTATATCTCAACAAAAAAATATTCTAACATTAACAATATTTTTTTTTGTTACTATAATACTTCATGAAGAATTCCCTTTCCAGAAAACTCAAATTCAATCATTAAGAGGTAAATATACTCTTATTTACTAACATAAAAGAATAATAAATTTTTTATTAACGCTTATATAATATATTCTTTATTTATTATAATATTTGAATAATTCTTAAAAACCATTTGTAATCTCTTATCTATCATATAATATATAATATAATTCCATATTATCCTCATATTTTTTATAGTTTTTTGGGTTTTGTTAACTCATTATATTTATATATAATTCCATCCATATCTCCCTACGAGAATTTAATAAAACCCTCCAAATAAACTCTATAGTGAGTAACATATATAAAAAACCTATGTTGGAATAATGGTGACAATTATGAATTATATTCCAAATAATCATCTCCTTAAGCATATTAAAACTCTTAAACTCTATATAAACTAATGTTATAATTTTAATAAATTCTTTTTTCAACATAGACCATTTCAAAGTTTATTATCATCATACACGATACATGTTCCATAAAACTATTGGAAAATAATGTTACTACTTTCATTATTACTTACCAAAACATCCTAAAATCCTTTTATAATAATGTGATACTCATTTTGTTACAATAATTAAATATAACTTTAACATTTTTATTTACCATCGCTTATACCAAAATTCAATATGATATTTATTGGAATATAAAATTAATCTTTCATTGGAATAATAATCTACTTTTTTATACTGAAAATATGTATTTTAAAAAATTATCTTACTTGCATCTTTGAAAATATATTATTTTAAAATATCATAATATGATACACAAACTCCATTGTGTTTTCAAAAAATAGTTACTTCATTTTAGTAGGGATATAAACAAATAAACTATTGTCTTTATATCATATATGATTCTATTTGTTTCCGAATAATTTTCCTTTGAAAAGAATTAATTTTATTAAAATATGTCACTAATGGGGTGTAGGAAAATATTCCATCATATTTTAACAAATATCTGAATTAACCATTCAACCTGGATAAAATATTTTTATCTTCGTCTCATATTCTATCCATGTTATATAATCATATTAATTATAAACCATGTGTTTTGAATAAATTATCTCATATTTTTTATAACATCTCTTTGTTAATAAACAACTAACCTTTCATATATGACAAGTTATATAAATATTTAAATCCTTTATTTGATTCATATAAGATTAATATATTCCATTATATTTAAATCACTAATACTGAAACTATTTTCTTCATAAATTGAATAGAAACAACAAAAATTTAATAAATTCATTAAATGATTTGTAAATCATGCATATTTAAGAGAAATTAAATTATACATTAAGAATCATATATACTTCATAAACATATAATTTACTTTTATAAAACTGATACGTGACAAATATTCTATGAAGACTCAAAAACACCTTCTGGTGTCATGAAAAATTACATCATAACGAATCATTATCGATCCTTCCTTATTAAACATTTATGTTTCAATGAATATGAATGTATACTCAAAGAAAAATTATTAGACCTTCTATATAGAATTTATTCATTCAGTTTGAAATTCTACCAAACTATAGTATATATATAACCAAAAAACCTAAATACCACGTGCCTAGTTTATTTATAATCGTAACACGGGAATATCAGGTAATCTTTTATATAATTCATTTATATTATAAAAATATTTCAATCAATGAAAATGGTATAAATTATTAAACTTGAACACACCTTATAGAAAATTATTAGTCTCTCCAAGTCATTGGAATACTCACTTATATTTAGTATTTGAGGCCAAAATTCATTTTTTCATTTTTCATCTAATGCCTCTGAATCCCTAATTAAATAATTATACACCTAATATTTAACCATTATAAATAAATAATACAAGAAAAAAATAATTTTATTTGGTATATTTTTATACATTCTCATAATGTTATAATAAAAATAAATAAAATAGGAAAACTAGGTAATATAATTTACTAGAATGGTTAGAATAACTATCGTAAAACAATTAAAAATGTGTTGTCGTATCATATGCTTAAACACTATAGGATCGTACTAATGGATGAATATAAAGTATTCAAGATATAGTCCTATTATAATGAAAAAACATAGAACTACACTTGGTGTATAATATAATATATGTATTTGAATGATGGATTCAGAATAAAGTATATAAATAGAGTAATATTACTATTGGGAATTTGACAGTTAGAATCCAGCCATTAGGAATTTGACTATTAAGATCTGGACATTGTAATAGAAATGCAATAGTGATACAAACATGTTCTTGATAAAATACATAAAACCAATTTAAAATAATATATATAATAAATAATAATAAGTAATATAAAATAATAAAATAGAAGAAAAAGTTTTTTATTTTTTAGCATCGAATTCTTGATTTTGAAATACATAATTATTTTAAATAAAAACTAAATTTATCATAGATATAAAAAAAATTCATAAAATCAAAACATAAATTTAAAATCATAATTTTGACTTTTCAAATGGTGATTTTTTCATAATTTTTCTACATAGTCAATTTTTCAGCTTAATAGACAAGTACAATATAAATATACGATAAGCATTGTGACATAATAAAGATTATAAAATGATGTAACAGTCAAAAAATTGAATAAAAGTCAAAATATATTTTATTTTTTAAATATAAATTACGTTAATGAATTAAAATCATTTTCCAAACCTATAATTCACTTTTAATAGTATAAAATGTAAATTAAGGGTTTAAATATAACATCCTATAGAAAACATTCATTTCTATGGAAAATTAATAGAAAATAACGGGTTTTGGTTCTAAAATCATTATAATATTAAATATTATGTATATTATTCCAAAACCATGAATCAAACCAATTTTGGTAAGATAATGGTTTTTCTTTTACTACAACCTAGATTTACAAGGTCTATGTTTTGAAATTATAAAAAATTCCACGACACTTGAAATAAATGCCCACTAATTTTCCCATTACTCTCCACCAAATATTTTTTAGTGTTTCCCAAAAATAAAATTCCCTCTATAATCACTTGAAAGACCTTACATACTTATATGGTGCACTTATAAATACTTATGATGTTATTCCACAATGTAAGGGCTCTTAAACATCCTATTTAATTTTAAACTGTAATTCCTTTGTTATATTGTCTTTTAAAAATCCTATATATATTTATAAATTATTTTAATACAATTTTATAATCAACCATTTGAAATATATTTAATGTGATAATACTTAACCTCTTTTATTATATCCTTTTTCAAAGTCATTATAGTACTGAGGTAAGTATTACCAATCCTCCACTTTCCATTTCAGTTGAAATTCCTTTGTTGTATTGTCATTTAAACTACCTTTTCTTATAAGGAAATTATTTTAATTCCATGTTATTATCATAAATTCTTAATATTTTTAGTGATATATTACTTACCATCTCTCATTATATATGTCGTCAACATTGTTACTACGTCAAAGTAAGGATTCATAATTTTTCCACTTCCTTAATTTTTGTAATCCTATTTAATTACATTTATTTTCACTAAGGAATGTTATTATGATCCATTTTAAAAAATTCCTTATTTTTTAAATGATATATCATTGTTTTCACTTTTTATACTTCCTTAGTAATCATTTATAATTATCAAGATATCCTACAGCTATAAAACCATCCTAAAATTTTAGTTAAAAAATGCATGTGTAGTTTTTTTAGAAAATAAATCTATTTATAGAAACAAATAACTGGATGTAGTTTAATAACATACAAAACTAGTGGAAATAATTGTAAAAAGAGTTGATTGTGTATTTTCCAATAATCATTCCAGATCACAGTGAATGGGCCCTTAATATATACATAGTTTGGTATCCCTAAAGGATATTATTGAGATGATTTACATGTACTTTTCATACCATTATGAAATATTTATCTATAATTTCATTGGAATAATACTTTTTCAAATACATGTATTTCTATCCCTAGATTCCTACATCATCTATGTCTTTATGAACACCAAATAACTATAATATATTATTTTTACACTTTTATGGATGTTTATTTGAAAATTGTGAATCCATAGTTCTTCTTCCTGGATTTGATGAAGATATATTTTTTAAATCATTAATTAGGGACAATATTTTCATTATATATAATTATTTCATTTAAATAGGAATATTTTATAAGATATTCCCCCATTGAGAATTTTATCTATGTATTTATGATGTTAATTACTTAAATATTATTCAATGTAATATTTTTTATGTGATGGAATGCCTTGTACTTTTATGATATAGGTGAGTCATGGAATTTTGTAGCACCTTGGTGCACTAGTAGTTCTGGTGAGGCAACTAAGAAATGTTAATGGTAGAATACATAACTTTTATATAATATGTATTGGACCAAGGATGGGATGGTATGTTTCAAATGTTTGGCATTATATATCCCCATCAATATTTTATCAATTATTGTTATCCATGTATTTCTTTATTATCCATTTATATGTTATACTTTAAGTTTTAATTAATTATTGAATTATTATAATTAGTTATTCTTTTCATATTGATTATTCTATTCTCTTGTTATAATATATTAAAATATATGATACCCCTTACTGTGAATATAATCTCACCCCACTACTATAAATACGCCTTTTATCAGCACTAAAAATGGCCTATAACAGTGCTAGAAAAGCGTTGTTAAAGCCGACGAAGATAAAGGGGGCACTTTATCAGCGCTCCAAAAAGTGATGATAAAGACCCCTTTTATCAGTGCTAAAAAAAGTGCTGATAAATGGGGTCTTTTATCACTGCTAAAAAAACGCCTTGATAAAAGGTTCCTTTATCGGTACTTTCTTTTTAGGGCTGATAAAAGTCCCCTTTTATCAGAAAATTTTTTAGCACTGATAAAAGTAAAAAAAATTAAAAAAAATTAAAAAAAATTGAAAAAAATTAAAAAAATCATGCCAATCGAGGGGATTTTAGAGCGCTTGAGCCCCCCTTTTAACAGTGCTTTCTAGCCCCTCAAATGCCCACATGCACCCCCCCCCCCCTCCAACCTATATCAGTGCTACACCCACCCCCTTTATCAGCACTAGCCCCCAAATCCACCCCCATGCGCGCCCCCTTACCACCACCAAGATTTGATCTCGAGACCTCCCCCTTGCGCGCCAAAAGCCTTTACCACTCTACCATATTGATTTGATCTCCAGTTAATGACATATCTACTTATTTATATATATATTTAGGTATAATTATTCATATATTAATATATAGTTATATTAATATATAAATATAGTTATATTAATATATATATATATATAGTTATATTAATATATATATATATAGTTATATTAATATATATATTTATAGTGATATTAATATTTATATTTATAGTTATAGCAATATATATATATAGTTATATTAATATATATATATATAGTTAGATTAATATATAGGTATATAAATATTTATATATTGGTATATTAAATAAAATGAATATTAGTTATTATTTAGATAAAGATAATAAATTATATATGTAAATGGTATATAAATATTTATATATTGGAAACTCAATGTGACCCTTTGAATGAGAATTCAGGACCCCTGTAGGTCAAGTGAAATTTTCATTGTTTTTAAAGCCATCTCATGGATGATAAGTTCTAAGGGGGGGGGGGGTTGTAATGACCCGTTTTTTCAATACAAGGTATAATTCCATGGGAAATTGAAATTTTTACATTTAGTAGATTGACCATTCTTTTAACTGAAATTCAAAACATAATATATAGTTATATTAATATATATATAGCTTTATTAATATAGTTTTATTATATATATATAGTTATATTAATATATATATATATAGTTATATAAATATATATATTTATAGTGATATTAATATATATATTTATAATTATATCAATATATATATGTAAATATATTAACATATATATATAGTTAGATTAATATATAGGTATATATATATTTATATATTGGTATTTTAAATAAAATGGATAGTAGTTATTATTTAGATAAAGCTAAAATATTTTATATGTAAATATATTTTATTGTTTATGTTTATAATTAAATTTTTATGTGGGAATATATAAAAAATATGTATATATTATTATATATTTGATTATAAATAGTAGTTCATTATATAAAATGATAAAATTTTAAAGACATAATATCAATATGAATGTAATACCTTGGAATAAATCCAGTCCCCAACAAAAAATCCAATAATACCCCCTAAAACGAGGCTGAAAATCCACAAAATGTAAAAAAATCGGGTTACCTCGACTAAAAAGTTAGTTTTGGAGGCCTTCTGGGCCTAATTTGGCCTCGAAAAAACCTTAATCGGGGTTTTCCTAGGTAATATGGGTGTAGAGTTGGTCTCAGGCTTTGATTTGATATGTAGTATAGCTCAAAAGGACACCCTGATCAAAAGTTATGGTCGTTTGATGTTCGAGTTGCGTTTTCAACATATTTTGGATATTGTTTTATTTTTTTTATTTTTTTATTATTTAAATTGTTGTTAAATTACTATTACTCCATCATAATTCTCATTTTATTAATTAAAAATATTTTTTAATTTTTTATATGCCATTTTCACTAAATATCTTATTTATACTTATCTAAAATATATTTAAAATTATATTTAAAATATATATATTATATTTATATTCATATAACTATATATATATATATTTAAATATCAATATATATATTTTTAATGATTTTTATGGAATTAGACCCTTTATCAGTGCTACTAAAAAAATAGATGACAAAGGGGTACCCTTTTACAGCGCTAAAGGAAAACATTATTAAAGGGGGTACCTTTATCAGCGCTAAAAAAAGTGCTGATAAAGGGGTAATTTTATTAGCACTTTTTTAGCATTGATAAAGGGTGGCACTGGCCATGCCTCATTTTGTGGTAGTTCCATTTATATTGTTTCTTATTACCCTAAGAAACCAATATGATTACCACATAAAAAAATGGATTTCAAGGATTATAATAATGTATTCATTTATTCAGATGATGTGTTTTTAGTTCTACATTCCATTTCAAACTCATTTATGTGTCTTGTTTCCTAAGGCAAATAAATTATTGGAACCACTGTATTTTGATCTATAAATTTTGTATCAACGTAATAATATACCCAATATCTTTATTGTACTAGATTTGGGGTTTCTATAGTTGGTTTTAATGGAAGTTTAGAAGAAATATTAGTAACTAGTTTTAGAAGAACATATTTAGATAACATAAACCAATGTCAAACCCTTAAGATATCCTAGAAACATTCTTAGATTATATGAAATGAATTTATAATAAATTCATATAAACCATATTATGATTTTAAATTGATATTTATATTCATGAAATAATTAAGTATATACACTCTACTAGAAATGATTCATAATGGATGAAATAGAAATGGAGTCAACACCCATAACTGGAGTAGATGTTTCCCTCGCAATCAAGTCAATATAGCTAGTGTTGGGTAAAAGATGAAAATTAATATATTAGGGTACTTAAACAAGATTATGATAAATAAATTTCTATCTATGGATAAACCTATTTCACCAAAATATGGTGTGAAAACAATGGGTCACATTATATGTCATGAAACTTCATCTTCTAGTGGAACCACTAATCCCATTTTGGAAAAGTAATCAATAAATCCTTTAGAGAAGTTATTACTTACCTTTAGTTATAGTGATATGGTGAATTCTATCATTTTTTTGTATCAACTGAAATGATATGTTTATTATTGGTGGTCATTGATTCAAAAAACTATGAAGGAATATGATTCATTAGATATAGAATTAAATAATTTTAAATTGATATTCTTCAAAAAAAGTATTTTCATTATAAACAATAAAAATATATGGGAAGGAAACTTATTAATATAATAATAAGAGTATGAAGATAACATAACAATGTTAGTGAATAATTTTGGGGATTATATAAAAAACCCTAAATGAAATATGGATCCCTCATTTGATGAATTAAAACTAAGTCTTTATAGGGAACTAATGTCTCAAACATTTTCATTATATTAGAAGACTGTAACTAGAGAAATAAATAGAGAGAATATGTTATCTAATTCATTTACTTTAAAAGTGATCATGAGAAAAATAGATGGATGGTCACTATGTTTAATTATTTCAAGAAATTAAAATAAAACAATTGTATATTTTCCAACATGTAGTAACTATATGAAGAAACACACTAGGAAATGATTAAAATCCTTTAGTGTTTTCTAAAAGTTTTGAGATAATGAAAATAAATATCATGAATTTGAGGTCATGAGAGAATCTCTCAATGGAAAATTATTCAATAACAAATAGATATGTTATTATTCAAATAAATTCCCCAAGCATCAATGAAATATTCCCTAAAAGAGTCCAATTGATAGTGGATAAGATTGTGTGATCACTACAATTGAGGTTGAAGTTCCCAAAGATGTGGTGGTATGTACCGTAATATTAAACTCAAATTTATTTAAATATTATTTTCATTCAGGTTATTCTATCTATTTTATATTGTCCTTGGTTTCTAATAGAATAAGATATTTCACTATCACACTAAGATGGAATTCATCAATCAAGGATACTAGTAAAAACATTAAAATAATAATGATGTTCTAGTCAGTCCCCATTATGTCACTTAGAATTACACTATTTATATACTTGATTATTATTCCTATGGTTTACAATGATATAATACATTTTATAGATTGTATTTAAAATTATAAGGTGAACAAATTTTATTATGAGAAAAATATTATGATTTTTAATTGTAATATCAAATCCCTTCTATTTAGAGGGGATTATACAAAAATTTTATCATGCTTGAGCCCACCCACAACAACCCTCATTAATTAAATTCATAGACAAGATGAATCCATGAATGAATATGTCCTTATAATAGAGGATATATATATCATGAGGAATAAGTTTATTTATTCCCATTGGAATTACCTTAATACCAATTATAATCATTATGTTTAATTATCTACTAATATTATCCCTAATGAAAATCCCTTATTAAAGACCCTATAAAATATATGCTCTGTAATTTGGAGAATAAAAAAAATACAAGAGTTTTGTTATAAGGATTCTATTCACCCTAGTGTTTCACCTTTGTGAAAACCTTTTCTATCTATAATGAAAACTAATATATCTATGAGATTATGCATTAACTATAATTAAATAAATGTCATAACTATGATGAAAAAATATCCATTTCATTTAATTAATGGTCTATTTTATCAACTTTAAGAGGCTTAGAATATTCCATGATTTGTCTACGTTCTCATTATCATTCATTAAAACTCAAGAAGGATGATATACTGAATATAAATTTCTGAAAAATGTTTAGTAATTATGAGTTTACATTAATTCATTTTATTATAATGAATGAAAAATGTATTATTATAAAACTTATGAATATATTTTTCAAGTATTTTCAGGATAAATTCATATTTTTCTTTATGGCTGACATTTTATGTACTCTGAGAAATTTTAAGAGCATGAATATCATTTTTAAAATTTTATTTTAGACCCTAAGGGATAAGGGATTATGTGGTAAATTTACTAGGTGTTAATTTTGGATTCAAAAAGTTTCATTTATTGGTCATATTGTTTCCAAATATAGAATTTTACTTGACCTTATAAATGAAATGTTTATTAAATAATATCCCATGTCAAAAAATATTATAGAGATATGTGGTTTCCTTAGCATACCTAGTTCCTATAAATTATAATTGAAAAATATTTCTATATTAGATAACTTATTTTCCAATATAAAATGTAAATCCATAAAATTCACATGGTCTTAGGATTTTGATGAATTCTTTGGGAAACTGAATAAAGGACTAATCAGTGAAGTCGTGTTGACATTACTATCATGAATGTAACGTTTTTCTATAAATTTAGTCATCAAAAAATTGACTAGTGAATTTCCTTATACCAAATGATAGGATTATTAATTATGAATAAGAAAATTAAAGTCACATAAGATTAAATATCAAATTCATTGTATTTTGAAAATTTTCTGTGAAAATATGGTTGAACTACTTTTGAGGGTATGATGTCGCATATAATGATCCTAAAAGTATGATGCATCTGTTCACATAGAATGAGATTGAAATAAGGAAAATGAGATGGCTATGATAACTTAAAGACTTATATTTTTTAATAAACTTCCACCTTGGGAAAAAACATGGTGCTTACACATTAGGTGGAAAGAAACATGGGGTCTTATACAAAATGAGGATATAAAAAGATCAAATATAAAAATAGTTGATGATGTTGGATGTGGAAATGAATATGGAATTGTGAACCTCATTCAGTTTCCAATTAATTTTCCAACCATATCTATAAGTGAAGATAAATAAGTGTCGTCAAGATGATATGGCTATTAAGAATTAAATCAATTCTATAAATTATGGAAATTTCATAGAGTTCATCTAGGATGATGGTGTGTTTAAATTTCAAAGGTGATTTTTTATGACATCAATAAATTAAATTAAGAGGGAATTATTAGATTAAGATCATATATAAAATATATCTATACACCCACCTAATATAGGATTTATATGGATATAAAATATAACTTCTATAGGGATAACATGAGTTAGGAAATTACTAATTATGTATCTAGATGATAAGTATGATAATTGGTAAAGGATGAGAGGCAACATAAAAGGGTGTCTTTAAACCTATCCCTATACCAATACATAAGTGATACAATTTCATAATGTAATTTATTACATGGGTACCTAATACATCTCGTAGAAGTGTTGTTATATATGTTATTTTTGATATCCTAACCAAGTCTATAATTCTTACAGCGATAAGGGAGGATCTAACCCTTGAGCTCATTTCACACCTCAATATCAATAATGTCATGATACATAATGGTGCACCTTTATCTATAGTATTTGATAATGTATGAAGACCTCAACCCATGATTTCATGTTCAGTACTTAAAAATCAAATGATTTTTTATAGAAGACAATTAAAAAATAAAAATAACATTTTATATTCCATGAACATTTCTAGTTTAGGTTTTCGAGGAATAGAATAATACATTACATTTTATCACAATTTTAACATAAATAAAAGAAAATAACTAAATTTATCTGTGTGAGCTAACTACATAATAGAAGCGAACTCCATTGGATAATTATACTAAACCTATGAAAAATAATTTAAAACAAAGAATGATTATAATTTCTTAGTAATGGAGTTTCTAAAAACAGGTAACGATACTTTTATAAATATTTATTTTCAATATCTTTATAAAAATTATACCAAATGATATATATATTTATATATTACTTTTATATGAAAATTTATTTCCAAAATATTTCAATAAAATGTATATCATTTATTTCAAGCATTTCTTCAAAAAATTGTGTGATCTCTACTAGAAAGTCTTTCGAAATCAATAAAACATTTATGGATAATAATGGTACATGAAATATCTTATAAACCCCATGATTCCACTTCGAAATATCACATGTAAGACAACATACCCTTAAGTTAATATGTTCACTCACCTCTCTTTATATTTCATTTGATATGAAAGTGCTAATTTTAAATATTATTGAAACATTTTTTTTTGAATACTTATCTTTCACATAAATAACTCATTAAAACCATTCAAAACTCTTCATAATTTACTCGAAATATATTCATATATGAAAATAATTTTATAAACACTACTCTTTATCAACAACCAATTTTACATAAAATATTATAATTCTTGAAGAAATCTATGTGCTTAATAATTTCGGAAGTATTTCTTAAAATACAAATTCAGATCGAGGTTTTTTTGTTAATTCATAGAATGTCGATGTTATGCATAACTCATGGCCATGGCTATATGAAAATTTGATGTCCTCAATTTCAATTCACATAACATGATTACTGCACTATGCGTACACAATTATAAATAAAAAATTCATATAATGTAATATTTCAAAGATTCCCTCATTTATAAAAATCAAAATAATAATAATATTATTATTTCATATGGTTTCAGTACATAAAATATTAATTTCATATTTAAAAACATAATTTTATTTGATAAAAATATTATTTTTTGGATATATGAGTATATATTGAAATATTTCTCATTTGTAAATAAGAATATAAATCCTTGTTTATAAAACTAAATTTTATAAGACTGAAATACATAAGCTGGTTTACAATAAACATTGACTTCCTTATAAAATAAAGAATAAAAATAATAATATCTATAAAATAGAATTAAAAACAAAATATTTGATATATATATATATATATCTTTATGCATTAAACCAAAATTGAAAACATGGAAAATAATCCCTTAAAAACTTAATAAAATCACATTTGAAAGAATCCCATAATAATTTTAAAAAAAATTATACATATACCAACAATTTTAGTTTCATTTATAAATACTTTTAACAAAACTAAAATAATAACTTATAAAGTAATTAAAATAAATTGAAATTAAAAGGTATAAATACACTTACCCTACAATGAAATAAACTAATGAAAAATAGAATAATTTGGTATAAGAAATAATTCCAATGAAAAATTATAAATTGATGTTAAAAAAATATAAGATTAAAATTAAAATTAAATGAAATCCATTAGACAACTTTAAATTATTTATTGAATAATAAAAATATATGTCACAACAAATTTTATGTGAATTATAATTCAAAACATAATTTTGATAAATACATATACCTTAAATATAAAAATTAAACCTCATTTATATATCTCATTAAAAATAAATAAATAAATAAATAAATTGCTTACTGTAAATAATAAATTGAATAATGGAAAGCTCTTGGTTTCCAAACATAGTGAAAAATAAAGTAGGAAGGAGTTTGAAGAAATAGCATGGTACTTTACGAAAGTAGGAAGAGTTGTTTTATTTATATTGCAGTGTGTATCTATTTCGCTTATCATTAGAGAAAACGAAAAAACTAGATAATATGAAGGTTTTTAAAACTTTCTAAAAAATATATGAAACAAATTTCTTATTCAAGGAAGGAAGTAAAAGTCAGTGATACAAGTTAAAAAACAAAAAATCCATTTGATTCTGAAGAAAGAATATATATATATATTTATATATTATATAAATAAGTATAGATTCAATGTATTGTAAAAAGTTATGGTTACTCTTAGAATGACTTTTTTGTGAATCATCACGATAAAATCCACAGAAAAAGATAAAAAATAGACACAAAATGTTGGAAAAATTATAATGATGATAACAGGGTAGCTGAAACAACATCTACAGACCAAAAAGAAATTATTTTCTATTCAAAATCTTAAATCAAACAAATTGATGTGATGGTATAAAATTTTAAAATAACATGTGGACAATAAACATATGCCAACAAAAAACGCAGTGGAAAAATTGAAGAAGCAGACGAACATATGAATATATTTTAGGAAGATTTGGACACATTGAGAAGAAATAAACCTACCTCACATAGGTTGAAGAAGATCCAAAATATAAAACCATAATTTCCATCATCCTTATTAACAAAACCCAAAACTAATTTGGATATTCTATATATGTGATTTGTCCCCTTTCTCTTCCAAGATTGAGCCTCCCTTTGAGAAATAGCCTTCGATCAAAACCCTCCTCCGTAGTTGATTTATCTATACATCTTGATTTTGGCCTAATCACAATCACACTCTACATATTCTTTTCAAATCCCTTGTATGTGGTCTACCTATTTGTGAAATCAAACCCCTATACGGTTGATTTAATACTACGTAATTTTTAGATTTAGTATTTTTTAAAATAATATAATTATATCTATATTATTTCAAAATTTTATAAAACAAAAATATAATATTTTATCCTTATAATATTAATAATAATTTTCTTTTAAAAAAGTTTTATTAGCGTATTTATTATTATGATTATTACTATTATTGTTATTATTATTATTAATTTCATTAAAATATTAAAAAAAATAACAAATGTCAATTTTATAATAAAATATGTCACATATTATAATGGAATTATTTTATTTATAATTAGTATCATAAATATTAAGTTATATATATATATATTATGTAAAATTTATAAAATGAAATCATTTTATTTTACAAATAAATTTATTTATTCAAAAATTTTATTTTTTACAAAATAATCAAATAAATATCAAATTAACAACATTATTTTATAACATGAAAACAAAATAAAATCTTATTTCATGAAATTACTATCATAATATTTGAAAAAAATCATAAAACTATAATTGATATAAATTAATATTATTTAAAAAACATAGTTTTTATCAAAAAAATTCCTTTTTTACAAACATATTTAATATTTTAAAATTTTTAGGATGTTACATTCTTCCCCCTCTTAAAATAATTACACCCACCCAATTCGTTCATCATATTTGTGAAAATAAATGAATTTCCATTTTTATAATTAAGTAAAACTACAAATTCCAAACATTTATAATCCACTACATATATAACATAAAATCTCTAAATTTTTCTAAACAATCTCACTGATATATATTATAAAGATCTGAATCCACTCTTTTTTGTTCAGTAATAAAAATGTTGTGTATTTTTTTAATAACCACAACTGAAAAATACAGAGAGCATTTTACATACTGGGAAATGATTTGGACAGGTTTTAGAGGAATATATAATTACATTACCATTTATTATAAGATTACAAAAATTATATAAAATTAATAAATTTCATTGATTGTGCTAACTACAAAAGAGAAAGAACTCCTTTGGATAAATCTACTAAATTTGAAAGAAAATAATTTATAACAATTTGATTTCGAAATTTCCTAATAAGGGGGTTTCTAAAACAAGGTAATAACACTTTTATAAATATTTATTTTAATGATATTAAAAAAATTATATCAAATTTGAAGATATATATATAATGTATATTGATAAATTGATTTTTTGATTATTTCAAAAATATACTTATCATTTATTTTAATTTATTATTTGAAAATAAATTGTATCTCTCCTAGAAATTCATTTGAAAAATAATAATATTTTTATGAATTATAGATATTCTAAAAAATCATTATAAAATTTATTAGTCCACATAGAAATATCACATTTAAGACAGCTCCCCTTGAGGTAGTGGGTTTACTCCCCACTCATTTACATTTATTTTGACATGAATCTTCTAATTTATTTAATGAAAACATTTTCTTAAATTTATTCCTTTCTGATAACTATCCCATTAAATCATTTACAAACACTTTATATTTTACTATAACTATTTTCAAATATGAGAATATTTTTATACACACAACACTTTATCAACAACCAATTTTCCATAAAACAGTTTAAATCATAGAGAAATCTATATACTTGATAATTTCAAACTCATGCCTTAAAAAATAAATTGAGGTTAATAGTTTTTTAATAATGAATTTAATGTTTATGTTATTCAAAATGTATAGCCACAGCTATATAGAAATTTTACATCCTTAGTTTCAATTCATAGAACACGATAACCTCTATATATTTCTATGCACACTCATTTAGAAATAATAATTCAATACAAAGTAATATTTAGAGGATAATAAAATTTTTAGTAATCATATTATTATTATTATTATTTTATATAATTATTACTATATATAATATTAACATCTAAATTGAAAACAAAATTTTATTTTATAAACAAAATTCCTGAACATACCTGTTTAAAATAAAAATATTCACATCATTAAATAATAATATAAATCCTTGTGTAAAAAATAAAAATATATAAAAGTTACAACCATAATATATTTTGATATAAAAATTTACTTTTGTATTAATTAAATCATAAATAAAAAACATCCATCACATATAATATAAGAATAAATATTTGACATATATACATAGCATTATGATTTATAAAATAATTCAAGTCATGGAAAATATTACCTTACACAATCATAAATAAAATAATACCAGTTATTATACCTCAATAATTTGAAATTTCATTAAATTCCTACACCAACAATTATATTTTTCAATCATAAATAATTTTATACAAACTATATAAAAATCTACATTAACATAATTAAAATAAATTCAAATTAAAACATATAAATGAACATCCCTTACAATAAAAAATAATAAAGACAAATAAAATAATATGGTACAGTAGATAATTCCTATACAAAATTATAAATTCATGTTATAAACATAAATAAGATGATTAAAGATAAAAATAATCCATTAAAATGATAAATTATAAATTGTATATTAAAAATATCTATTAAAGAAGATATAACAAGAATTATAAATTAAAACATAATTTTGATAAAAACAAAACCATTGTTTGTAAACACAAATCATAATTTAGAAACTTTAATAAAAATAAATAAATAAATAAACTAATCTCATTCCTTGAATAATGAATTGGATGAATCCAAGTTGTTGGATCCCATACAAAATGAAAAATAAAGAATGAAAAAGGTTAAGTAAATGGAATGGTCCTTTATTTGAGTAGGAAGATAAGGATATATTTATTTAGAATTGTGTAACTATTTATCCTCTTTGTAAAAAAAAATAACAACTAGATAGATCGAAGGGATTTGAATCCATTAACAAAAATAGAAACAAGATCTCATTCAAGGCATGAAGTAAAAGTCATCAATAAAAGTTAGTGAACTCAAATTTCTTTTCCCTACCAGTCAAGAATATATATAAATTTATATATGTTATATCTATGTAGCATGACATATTCAATGAATTAGAAAATTTATGGTTACTTTTAGTATTTCTTTTCTGATTGAGATAAAATCCATATAAAAATATGAAAAACTAGACAAAAGACGTTCTAAAAAACAATTTAAAATGATTATAATAGGGATAAATAAAAAAATTACTCAAAATAAAGTTAATTACATGATTTTAATAATCCAAAATAATGTAAATAAATTTCATAGACCACTAATTAAAAACAATAATAAGACAATATACAATTTCTGAAAAAGAATGTAGTGGAAAAATTGAATAAGAGGGCAAACATGTGTTGGGATCAGTCATACATCTACAAAAGAAAACACAAAACTACCTCACATATGTTTAATACGATATGAAACATAAAATATGGATTTTTATCCTCACAAGAAGCCAAAACATATACCACTTTGGATCTCTTATAGTAGCGCTCAGTTTTCTTCCTCATCTGTGATTGTGGGCTCTAACCTAGCATGGTCCTTTGACCAAAACTCACCAATGCAGTTGATTCCCCCACCCATATTTATTTTGGCCCCATTGCACTCATCCTATACATCATCTTCCCAAATCCATTTTGTTTGGTCACCCCATTTCTTAAATCAATCCTGGTAGTTTTGATTCCATACAACCTGTTTTTCCTTGTGTTATGTTTTTTTAAAATAATATAATTATATATATTTATAATGTCCAAATTTTAAAAAACAAATTCATAATATGTTATCTTAAAATAATAATAATGCATTCCTTTAAAAATATGTTTTACCTCTAATTAGTTATATTTTTTCTTTAATTATTATTACTCTTATTATCATAGAAACATTAAAACAAAATTATAATTTTTATATTTAAAGAAATTATGTTAGATTTTATAATAGTAAAATTTAAATATATTTAGTATCATATTTATAAAATTAGATATATATATATATATATATTTGTTACATATTTATAAAATTTAATAATTTAAACTTACAAATATATTCATTATTCAAATCATATATTTTTTACAAAAACAATCAACTAAATATCAGAGTAACCTCAGTTTTTATAACTTAGAATACTAATAAAATATTATTTCATGAATTTATTATCATAATATTTGAAATAAATTTTTCCTAAAACTATAATTCATATAATGAAATATTATATTAAAAACACCTATTTAATACAACAATTAATTTTTTAAAAACTTATTTTATATTTTAAAATTCTTGTGATTTTATATATTTACCATATATTCACATCAAAATTTTATAGGATCCTTCAAAATGATCTTAAAAAAATAATTTTAACAACCACCAATCATCATCAAATATATGGATATCCTTAAAGGACCATCCAAAAAATAAAAGATATTCTTATTTCATGTTCAATCAGGTTCCAGGGATCTTGGGACCTTTAAATACCTCCAATAGAACTTACATAAAAAATATCTTCAACTTTGGCACATATATGGAACCCTATGAGGCCATATACTGGAAGAGATGTCATACTAAAATTTTCTATGTTAAATTTTGGATAAAGGAATCTATTTGGTCTAAAACACATTTAGTAGACAATTAAAAACATGTGAGATGTCTATAATTATTTTAATATAACTTAGATAAAATAAATACATTATTCTAATAATTAGAATTAAGAATTTAAATTCAAAGTAAGTGATCATGAATTATTGAAAGTGTCACCATGGAAGGTATTTATATGTGTTGGGAAGAAGAAAAAGTTGGGTGTAGGGTTTATTATTTATTTTTTTATCTTATATATAACATGAGATGTGGATTCTCATTTAAATTTACTAAAAAATGATTCTTATTTTCATTGATTCTTCCATGTATTAATTCTAATTGATCCTTATTATGAACCTTCACATATATTAGCCACTGATGATATTGAGATCGAACCTCATTTGTCATATAATGATGATCCAGGAAAAATTATTGACACTATAGAGTATCTTTTTTCGAATCAGACATACTAAATTCTAAAAGTATTTTAGATAAATTAGAAATTTGAAAAATGCGCATGAGGGATTGAGGATGTAATGAAGAAGATTCACCCCCAATTCTTAATGTATTCACGTAAACCCCAAATTTCAATGATGAAATAATTTAAGGGGGGTATTTTAGCATCCAATATTATAACATTATAAATAAATTATCCCTTAAAAAATAATTACACCTGGTAAATTTTATTATTTCCACATAACGATACAATATAAAGAAACACAATAAAAAATCAGCTACTTAAATTCAATAAAATGAAAACAAAAGGATCATAAAACAATTAGAAATATTTGGTTGCACTATAACCTTGAAATTTGGAGGATCCAATAGGAGGAATAATTATAGACATAAAAGATAAAGTGTTATTAACATGAAAATAATAAATATAGAAAAAGACACGGTATAGAATAAAAGAGACATATATGAATTATGGATTTAGAATGAAGTGTACATAAGGATTAATATAACAATTGGGAATCTAATAATTGAAATCTATCCATTGAAAATATGACAGATGGATTTTGACTATTAAAAATATGACCATTATAATACTAACATAACAGTGATACAACAAGATTCATCATTAAATGAATAAGAAAATATTAATAATAAATAGTAATAATTTATATTGAAAAACGAACTGTGACATAATTATACTGATATATTAGATAAAATTAATAAAATAAAATAATATGTTTTAATAATTTGTCAAGATACTCAAATATTTTGGAGAATAGTGACGTATGACAAAAATATAAAATATATCTTAATTCATCATAATGATTTCAAAATGATTTTAAAAATAAAAAAAATTAAATCATCAGCCAAATATATTTCATTTAATTATTATTAATTATTTTAATGAATGGGAACCTTTTTTAAACCAATAATTCACTTTCGAATGTCTAAAATATAAATTTCGGATTTAAAATCAATATATTGTGGAATACATTCATTTACAGAGTAAAGATAATAAAAAATAATTTTTTACTCTAAACTCATTATAAATTTAAAAAAATATTTTATTCCAAAATCATGAATCAAATCCATGCTTATCCATTTTTGTATCCTATATTTCCATGGATTGTGTTTTTGAATTTATAAACAATTACCTTGGATTTTATTTAAATACCTATACATTTTCACATTCATCTCCACTCCAAAATTTGTGGGAAAATACATCCTCATATTTTCTCTCTTTGTAATCTCTACAAGATACTGACAAGATTTTATGGTTCTCTTCCAATTCATTAAAATTATTCTTGTAATGTAAGGATTTCTAATACTCTTCAATCATTTTAAATTCCAATTAATTTTAAATATTTACTTTTAAATATCCTTTAATTATACAAAAATTATCTGAATTCCATTTCAATTTGAAATATTTTCAATGTGAGATTAAATACAAACTCTCATTATATTTATTTTCTAAGATGTTACTATGACTAAGTAATGGTTCCCAATCCTCCTATTTCATTTACAATTTGAATACCATTGTCATATTATATTTTTATATGATCTTTATTATAATGAAATGATTTTATTTTCATTTTATTATATTGCATTTTAAATATATCCAGTGATTTATTTCTTACCTCTCTCATTATTACCTTTGTCTAACATGTTACTATACAGAATTAAGGATTATTAATCTTTCCACTTGTTGTATATTTTCAATACTTATAAATTCTTATTAATTTCAATAAATAATGTTATTATGATCCATTTTTATAAGTTTATTATTATCTAATCAATGATATTTAATCATTAACTATCATTATACTTCCATTATAAAATGTTATAATTATTAATCTATCTCATAGCCATAAAATATTTCAAAACTTTTGGTAAAGTAAGTGTGTGGCATTCTGAAAAATAAATCCATGTATAGATATAAACAATTGGATGTGGTTTTGGAAGAAATTCATCTTGTTGTATAACCTTGTAAATTGTCGGTTGGTTATATCCTAGTTGTTATTATATTGCATAGTAAACGAGACCTTATTATGCACCATGTCCGACAATCCGAGTGGGAAGATCTCGAGATGATTTACATGCACCTTTATTGCAATTTTTATGGATTTTTATATCATGTACTTGGTATCCTACCTTTATGAATACACTTCCTTGAAAACTAAATTATTTGAGTCTTTTAGAACACCTAATAATTATAATAGCATATTATTCACTTGTTAGGGTGTTTATTTTAACATTGTGAATCCATAGTTATTATTTTGGGATTTCAAACACAAATATTTATTAAATCATTAATTAGGGAAAATAATTTAATGACATAAAATTATTTATTTTATATAGGAAAATCATATAAGTTATACCTAATATCTCATTAGTTAAATTTTTTTATGTTATTTATCCTATGAATATTATTTTGTGTAATATTTTTTCTAATGAAAAAATTCATTAGAATTTTAGGTGAAGGGTGTCTCCCAGAATTATATATCCCCTAAGTGCACTGGTAGGTCTCATGAGGCATCTAAGACTTAGAAATGGAAGAATCACTATCTTCTATGTAAGATGTATTGTCCCAATCCAATGATTATATGTTTAAGATTTTTGGAATTTTGGTTCCCCATAACTATATGATCGGTTTTTATAATCTATGAATTTATTTATTATCAATTGAAATTTTATTCCCACATTTTAATATCATTTTGAAATTATTCTTATTATTTATTCTTTCCCTAAAAAGTTATATCATGTCATTTTTTATATCTTCTATTGTATTATACCCCTTTCTAAGAATATAATATCACCAATTATATTATTTCTCATATTTCATATAAAATAATAAGAATACTACATATAAAAAATGAATCACAAAAAGAATAAAAAAATCATTTATTCAGATGAAGAATTTTTTGTTTCCAATGTGATGTAAAAGTCATTTATATGACTAGTTACCTAAGACAACTAAATTTTCTTATTCTATTTATTGTGAATTATATATTATGACCAATGTTATAAATTAACCACTGACTCTAGGGTACTATATTTTGGGGTTTTATGGTTAGTATCTTTGAAATTTAGAAGAAACCTTAGGAACTATATTTAGAGTAACATATTTCAACAATCATAACATATTTCAAACCCATGGGATATTATATAAACATTCATAGATTACGTAACTTGAATTTATAAAAAAAATCATAGAAATTATTATTTTATTTTTAATTCAAATTGATACTATGTAAATAAAGTATATACCCCTATATGTAAGTGTGGGATAATGGAAAAAACAGAAATTATGTTAACACCCATAATCATTCATTAGATTTCCATCCTAATCAAGTCAATGGATATGAAGTTAGAGATAGATATATTATGAATATATTAGGGTAGTTCATCCAAGTTATATAAAATAAACTTTCACAAGTAGAACACCCTATTTATCCTTATCATAATGTGACAACTCTGGATCTCTTTATATATAAGAAACCTCCATATTTTAGTGGAACCACAAATCTATTACTAAAATATCAATGTATCAATCCTCTAGAGAATAAATTTATTTCATTGGGTAATAGTGAAAGGGATAAAGATATAATGGTTTTCTATCTTTTAAAGGGATACATTGACCAATGATGGTTAATAATTCAAAATGATAAGAACAATGATTAGTTAGTGAATATAGAAGGGATGGATTTATTATTGATATTCTTTGAAAAGTATTTTTCACTTAATTTCCAATATAACATGGAATAGAAATTTCTAAATGTTATAAAAAAGTAGGAGGAATATTTTACTGAGTATGAAGCTATATTTGTAATGGAGGTGAGGAATGTAGAAGATTATGATACCAAATGTAAATTTAATATCTATTTCTTCTTTAATGAATTAAATTATTTTACTTTAAGAGAACTAGTCCCCCAAACATTTTCATCATATGATTATATTTTAACTATTACCATCAAGACTAATAAGTAGATGTCAGATTACTTTACACTAAAAGGGAAGCTTTAGAAGAATATGATAGTAGAGATCTATATTGAATGAAATTAAAGAAATAAAGTGAATGGAACTGTGTAATTTTGGACATGCAATAATTGTGAAATTAAAGAGTCTATGTCTTTTTTAAAATCCTTGAGATAATTCTCCATATTTTAAGATTGAATATATAATGATAATGAGTTCAAGGGAAAGAGAGAATCTTCACATTTCCAATTCTTTAATTTCATGGATATTGAATATTATTCAAATAAATTTCCCTAGAATCAAGATAATATAACCTAGATGTGTCTAATAGAGAATGTACAAGCGTATTTTATCACTAAAACTAATGATAAAGTTCATAAATATATGGTGGAAAATAACTTTATCATAGCCTCAATTATTTTGGAATATTTATTTCATTCTGGATCATCACATTTGTTTATATCCGGTATCTTTTATAAGAAAATTAGATATTTTCCATTCACCTTAATACTAGATTTTATTTTCAATTAAGACTTCTAGTGGGAATATCACTACCATAATTATATTTTTTTCTGTTCCCATTATGACACATAAAATTATCCAAATTTGTGGACTTGGTTGTTATACCAATGTTTGAAATATATATAATCTTTGTTTGGATTAAAATTTAGAAAGTAAAAAAATTATCACTTAGAGAAAAATATTATGACTTGGGATGGATAAATGAAAGAAATTGCCTTCATAGGTGAGCCTAAATCATCAATACCATTATTTAGTCAACCCTTAATATCTCTCCTTAATAAAATTCTTATATAACATGTATACATGAAAGAAGATATACTTATAAAACTGTATGTGTCTATTATGAAGAAATATATTAGTATATTCCCTGAGTAATTACACAGATACCACTATAATCTTAAAGTTTAATTCTCTATTGAACTTATCTAAAATTCAAATCACATATCCAAACCCCCTATAATATAGCTCTATTGGAATTTGTGGCATTAAAAAACTACAAGAGTTTTGTGATAAGTGTTTCATTGGCCCTAGTGCTTCACCTTGGGGATAACATATTCTATTATTGAATAGTATTGATTAATCTATGGATTTTTTTATTATTTATAGGTAAATAAATTCCATAATTATTATGAACAAATATCTATTAACATTACTTTATGACTAATTTAATCCACTTCAAGGGGATGAGTACTTCTACAAGGATAATCTATGTTCTAGTAATCATAAATAAAAATTCAAGAAGGATGATATTCCAAATACCATGGTCAATATATGTTATAAAAATTTCAAATTTATAAAAATTTCTTTTAGGGTAATTAATAAACCTACTATTTTTATCAAACATATGAAGATAGTATTCAATAATTATCTTGATAAATTTATTACTGTCTTTTTTTAAGACATTTTGATGTACTTTGAGAACCATTAAGAGCATGAAGATTATTTAAGGATTTTCCATAAGACTCTAAGGGAAAAATGAATATATGGAAAATTTAGTAAGTATGAATTTTGGTTCCAACATGGGTCTTTTCTTATTCATATTGTCTCTAGATAAGGAATATAAATTGTTCCCAAAAATAAACTTTTTATTAAAAATTTCCCACACCAATGAATATTACTATGATATGTAGTTTCCCTATATTTTCTGCATACTATTGGAGATTTGTTATAAATTTGAACTGATTATATAATATATTAACCAAGATAAGATGTAGTGTTGTTAGACTCATATGGTTTAAGGATTGTGAGGAAATTATTGGGGAACTAATTAAAATAATAATAAATGTACCAATTTTATCACCACTATTGGGAAAGGAAGATTATTTTTTATACAGTGATGTATCAAAAATTATTATAGTGTTTCATTTTATATAATGAAA
This sequence comes from Viscum album, assembly GCA_963277665.1. Classification (NCBI taxonomy): domain Eukaryota; kingdom Viridiplantae; phylum Streptophyta; class Magnoliopsida; order Santalales; family Viscaceae; genus Viscum; species Viscum album. The sequence continues at coordinate 304,153 of CAUJRU010000244.1, read as the reverse complement.
AGGTTAACGATTATGAATGAGAGTGATTGAAGATCCATGAGAATAACTATGCAACTTATGATCTTGAACTAGAAGCAGTGATATTTTGATTGAAAATAAAGTGTCATAAATTTTATAGTGAATGATGTTACATATATATGGTTAAAAAAAGTTTTATATAAACATTTAAATTGAAATATATTAAAATATGGGGAAGTATAAGGCTAGAATTACTTAAATAATTATATTTTCAATACAATACCACCCAAAGAAGGAAAAAAAGGTGGATGAAACATTTATTAGAAATTAACATGGGGTAATGTCAATGATGAGGATAAAAAAGGATCGTATATGCAAGATGTTGGTAATTATGGAAGGGTTACATCCTTAATTTTCCAGGAAATTTACCAAACATAATACTAGTGAAAATAATTAAGCTCCAGAAATATGAAAAGAATATTTTGAATCAAATAAAACACATAGAATATTTGAAATTGAAAGAGTTTATCTAGGAATATGGTGTGATAAAATACAAAAAGAGTTTATGTGTACCATTAGTACTCGAACTAAGGAGGAAGTTACAAGATAAGTCTCAAAGATAAAACATATCTCTGAACCCTCATATTTTTTAGATGTGTAGTGATCTAAAAGAGAACATCTAGTGGGATAACAAGACATAGGAAATTATTTATTATGTGTATATATTCTTTGTTTTTTAAAACATAAAGTTTGAGAGGTAACATCTAAATGTTTTCATGAATCCTCTCCCTATAACTATGGGGTTGTTATAAAATTGACAATGTACATTATTAATCAGATACTCAATAAATCTAAGAAAAATAATACTCTATTAATTAATATAGATCACCATACCATGTTTTCACATTTCATTGTAATGGGGTAGGATATGCCCCTTGAAAATAATGCGTGAATATATATCAACGATATAATGAGACAATATGGTGAACCTTTATCTATTTTATCTAATCATGACCCTTGATTCACATAAAAAGTTTGGAGTAGCTTTCAAACTTCATTCAACACTTAGGTACTTTGGAGAAAATCCAATAATATTCCAACATATGGATTGTATAAAAGGAGCCAACCATAAGTGATGTGTCCAGGTCATTTTGTCCCAAATACCTATTTTCTTGGTCCAATTACTTACTTCAATTGTAATTTTGATAATAAAAAATAGTGTCCACTCAACAATAAAAATGGAACCCTATATGTCCTTGAATGTGAAGATATCTATTACTCTAACATATTTGGATGATGTTTTAGAAAGGAAGAATGTTTGTCCAGAACTCGTATAGGATAAAACTGAGAAGGTGAGAGCAATATAGAATCAAATAAACACATCTAATTGTACATAAAAAATATATTAGGGTCATTTAGGGAGGGACTTGTTGGTACTATGGAACACATTGTAAGCTAGTGGGCATGGGTTTTTTAAAAAAAATTATCACTCGAGAGATGGGACTTATAATCTCTGGTGATCTAAGCCTCATTATATTCTGAGGATCCCACATGTATTTTTTTAAACATAGAAAATAAATAAAAAACATGCCTATTTCTATCTAAATAAATTCTAGATACCTGAATTTCACTACCAATCACTTATGAAATAATCCAAATAAGAATACCTTTATATCATCAACTCACACTTTAAAAATGTGCAGTAGAGTGAATCATCAAATTTTGGGGTCTAGCATGGTAATCCAATGACGTCATCGACATCCCTATGATCACCGCATCGATTTTATTTTGATGCAAGGAGATAAGCTCGATATAATTACTTGGATTGAGAGATTACCTCACTATATAGTTTGAGTGGAGGGATAGGATATGATTATGAATAAATTAATAGTTGCTATTATATGCCCATCCTCCCACTTATATAATAGGTGGACCAATTCTTGGAAGGGGTTCCAATTCCCTCAGAAATAAAACTCCCACTAAATATGATATTTATAAATAATAATGAAAAATTTCATTGAATCATAAATATTATTTATTTAATATTAAATACCTATAATATATATTAAATATATTATGTTATAAACCAAATTCATTTACTTAACTTTTAATTCCCACTTATATTAAATGAACCTAGAATAATAAAATAACATTGCTTTATATAATATTATTCCTTGCATTAATATAAACTCTTCTATGTAATTTTAATAAATAAATTCTTTTCTAATTATTCTACATTTTAATAAAATGAATTTACTTATTTGTTGGCAATCTTACATCCTTAGAAAAATACCATCCACAAATGGTGTGGACTACCAGGTATTATATTCATATTCACCAGAATAGGGATGATTCTCAAATACCAAATAGTGTGTGACCCTCTATGACCTTTTCTCTATTTTAGTGAATATTATTGATAGAATAAGAGGGGATTCCATCAACACCAATACCCCTAAAGAGCTAAGTAATAGTCATAGAAATAAAAACCAACCTAAAGAATGCATTGTGTAGTATATTATCTTTGTATTTAGCTATCTCATAATTAAGAACCTACAATTTTCTCATCATCATTTCTTACGTTATTATTAGTTGATCAATCTAGACTTATTTACATTCAAATTACATACCCAAGTATTTTTTATAATACTAACATCATGTTCAACCACGACAAAAATATTACTTCCTTAACAAGAAAGTGGAAAATAAAATCTTCATAAGTCAACCAATGTTATACCACCAATGACAAACCCAACAATAGATTTCTAATAATGATTTCATTATCATGGTTTTTTACTTACATCAATATATGCGATAAAATGGAACACATTTATAATAAACTCAATTCATGAGAATAATTAACATGTCAATAGATAAGAACCACCAATGACACCCAAAAAATGTGTTGTTCTTATTGGTGAGTATGTCCTCATTATCTCAACCACTAGAGATCACCATGTGATAACTTCATGACAATAAGTATCAATGATTATGATCCCCTAACACCTTATAGTCATACATCAAAGGTTTAATGTATGAATGATGTATTCAGAACATATGACATTTATTTAAGATTAATATCATAGATCTTGAGGTTCTCATTACAGCCTCAGATATGCTATGACATTTTGATATGAAAATTAATTTTCAGAAATTACAATCAAATTGTAGATGTAGAAATTTCTACACTATAATGGTAGTTAAACATCATGCATTACTCACATTAAATATTGTATGAAATTCAAAAGTATTGATAAATTTGGGACTTGGGAACCCATTATTACAATAGGACATTGAATTATAAATTGGTGATCATGTATTAATGAATGTGTCACCAGGTAAATGAGTCAAATAGTTTTTGAATGAATGTAATGTTATATCTAAGTTATACTGGGAATTTTTATATCATGGAAATAATTTGATTTGTGGCTTATCACTTAGCATTTCCATAAAACTCTTGAATTCTCATGGATTATCCTATGATCTGATGATAAAGAAGTATATCTTAGATGTGTTATATATTTTAGCCAAAAATTATATTGATCTTGAACATGATTTTTTGGGTAATTAGGAGCTATCCAAAATTCATGACACTATATTGAAAATATTGAGGAATTGAACAACCCATCTGCAGAAAGTAAATTTTAGAAATCAAAAGTTGGAGGAAGAAACATGGGTGCATGAAGAAATAATAAGGGGTGCTAGCCATATTTAATCATGTGTTTATGTATGCCCAATATTTCATGAGGGAAATATTTTAATGGGTGAGAATATAACAAATAAGATTTGACTATTATAAACAATCACTCAATTAAAACAAACTGTACATGGTATATTTTATTATTTCCTCAAAATTTTTAAATAAAAAGAAATATAGTAAAGAAACTTGGAAGCTAAATTTATTACAATTTATAAGACAATTACCAAAAACCCCATTAAAAATATGTGGAAGAACTATAAGAATAAACTCTAGAGGATTATACTTGAGGAAGAATGACAAGTGTACGATATAAATTATTATTATAAATATAATTAGAAAACATAGAAATGGATAGGGTATAGAATATATAAATGTATATAAATTATATATTCAAGATACAGTATATATGAGGAACAATTTAACAATTGGGAATATGACCATTGGAACCTAGCTATTGGGAATCTAACCATTGAAATATGATTATTTGAAATTTGACTATTGTAATAGTATTATTACAAAGATACAAACAATTGGTTGATTAAATGAATAAAACAAATTGAAAATAATATAAATAATAATAATGTATATTTACCGATGAATTGTAATGAAATTATACTTATATATATATATTAGATAATAATATTTAAAGAAAATAAAAAATATTTTTTTAATTTTTCCCCAATTACGTGATTAAAAAATACATAAGTATTTTATTCAATAATTAAATACAACCAAGATAAAAAATTATTTTCATAGAGGTGGAATTAAATTATAAATAATCAATTGGAAATTTTTAATTTTTAATTTTTTTTAATTTTGTACATAGTTTAATTTTTAAAAACATTTTGTTGTATGATTTGAATATACAATAAGCATTATTACATCATAATAATTTGAAATTGATTTAATAATTAAATTAATTGAATAATCAACCAAAAATATATTATTTTATTAATATTAAGTATCTAATTAATTAAAATCATTTTCTTAATCTATAATACACTTTCAAAAATTTAAAATATCATTTAAGGATTTAAAAATAATATCTTCTGAAAAACATTCCTTTCCATGTACAAAATAACATAAAATAATGTATTGTTGATTTAAACTCATTACAATATTTAAAAAATGTCTTATATTATAAAACCATGAATTAAATCTTTATATATTCCACTGGTTTTTCTTTTTCCATAACCGATATTTCCATGTTTCATGTTTAAAAATAATTAATCATTGTGCCCACATTATCTATAACTACGCTCCCCACTCATTTCCCAATTCCACTCCAATATAATATTTGGGTTCACATTACTTATCATAGTCCCCTCTCAATAATCTCTCTATGGATCTTATAATAATCTAAAGTAGTCTTATAAATCAATTTGAATTTATCCGGCAATGTAAGGCTTCTCAATCCTCCTATTTGTTTTCAATTGATATTACTTTATTATATTGTACTTTTCACTTACATTACTTATAATGAAATAATTTTAATTCTATTTTATTGAAATATATTTGAAATATTTAACATATATATACTACTTAACCCCTTTCTTTATAGCCTTTTTGTAAGCTGTTACCATGCCAATGTAATGGTACCCAATCCTCATCTTTCATTTTCAATTCTAAATTTTTGTTATATTTTCTTTTAAAATTACTTTTCATATACAAAAATTATTTTAATTACATATTATTATAATCTATTTTTAATATTTTAAATGATATATTTATTACACCCTCTCATTGTATCCTTATTATTATTCATTATTGTGTAAGGATTCATAATATTTCCACTTTTTTATAATATTTTTCAGTTCCTTTTAATATAAATATGGAATTTCATTATTCTCTATTTTTATAAATTACTTTTTATTTTACCAATTTGATATCATCATTCCGTCTTATTATATTGACTTTATAATCCATTATAATCATCAAACTAATCTACATCCAAGAAACTCACATAAAATTTTGGTGATATATAGTGTGTGTAGTTTTCCGGAAAAAAAAGAAACCAATATATGGAGACACCCAAGCGGAACTTTGTTTAACATAGATGCATATAGGGGTAATAAACCTTAAAATATTTTTTCTGATATATCTCTATCGTTATTCAGTTGTATGGTTATTGGGAACTTACTCCCCACCTCATTTATCTCTCTTATAAGTTTTTCATATAAAGATTTACATACCCTTTTCAAACCATTGTAAAGTATTTATCTACTATTAAATTGGACTCTTATATTTTCAGAAAGAATTATTTTGGATAACTATATACCCAAATCAATAAATTATTTTTAAACACCCAATTACTATAATCTATTATTGTTTACTTCTATGGGTTTTTATTTGAACACTGTATATAAATAGTTATTCATCGGGGATTTAATGCAGATATCTTTATTAAATCATTAATTGTGGGACATACTTTCATACCATAAATTGTTTCTTTTTATAGTCAAATTTAATAAGATATGCCTCATCGATAATTTTTTCAATTTATTTGTGGTGTTTGTTCCTTGAACATTATTCCATGTAATATTTTTTTATGTAATTGAATGTAATATAATTTCAGGTCAGGTGTGGTTTTGAAAATTTATGGTCCCTTAATGTGCTGGTAGGTTCCGTAAGTGAACTAAGATTGGGAAATAAGATTTTACTTAACATTTATGTAAGAAGTGTTTGCATAAGGCTTTGATGGTATGTTTAATATTTATGTAATTATATATTCTCTTCACCATTTGATCAATTATTGGTATCTGTATATTTTTTTATTATCCATGGATTTTTTATTCCAACATATTTGTTTCATTATTACATTATTCTAGTTCTTTATTAATTTTATATTGAATTTTCCATTCCCATTCTATGACACGAAATCATTTATTCATTTTTTTAAACCACTTTCATGGTACTCTACCCATTATTTAGAGTATAAGAACTCCTATTATATTTCTTCCCATTTACCAGATAATCCTAGAAAGGTACTATATGTGAAAAAAATTTATAAGAGGAATAATAACATTACTACTTATCCAGATGATGTATTTATTATTTTTAATGTAATGTAAAACACATTTATGGGTCTAGTTTTGTGAGACAACTAAGATGAATGATCATGTTTATTATGATCTATATATTCATTATAATTGTAAAAAATAACCATTGGAAGCATGATATTGAATATAGAGTTATCAAATATAATTTTATTATTCCCTATGAATCTAAATTCACATGTTAAACAATTTTAACACTTCGTTACTTATGAGTGGATTTCTCCAACACATATAATTTCCCCTTACTTAAGAACACTTTTTATGAAACCTTTTGTAGAAGGTTCTTACATTAATAATATCTATCCTATCGTATTGAAATAAAATTAATCATTGATTACTATGACATTATTTATCTATGAATAAATCTTCAATTGGATGAGCATCAGGTTTTATTAGCATTTAATAAAACATTTATTAAATAGGTTACCAGAAAAATGATAACATCTTTTAAATCATATAATATATATTATTGGGACATGATCTATATTATATACTCAAAATGACCATACTTTTCCATGATACTCATCAATTAGTAATTTATTTGTTGAATCATCTTAATAATATCATATATTAATATTGAATTATTAAGGATATAGTAATATTCTCAATCCATCATATGGACAATCACAACTCTATTCATCTATTATTATATCTCACAAAATTTCCCAGATAATTGCATCACAAATTAGACACCATGAATGCGGTGTATAACCCTTTTGAACAACTCATTTAATTTTTTCATTACATATTATAATTCTGGGGCACCGTTCTTCAGAATGAAACAATTACCTTAGAGTATTAAAGTCTTGAAATGTGTTTTTTAGAAAGGAAACCCACAATTAGAATTTGAATGGGATTTATTCTCAACCTTTTATCTCATGTTATTCCCATATTTAGGTAGTACTATACTTATTTATATAGTAATCTTATTCCCTCCACTAAATCAGCATGTTCTAACCATATTTATTTGTAACTCTTTACGCAACGCAATGTTTGTGTTAATCAGCGTACAATTAAATCTAAATATATTAACACATAACAAAATAATTATAATTCATGATTTATATGATCTTTTCATGTAAAAGATTTGAATTATCAAAAATATATAATCATTACATCAGTAATACTGGATCCACTAGAACCTAACCCCACCATCCTAAAATAAGGCACAAGCCTCTATTCTATTGAAAAGTAATACACAAATTCCCTCTACACAAGGATATATTACTGAATATATATTCCAATTCATCATGTATATAATATGTAATATATATACATTATATTCAACAACTATATTCAAGAGAATAAATTTAATTACAGACTAAATTCAACGTGTATGGAAACAAAATTCGTTATCATACCTAGCATGTAACACCTAAGACGCATTTATGATCATCTCTTTAAGTAGATAACTAATTAAAATAAATAATAAATATATTCATTATATAAAAAATTTATAAATATGAAAAAAGAGAGGAATGAACCTTGAATAAATGAATAATTCTATAATTTAATCTTGATATAAACATTTATGAACAATTCATTAATAAAATATAATATTAAAAACATTATAATTTATTTATGCATTAAGAATATCTTATAATCAAAAATATAAATATTTAATATTCATTTGAAAATAATAATTTCTTTATATTATTCATTATATGGAATTTTGTTTTAAATATTTGATCTTTAATAAAATATAAAAATTTATATTTCAATCTATTATGTAAACTATTTAAAAAATATAAATATCAAATCGTTAATGTTTTTTAAACTTTAGATCATATCACTTTTTAAAACTATTTTGATAAGGATTAAATATTTTCTGAACAAGTCTCTTCTAATTTGAATGGACCCAATATAACATTATGAACTATAAAAAAAATTTAAAATATAGACACATTATATTGTCAATAATTTTGTGATTTCTAAATAGTTTTTATATTATCCTTTTAATTTCTAATAAATGCTTTTTTCGAGTTAATAAGGTAGTAAATAAAATTTATTAAAATATATTTTTAATATTAACTTTTAATATTAATGAATATTTAAAAATAAATTTTTTATAATCGTTTTTTAATTAATTATAAACTCCTTCTAATTAATAAATTAATAGACACTTTATAAATTAATAAATATACCCAAAATAAATTTATCATTATTTATAAAAAAATTAATAATAATATAATTCAATTCATAATTAAATTTATATAAAATTAAAATTTTCCTTTTATATTATAATTTATAATCTTGTGGGAGTTGTAGAATACAACTGATAGGCATGTTGTACTACAACAGTTTTAGCAATATCAAACATATATTATGGTTGATATCTATATCGTATCATCTGATTAATATATAAAAGTATTATCTTACATATCGTATCATATTTTATGACATACATAAATATTGTGAAAGTGATATGATACCTTATTTTAGAAAACATTATGCAATAATCTTAAAATATGAATATCAAGAGTCATACAACATGATTGGTACAAATATATAAGAATTTTTAGGGGTCATAGATTTTGATATTCCTATATCATATGGAATGACTCAATCATTTATAAAAAAACTAAGTCATATTTTATGATATATAATATGATATACAATATGACTTCCTTATCATTATTTCATAATATGATTTAACAAATCCAAATGTGTAGTAGGATCTGATAACACTAATGGGATTTATAGAAATTTAAAAAATTGGTAAACTCATAGAGTAATTAAATAATCCCAGACAAAGATTATTCATACAATAATAAATTAAACCATGAATAAGAATATTTGAAATAAATAACTCATATATCGTTCACTGAAGCTTCTAACTTCTTTGGTTATTTCCTTAATTTATTCTTTTTGATGATTGTGAAGGAACAATGGAAATACTATTCCCCATTTGGTGTATCTATGGGTTGAATTTGAATCATTAATCAAATTATTGGGGTCATGTTTTTTCTATGCTTTAATAGTACCTCAATGTGTAAAGGATGGTTTCTAGAGAGACCTATGAGATGGAAACATTTTTGAGTTCTAGGAAAGGCTTTCATGCTATCACATACACTTATTGAATGCGATATTACAATTTTATATATATCCCATGAGTATTATCCTTTAGTTATCATGTATTTTCTCATATTTTATAACACATTATTAAAATCAATAGGAAACTCATATGATTCTTTCATGAAAAATGAACTTAGGTGTGTCGGGTCTCATACAACGAATCATGAATAATAACAACCATATAAGATCATTTGAACATAAAATTTTATTTTTTTATCAACCATTCCATTTATATGATTTATGAGTACAGAATACATTATGTTTTAACACATAATAATCCTTTTGAGGTGGTCAGTTATAAAGCATTATTGAGAATTTAGTAGAATTATTTCTATAAACCTTGTATTGTGATTTTCTTATATCATAGAATATTATATAGCCAATTATATCACATGAAAATGGCATTCGGTAATATCATCACCTTAAAAACCAACAATTCCATTATCTAGTTATAAAAATACATTAACCATGTAATGTATAATTATAAAATAAAAACACCTATTGTCAAAATCCTAAAACACATATGGAAATTTAATAAATTAATCACAACTCCCTTGTAAATTAAAAATAAGGTTACACGAGGTTATAAAAAAGTTATAAATTCTACATTATAATATCTAATTATAACATCTATCTAATCAGTCTCATAGGTATGTTGACCTGCATAATCTACCGAGATCACAAAAAAGGCATATTAACTTAGATTAAAAATTCATATCACTTATTCCAGTAGTTGAAAACGTTCTAAAACAAATTGTTACTTTTAAATTTATATTTTTTGAGTAATCCATTATCTTTCCATACACTCACCCTCACTATCATGCAAAGGAATAATACCATGTTTTTCCTTATAGACAAGTTCTAATTCTTATCCCATTCAAATAACTAACCCCTGTGAATTTTAATAATTGTTATACTACCAATATGAAATATAATCGCATGTTCTAAAAAAGTAAATCAAATCCTCTTTTTTCTAGGTAAATTTCAAATTCCAAAAACATTAACTATAAAAATTATGAACACATATTTATAAAATCTCTCATTTAAAAATGATATTTAAAACACATCACACCATTGGAAATAACATATTTTGTCAAAAAAATTGTCATTATATTTTATAAAAAAACTAATAATTGATAAATAATAAATATGGATATCAAAACTAACCTTTTATTGAGAAATAATATTTGAAGAAAAATAGTGATTCAGAACCCACATAATTTAATTTATTAAAAAATATAGTATAAATAATTACTATTTTTAATTATGATTACAAAAATAATACACATGAATGGAATAGTTTGGATTAACCTACATAGGAAAAAATTCCTTATAATTCTCAAGAATCCATGATTTAATAATCATTATTAGGTGATTTATGAATACTTTTCACAAACATACCTCCATAAATAAATATTTATAAACCAAAATGAATAATCCACTAGAGATAGAACTTGAAAATATTCATGCATGTTGGGTATGTCCCCCATTAAATTGTGAAAAATCCCAAGTGATTTGACAAAATACCTTTGTAACTTTCTATTTAGAAGTTTACGAAACACATAAAGTAGAATAACAACTGGATTATATGGAATATCACAATGTAACTCCTTTTTTTAGATGTAGTAGTTGAATATATCACATAAGAGTTTCCTTGTATATGGAATAGAACCCATTCCATTTCAACATGGTTCATACCAGACATCATAAAATCATTTCGTAAGATAGCATATGTGATAATATTGGACTTTATGATTTTTTAAATTTGATGTTTCCTTAAAACATAGAAATATTTTCATAGAATGTATGAAAATGTTTATAAAACATAACTTGCTGCCTATGATCACAACATTAATATTTCAATCACCACTCCTTCACAAAACCCTTCAATAAATATTAATTATATATAAATATAACTCTAGGTATATGTGATAATATTTATAAGATTTTCATTAAATAGAGAAGTCTCATACTCGATTTTACTTATCTTTTAATCTCACAATAATTAACTCAAATTGGAAAACACTTTAATAATAGTGAAAATCCATCTGTTATCACAAGCAAGCCTTCTCCCCCTTATCGCATATTAATTTCTTTCCCCTTAATTAATATATTCTATTTCACCACCCATGTATTTAACCTATACAAGTTCCTCTAAATCAAGGAATCTGACCAACCATAATTTTATTAAATTATGAAATCATTTAACCCAATATTTAATTTTATGAATTAATTTTCAAAAACATACCATTTATCTCATGCCATAAATACTAACATTTTTTTACACAAAATATCTTCCTTATTATATAAAAACATGTTTTATTAGTTAAAAGTAAATAATTTATATTATATTATTATTAATCCGTGTAAACCTACAGATTAAATCTCATCAAATAATTATTTACATGAATTAAATGAATTAATTATTAATCACTCATAATTATCAAACTATTATTAATCATGAGATAAAAAAAGTATCTAGCAAACAAATAATAATAATAATGTAATTTCACACAATTACATCAATACATCCATAAATGAATTGGTTTCAAATCCCATATTGTCAAATCGACACAAAAACTAGAGTGTGACAATGTAGTTTCTCCTCTATTCACCATAATAGAAAAAATAAAAATTTGGGTAATAATTATAAAAATATTATTATTTTAATCTACTTTCCAACCATAATTTAAATGATAAAATCAAATATATTTTATCCACTTTCCCAAAATATTTGTTTTACCAACCTCCCCTATCAAATTTCACTATCAATTATCCTTATAAATTAATATCTACATTTTAATTATATTATTTTTTTATTAAAATAATTTTTAATTTTTTAAATGATATCAAATTTTAATTAATAAAAATAGAAACAATTAGTGTCCCTCAATAGATTCCTTCTTCTATTAGATGAAATTCCCAGTAGAAATCTCCCCATACAGTGTTGACTGACTATACACAGACCATACTAATTGTTAATATTGGTCCAATTAGTACTATCATGGCATACACATCAAGATTTTTTCCATTTATTAATTCAATACATCACTTTCGTATAGTTTTTTATACATGAATAATATTCATTAAATAATAATCTTAGGCATTCCCCTTTCATATCCAGCTACCACAGCCTATTAGTGGTGTCACCTATTATAAGGCCCCAGCCTTAAACCTTACTTAATCTTGAGTTATTACAAGATTACACATTGAGGATCTTTTCAGGTTTGGAGTTTTAGAGAATTAGATAATGAAACATGCATTACATTCCACATTTAAACAAAGTGGTTACATAAAAGACAGTATTCCTTCTTTCAATAAATGGAAACATATTGAAAATAAAACAAGGATTCTTTCTTGACACATCCTTGACACTATCATCACATCATGTACCTTTCCCTTGACCTGTGAAAAACATTTCAAAAACATGGGATGAGCGTAAAAATCTCAGTAAGGGTTATAAAAATATGGAAAGGAAACATGAGTTCATATATACATAAGAATGAAATCATACTTTACCCATAAAACATAGGCACTTTAACATACATCATCAAACCATGAATAAATCATAGAAAACATAAGACATAAAGGTAACATGAGGCATTCATAACATTCTTACGTAGGGAGAAACCCTCTTGGTTACGTTTGGAATACCCATCAAAGTATATTCCCTAAATCTCTTTGGAGAAACCTTAACGTTTCACTCCTTCGCGTTACCCAATGCATTGGAGACCTATATCGGGCTCACCCGCCCTTAGTTTATCACGGAACCACCCGTCTTCATAATAATGCACAAGAACCTCAACATAATCGTATCACATAAAACATGCATAAAGGAAACATAACATTTCCACCTTTCAATCATAAGATATCAATACAACATATTGATATAAAAACATTATGAAATCAATTTTCAATACCAAAATAAAATAAAAGTAAAACATGATATTTATTTTTCTTTTAAAAAGAAAATATGGCTTGTAGAGGAAGCCGAAACCCAAATAACGGTCACAACGGCGGAGAAGTCGTTGTCGCCGCATACGTACAACAAAAACATTCCCTTTTGTCATTTTGTAAAACACTTCGTATAAAAAAGATTCCTTTTGGATAAACTTAAAATCCAAAAGGTTTTGTACACCGTATAAAAGATAGTTGTGTATAAAAAAAATATGCCTCAATGAAAGGAGATTGAGACTAAGTCCCATACAAAGACGTTATCCTTGGTTTAAGGATAAATCAATTACATAATTATGTGTGAAAAACGAACACACCAAATATAAGTGGATATTAAGAGTAAAATAATCAAATGTCATTCACACATATTCAAAGGATTACATATTAAATAACTACATGTTGAACCCAAAGAAATCGAAATTGGGTTAAGAAGTTCCCTTGACAGCCTAACGGCGTCACATCAAAATGAGTTGATGAGAGATAAAAAGTGTATCTCATCACTTGGACATAAAATTTACTTCAATAAGGATATATGAGAACATATCCCAACATAAAAATATGTAAATTAAAAGGCCCAACAAAAGAAGTCTTTTAAAAAAGAGGAGGGTGAAAGGTTCCCTTACCGACTTGGGTATCTTTCAAAACATACACCCATGAAAGAAGGACAATAAATCATTGATGTAAATACTCAAAAACGAAATTATATTACACAAGGAGTAGAATAATGGGCAGTACATACACCACTCAAAGTAAATTGTGGCAAATGTAGCATAAATCTCACGGGAATAAAAGTGAGATGAAAAATCCCTTACGAAAACTCGGCAGCCTAACGACGCCACATAAAACTTACAAAAATGGATTGATGAGATCAAATAGGGTATCTCATCATATTAACTTAAATTTTATAGAATGATTAATATAATAGAACATCCCCCAACATAAAAAAAATAGGATCTTAAAAGAAGTGACATAAAGGAGAGTACTTAAAAAGAAAGAGAGAGGTTAGATCTCTTACGAAAATTCGGCAGCCTAACGGCGCCACTCAAAACTTCCAAAATGGATTGATGAAAGAGAATAGGGTATCTCATCACATGAACATAAAAATTACAGTAAGTGTAATATAAAATAACATCCCAATAACAAGAAAGATGAGCTTTAGAGGGAATGACACAAAAGAGTGTACGTAAAAAGAAAGAGAGGAGTAAGATCCCTTACCTCAAGTCCAACTTGTCTTGTTCATTTCTTTATATTCCTGAATAATAAACTTTGGTCAATTAATAATTGCCTAAGTACCTCCTTTAGAGATTATTATTAAGTTCATATCACATATTATAATTTTATAATAATTGTTTAATAATGTTAGTTCATATCAGACGTTTTTGCCGATGTTTGGTACATGAGTCAAAAATGAACTTGTTTGAAAAAAGATTGTCCATGTAGTTATAAGTAAATAATTTCCAGAATAGTATTAAAATATCATATATATCCAGTAAATACTCATTTCATACTATTCCATATCATTTGGAGATAAAAAATGAAAGTCATCGTTCATGGAGACGGTAGGTCGTACGTACGCATGAACGCTACTTTCATTTTTTGTCATATTAATGGAATTAAAAAAAATGAGAGAGATATATATATGTTATAATTCCAGAATGATATCCATAATATTGATGTAATATATTACATATATATCCATTATATATATGTACATATAGTATTACATAACATTTTGAGATAAGAAATGAAATGTACCGTTCATGGATACGGTAAGCCGTACGTACGCATGAACGCTACTTCCATTTCTATTTCATATTTAATGGAATTAAAACATAATGATACATAATAGTATTTTAATTCCAGTATGATATCATATATAATATCATTAAATATATCCTTTATACGTACCACATATGGTATTAACGAATCAAATCACTTTGAGGGGGCAGTAGTCTGCACTTCCTTAAATGAAGATATCGCGTTTACCCATAATGGAAACCATAAAGGTATGCCCAAAATGAAAAATACAGAAGCTTAAGGAAATCATAAACATATTATATATCATATATAAATATAGTTCCATCTTAATGGCCACCTATGAAGGTGTTAAAAGAATGTTGAACAATCATCGTTTCGGGAGGCCGAAATTCGCCATCCACGGAAACAGTATGTTCTTTAACCATTAGATGTAGGTGTCTGAAAGTGTAGCTCGAATCCTTATTATATAAACATCCTAGTATATTTATGATACTAGATTTGTTACAAAATAAATGAATAAAAAGAGTTTAGGGGGTTGGAGAAGCAAAATAAAACAAAAGTACTCAAGTGAAGACATTACCTTAAAATCAGGTAACTCCCTTTGGTTTGAGCTCAAAGGCTTCCTTGGGAAGACTTATGCCCAAAGTGAGGCTTCAAGGAGTAACATAGGGAAGTGGAGAGACAAAATGGGCAGTGTCTGGCCGAGCCAAAGGCTTTAGGAGTTTGGGTAAGGAGGTAGGGGTGGGGGCCTTTTATAAGAGGAGAGGAGGGGCACTCTTGGAAGGTAAAGAAAAGTCACATTATTTTAAAATGGTATTCGAATTTTAGAGGTCCCACATTGATGTGTTTCGAGGAGAAGGTGATAAGGGTTCGAAATCCACTCATCCAATATGTTTTGGACATGTGTAGGTCTTAGATATTACATTATCATTCCATTTTGTTTAAATCGTTAATTAATGAGGTCATCGTTGCATCATCATGATGTCATAATTAATTTAATTTATTTAATGTCTAAAAATTATAAAAAATACTATTATGTAGGAAATCGGTTTATATTTCCAATGAATATTTATAGTCAAATATCTGATTTGTATAACCCCATGTAAAAATTGTTTTAGTAAAACATTTCATGTTTGTCTCATTTTTACTTTAACTTTAAATAAAAAGATATTAATGTCATTTTCCAACCAAAGTGGCTTCATGCGGTCCCCAAGTTGACCCATGGGTTGTCTTGGTCGGCCATGACACATCCAATGAGGTTAGGACTTGTTTCAAGTTTATTTCATATTATTAAAACATTATTTTTACCTTAAACTACACTAATTACCTCTAATCGCGATTAAAAACTTAATAAGTTACTATTCACCAAAAAATATTTTTATCCCATTGAACCACATTTTACTTATTAATGACAACCATGTATGTCGGATTTTTGAAATTCAAAACACAAAGATGGAAAATTTTCATTTAAACGGAAAAATCAGTTTTTATAAGTACCACTTAGTGGTTTCACTATTCATCAAAAATTGAAGTTTTTCAGAAAAATCCCAAAAATTCACCCTAAGCGATATTTGATATTCCAAATTCAAAAATGAAGTCTTTTTTACAAAATTAAAAACATATAAGTCACATTAATTAGTTTAATAATTAATTCCCACTGTCAGAGCAAATAGCGTGTTTTTATGAAACAATAAGTATCAAAAGATTGACACTAGTTTAAGTCTGATTTCAAAGTAAAATTAATTCCAATGACTACTATTGGATTTAATGGTAAAAATATATCCTAATTTCACTTTAAAACCAATTCAAAATATAATCTAATCATGTAAATAAATTAGATTAAAAAGAGGTTTTGAATTAAAATACAACATTTTACACTATTCATAAAAAATTAACTTTATCAGAAAGATACAAAAAATTTACAAAAAGTAAATATTGATGTCCCACTTCTTAAGAAGAGTTTTATTTGGTCCAAAAGGATGTATAAGAGTGAAAAAAACTATATTTAATGACAGTTCTCCATCAAAAGGCTATAAGTGAACCTTTACTGAAAACTAGGGCATATACGCCTAAAATTGAATTCTTTCCGTATTTTATGCCTTTATCTTTTATTGGATAAATTTAAAAACATTTAAAAACATATATAATCATATTTTAGTTATTTCTATCCATTCCCGCCAAAACAACGGCTACATTTTAACTACCATTTAAAATAATAATATTTTATTATTAGAGTGCAACGTGAGATTCCCAAGAAACTCGTTGTTGCGTGTTGGGTACGCCATCGAGCATAGCGTCCCCTTTAAAGTCATATTAATATTTTATTCACAAATATGGATAAATATGAATATTTCATATTCTTTATTTACCTGGGGTGTTACACCTATTCCATTAAATCCTTGTGATCGTAGATAGCATATTCTCCATAATATGTGTGTCTGGATTTCCTTAAAAAATTTGGTATAAAGGATAATTAGTGTCTCACCAACAATAGTGAACTGATGATAATTATTATAATCATTATTGTTATTATTATTATTGTTATTATATTACTATTATTTATTTAACATAAAAATAAACTCATATAATAAATCACCTTATTAGAATGCATAATTTGAATCAAAAAAGTGATCTTTAGAAGGTTTAGCTAAGTGGTGAGCAATATCACTTACATAGATCCTCTAAAACCCCTAACACATAAATTTCATGGTTGCTAATTTAAGTGTTTATTTCCATTATTTATAGATAAAATAGTCCTATGAGGTATCGTAAAAACAAAAATTGAAAAATCCATCATTTATGTAAACATTTTACACTACAGTAAATATATCCTTAAAAGATGCCAAATTTTTCTACTATCATTTCAAAAAATAGATAAATCCCTAAGAATAATTAAAATCCATAGAATATTATTAGTGCTAGAACATTGTTTAAAAATGAATACATTATAAACACTAATCAATTCCTTCCTTTAGCATTGATAAAGGACACCCTTTATTAGTGAAACATATATCACAAATAGTGGACCCATTTATCTGTTCTAGGAAAAATTTGATAAAGGGTCCCTTCAGTAGTATATTCAGTAATACTGATAAAGGAACCATATATCATTTATATTACTATCAACGATAAAGAGGCATACTTTAGCATGTTTTGTTAAATTTATAGAACATTGGAGGAGTAAAAAATAGAAAAAATAGAAAATAGGTGTGGAAAATACATAATTAAAATATCTAAAAAACCTGTAAAAGAAATTAAAACTATATTATATGAAATTCAAACATTTTTTTGTAAAATTACATGAGAAAGTATAAATTATCGCAGTCATAAAAAGAACAAATGTTCTGTTCCTTTCCCTTTTTCTCCCAAGACCTAGTAATGCTATTATTAAACAAGTCACACTAGCTCGAGGAAAATAATTCACCTCTATATGAAAAAAATTATTATATTAGTAATGTAATAAATAAATGTATAAAACACAACGTTTCAATTTTAAACTAAAATCATATTCTTTTTGTTATACCTAGAACACTGTGTATCATATTGAGTTGTTGTTATTGATTTCACATCACACCATTTCTTGTTCGTATTCAAACA
Organism: Viscum album; assembly: GCA_963277665.1. Classification (NCBI taxonomy): domain Eukaryota; kingdom Viridiplantae; phylum Streptophyta; class Magnoliopsida; order Santalales; family Viscaceae; genus Viscum; species Viscum album. The sequence goes on along the minus strand of CAUJRU010000244.1, from coordinate 285,058 downwards.
TTATCTATGTGAAAATTAACTTAATAATTACAAGATAAAAAAATTATGTATATTAATTGAGTAATAAGAGTTAAAATAATAAGAAAAAATATGAGCTCATTTTCTTGGTTATGCCGATGTGATACACATTTTAAACTAAAATGTCACCAATATATAGAAAAAACACTCTTTGAGTCACATTAATCACATAGTGTGCCAGATTAACATAAGTTCAATTTCTATATGTCAAAAATGAATTACGGAACATTTTCTAAAAGTATCGAAATAATATAAATTAATTTTCTTGATTTTGAGTTTATCACTTTTTTTACTAAAATATAATTTTAAAAGGGAAATAATCAATTTGAGTCATACTTATCACATCATGTGTTGTTTTGATATAATAATAATTTCTACATGTCAAAAATTATATAAATCATTTTAATAAATTATATAGAAAATGTGAGTGCATTTTCTTAGTTTTTATTAAGTGACACACTTTTTGAACTAAAATGTAAATTTTAAACTGATGACGTACACTTTGATTCATATCAGTAACATCATATATCTTATTGAAGTGAGAATGATTCTTACCTATCACAAATCTCTTATGGATCATTTTCTTAATGTATCAAAACAATCCATATGTGTTTTATCAGTTTCGAGTTTACCAATTTTCTTTTTTACTATAATTATTGTCAATTTTAAATAAAAATTTGACACTTACAGTCATACTGGTCACACCATGCATCCTATACAGGTGATTATAATTAATTCATTAAAAAAATAACATATGGATCAGTTCCCAAAAGAATCAAAATAATTTTAATGTGTATAATTTCTTTTTGTTATTTCACTTTTATTTTTTTCCAAAAACGTCATTTGAAAAAGAAAACACAAACATTGAGTCATAAAAGTCACATTATTTTCTAGTTTAATTTGAGACTTATCTATCTATGTAATAAATGTCATATAAATCATTTTAAAAAATTATCAAGAGAATCCAAGAATTTTTTCGTGGTTTTTAGTGAGTGACATAATTATTGAACTAAAATTTTAATTTGAAATTGATAATAGACACCCTCAGTTATAACAAGAACACACTGTATCAAATTAAGGCACAAATAATTATTAAACATAAAAAAGACTTAAGGAATATTATCCTAATTTATTAAAACAATTCAAAGGTATTTTCATTGTTATGAGTATATCACTTCTCTTTTTTATTTAAATTTATTTTATTTTTAAATAATAAAATACTCACATAGAGGCATACCACTCACACCATGCATCAGATTGAGGTGTAAATGATTTCATCATGTCAAAAAAAAGACATATGGATCATTTATGTAAAGTTTCAAAATAATATCAAAGGGTTTTCTTGTTTTTGAGTATGTCACTTTTCATTTTACTAAAATTAATGTCCATTTGGAATAAAAAGAAACATTTTGAGTCAAAATAATTTGAATTATTTTCCCATTTTTAAATATTTCAATTTCTTTTTCCTAAACATAATGTCAATATTAAATAAAAGGACACACTTAGAGTCATACTAGGCCCAACATGTATCATATTGAGGTTATGTTAATTCAAAATGTCAAAATTTTCACATGGATCATTTTATAAAATATCTACACAATATGAATGTTTACTCTCAATTATGAGTTTGTAACATTATTTTTTCTAAAATTAATGTTAATTTTAAATAAAAATACACACTTTGTGTCACACCAAGTTTTCAAGTTTTGGTTTATAGTCTGATTTGTTTGGGAATCCCGGTCTTTTTCACGGGTCTTGGGTGTGAAGGTGGTTGAGTTTAAAATTGTTTCCATTATATAACATTTCTCTCTTGGCTGTCCTTAGTTTTTTTTGGTATAAGGTGGTGTCTTGGAGTATTTTGGACACCCACGGTGTCACTTTTTCTTGTTTAAATCATTAAAGAATCTTTGGGTGGGGTTACCAAGTGTTTGGGGTTCCATTTGAGTGTTTTAGCCAATTTTTTAGTCCACACAGTTTGAGAATGGTTTTCCCAAACCATGAAACTTAACCACATGAAGTTTCAGGTCCATTCCAGTATTCCGCACATGGTTTGCACATGGTTTGGAAAACCGTATAACAAAACCATGGAACCACTTACAAGCTTAATTACTTTCACTCTATATGTCTGATTTGGGTGATTCCACCTCCTATTTGAAGACCTACCTATATTTTATCAACAAGATTGCCCCCCCCCCTTTAGATCTACATCATTTTGTTACACTTTTTGGGTTATTTCTCACAAAATGTATGTGATTCTTCATGGTTTCTTTATGGAATTATTCTACTTCATCTTCCATGTTCCTTCTTCATCCATGTATTCTTCTTTTTCTCTTATAACATGGTAATGATTTTCATAGGTTGTGGTTTTACCATGTTTTTTATAGGTGTTCATTTGTTTAGGGTTTGGCTTCATAGATCTATGTTTTCATAACCCCTGTCAGGTGATTCCGGGTGTGTGTTTCCATTCCACCATGGATTTGAGGTAGGTGATTCCATATGTGAGAATTTATTGATGAGTTATAATGCTTCATTTTCTTATTTTTCATGTTACTCATATATTTTTGTGGTAAAAAACATTTTTGAGGGATTTTTTTAAGAGTTTAATTTTACAGTTTCATTTTTTAAAATTGGAGTTTTCCATGTGTAACACTTGTGGTAATATTTGGGTTTGTTTTATAACGTATTCGAGTGGTTTATTAAATGTTTTTTGGGCTTCCAATTCTGATTTGGTTGGTTCTTGGTGTGCTTTTGGGTTAGAAATAGAGTTTTTGAATGGTTTTTACATGGAAAACGTTTTTATACTGCTTGAATGTATTTTATAAAAAATGTAAATGGGAATTGAGTTATAAAAATGTCAAAAGTAAGTTTATTTATTGTTCGGGTGGGTGTATGTTACTAAAATGGTCCACCTTTTTATGGAAGGGAAGTTTTGTGATGTTTAAAATCTTGTAAACATTTTATAAAATAGGTTAAAGTATTTATCGAATTGTGAAAGAGATATGAAACATGTTGCGGGCTATTTTGCTGAGTGTGTTCACCAAAGATGGGTTTTTGAATGGTAAAGTGGTAATTTAAGATTTCAAACATTTTTAGAATGTTTTATAAATTTTCTAAATGTTTTAGCAAATTCTACAGATGGTGAGAAACACATTTTTGGGATTTTTTGTGTGAGTATGATGTGAAAAATGAATTTTTTTTGTGAAAGGGGTTTTATGTGACATGTGTGGGGGATGTTTGGTGTATGTGTGATGGTATTTTCATGTGAAAATAGTATTTCATGGTTGTGGAACTTTTTTGAGAACAAGAAGGCAACCTGTGTATCTAGGTGGTTGGACGTGTACTAGTATGCTAGTGATCCCATGGGGTTTGGCCTTAGTTTCACGTAGCAGATTTGATGCTGAAAACACTAACTAAAATATGATGATTATGATTATGGAGTTGGGGACCACAACGTTATGGGTATGATCCCTATTGGGCTCTCATGTGCATGAGAGCATATATTTTTATGGTTTCATCCACTGATATACGATGTACATGGGACCCACAATGAGCTAGTTCCTAGGGATTATTTTACCATTACTTGTTCTCATTAGAAACATTATGTTTACTATTAGCATAGGTAATCTTTGGTTGGAAAATTCAGTAGCTTTTTCAATCCATTGGGAAGTGTTGATTTCATTTATAATATCCCACATGAAAACATTTTTTGTTTAAAGATGCATTTCAATTAAATTTTCTTATTAGCATTTCATGTTTATGAAACCATTAAATATTTTGTTCTTTAAATGCCTATCACATAGAATCCTGTAGTTGTGGAATACTATTGGGATTTGGCTCACACCCTACTTAGTCCTTTGGCTGTAAGTATACATAGTTATTTTTTTGAGGTTTGGGTATATATTTTGTGCCAATGGTTCAGGTTTTTAGCGGTCCTTCATGATTCAATGTTTTGGATATGGATTGAGAGTCGTACATCTTGCCATGAGGAGGTTTTTGGGCTGTCCATTGTGGGTTTGTTCATTTTTTATAGTCCTTTATAATTAATTTAAATTATTTAATTTAATTCTAAATTTTTTAAAAGGTGGTTTGTTTTAAAAAATCCAGATTTTTTATATTAGACTTGTTTATTGTTTTATTGTTTATAATCTCAGGTACATAGTTCCCAAATTTCATTTTAGGATACCCAAGCACTTGTTCTAGCCCATGGGGATTAGGAATGCCCTCTGGTAATTTTTGCGGACTATGTCTGTTAGTGATTTTGATTGTGGCCAGATTCGGTTCGTGAAAAAATGGTATGAATGGAGGTTGGCCCTTAGGGGACCTTTCTTTTCTGAGGGCCCTTTGTAATTTGTGAATTTCAAGGTAGATGTAATCATATTTTCAGGACTTGAGGGGTAGGTGTTGGAAGAGAATCAAAAACTCTATCTCGTTCTGATCCTCGAGTTTCTATGGGAAGTCTGGTTTTCATAGTTTCTTGGACATTAGGTGTTAGCTGGTGATTGGGATATGACAGGGGAGTTGGACTAATGGTCTTTGTGAGCTCGTTGGGATTAGAAAGCCATGTGGAGCTGTGCCGTGGTCCTAAGAAGGCTCTCTCTATTGTTGGTCGGTTTAACATATGGCTGCCAATCATATGGTCAAGTCACCCACCGACAATAGTACTGTTTTGTGGGTCTATTGAACCTTTCTTGAATTTTGAATTTGATTTGAAAATATTTGTGTGGGAATTGTGAAAATAGTATGTAAAATAATGGTACGTTGTTGAAATGTGGAAAATTGGTTTTTAAAATTTAAAATGAGAAATGTTTTTGGATTCTATGTTTTGTGAAATAAATCATGAGGATAAAGTGAAAATGATTCAACGGGATTGGATTTTCCCTAATCTGAACATTTGGTTTGTTGAAATAAAATATTTTTAAAGGAAAAAATTATTTTAAGGTGATTTTGAAACTTTTTTTCAAATGGGATGTTTTGGGATTTTTAAAATTGTTTGAATATGATGAATTTTTTTTTGGAAATCAGTTTCGAGTGGTTGGTGTTTTCCTGGAAAAAAAGTTTTGGCCTTTATGGCTATCTAATTAAGAAAATATACCTTGATAAATTTTTTAAATGTAAATGGGGTCATTGAATGGAACACTTGTTTTGGTATTTGTTTTAAAATAAATTGGATGGTTTCATAATTAAATATTTCTTTATGAAGTTTTGTTTTTTATGCTATTGAAAATAAAAAATCTATATAAAGGGAGCGGATTTTGATGGAGATCTATGGGGATTATTTTTCTAGCTTGGTAAAATGATTTGTTTTGGGAAACCTGAAAATTGGTTTTCACTTGGTGGTTAGTGTGCCTTTGGAAGGTACATTATTTTTAGAATCATGTTGTTTTGTTTTATCCTTCGTTGATTTTCTTGGTTCTCACATGAATGTTCTTATATTGATATATTGATGGATGCTTGGTATGGCATGGTAGTTGGGTGCCTGAGGTGGTATAGAAATGTGCATGTGAGTGAGACTCGATGAAACACCATTGGTGAGTGTGGAAATCCACCATGTTTGATTTTTTCTATTTCTCAAAAGTGTTTTTAGCTAAAAAATTGTATTTGTTTTTTGAATCTTGGTTATGTGTCTTGGATTTCTATATCTTGGAAGTGTCTTTTATTTGTTATGCTTCCTCATGATTCAGAAGTGATACCACGATTGTGTCTTCGGATGGAATCTTATTGGTGGTTTTATTTTGGAGTAATGTTCAGTGGATTTCTATAGATTTTTTGGATGTTGGGATGTGGTAGTAGATAGATATCTCTTGGAAAGCTTTCAAGTTGATCAACCTAATGATTCATTTCAAATGTCAAATCCACCTCTTACAATGATACCTCATCCCATTTGTTGCAATATAGAGTTATTTTTGATCAATTTAAAGTTCCTTACTGTTATGGTGATTCTTTCTATTGTAGTAGTTGTGATCAGTGATGTTTAGTGGGTGTTATTGTGTACCTTGTTCATTCTACTCCTTGTTTAGAGTGAGAGAAAATAGTGTTTTGTATCTCCCCATTCTTGTTTGGGTAAAGGTGTGTTGTTGGTGAATCGAGTTTCATGGTGCCTCTTTATATGTGGTTTCTACTTGGGCGTGTTATGTGAAAGCATGTGGAAGAAAGAGAATGCGTTTTAGTTTGGGATTAGCAGCTCCTGACTACGAGCCAGTAGATGCTTCATCCATCAGAGCTCTAGCTATAGGTCTCAAAGTGAAGCTGGGACGTAGTCAGGATTCCTGAAGGATTGATTAATCTTGTTAAGTTTGTACCTCCACCATTGTGGTGAGGCAGTTCTAATATTCCCTAGTGGGTTCTTTGTCTCTATAAACTCTCTCTAGTCCCATGGAGTGTGGTGGAATTACCCATCACGCAATGCTTCAAAAGATGTTTTCTGGAATACAAGGTCTGGAATCATTTCATTGAGTGGGATTCCTAGGTGAATCGGGTCAGGCCTTAGGTGGGTAGTTGTTGGTTGTGGTATGATGGTCCAATCATTGGTCCCCTTAAATCCCACCTCCCCTCCACATGTGGTGTGGTATTTTTGGTCTATGTGAAACGTGTTGGCCCAATTCACGTTCCCTCTATCCGGGAGTGGTTGGGTTGAATGTTCATGTGGTGTTCCTCATAGCATGGGTTTGTATATTGTTGTGAGAGTGTTATTGGTCAACCTACGAGGGAGATACCCATTTTGTTTCATGTTGAATTCTCATTTGGTCTTTGATCATTGGTTCTTAATGGTGTGGATACCCACCAAGGGTATCATGGAGTTTCCTCTTAAGAATTTGATGACTGCTAGTCATTTTCTATTGGTGGGGATTCCATTCAAGACTCCCCTCTAATGGTGATCTATTTCTAATTTAGTTTTGGTGTTTGTTTGGGAAAATTATCATTCATTGGAAGTTATTTATTTCTTAGTTTCCTCTTTGGATTTGGTGAGCATTGGGTTTATTTGTTGAAATCCCAATGGTCTTGTTGTCATATTGGTTGTGGATGTGGTGGGTTGATCCTCTTTTTGATTCTCAGGAAGTGGTTTTGAGTTGTTGATTTGTTTCAGAAAAGATGCTTAATTTCCATTTTTAATGAGTGAAAATTCATTTCCTGATGATGTTGGATCATTTTTATATGGAATCTTTAGGCATTGATCAATTAGCTGTAAAGCGTTACGGCTTTATGGGGGCAGAAAGTATTAATTGTGGGGATAATTTTCACACAGTTTTTCATGTTTTGGTTTATGGTCTGGTTTTTTTCAGAATCCTAGTCTTTTTTATAGATCTCGGGTGTGAAGGGGGTGAGTTTTAATGTGTTTACACTGTATAATATTTCACTCTTGGTTGTCCTTGGTTTGTGTTGGGATAAATTGGTGTGTTAGAGAGTTTGGGACACCCACGATGTCATCTTTTTGTGTTTAAATCTTTCAAGAACCCTGTGGTGGGGTTCCCTAGTGTTTTGTGTTTCATTTGACAGGTTTTAGCCATTTTTTCAAGACACACAGTTTGATAATGGTTTTTAAAACCGTGTAACATAACCATGCGAATTTTTAGGCCAATTCTAATATTCCTCACACAATTTGTGCCCGGTTTGACAAATCGTGTAACAAAATTGTACAACCACTTTTAAGATTAATAATAATCACTCTCTAAGTCTTATTTGGGTGATTCTACCCCCAATTTTTCATCCCTATCTATTTTCTAACAACACGAGGGATCCCCCTCTTAGTTATTCATCGTTTTGGTTCCCTTTTTCAGGATTCATCGCCAAAGGTTAGTTGTTATTCATGGTTTCTTCATTAAAATTTTCACTTTTATCTTCCCTCTTCCTTCTTCTTCCATTTATTCTTGGTTTCATCTTCTAATAAGTTCATGGCTGACCTAGGGTACTATTTTTTTATGTTTTTATGGGGGTTTCCTTTTTAGGGTTTTGCTTCATAGATCTTGGGTTTTTTAACCCCTGTTATGTGATTTCTAGTGTGTGATTTCATTCTGCCAAGGATATGAGGTAGGTGACTCCATGTGTAAGCATTTTATGATGAGTTGGCATTCTTGATTTACTTATTTTTCATCATCCTCATATATTGTGTGTCTTACGATAACCATTTTTGATGGATTTAATTATGCTTATAATTTTATAGTTTCATTTTTCTTTAAATTGGGAGTTTTACATGTGAAACTCTTGTGGTAATATTTGGGTTTCTTTTATAAAGTATTAAAGTGGTTTATCAAATGTTTTTTGTGATTACAATTATGCTTTGGTAGGGTCTTGGTGTTCTTTTGGGTTTAAAATATGGTTTTTGAAAGGCGTTTTTGTGAAAACCCTTTTTATACTCCTTGAAAGTATTTTATGAAAATTGTAAACAATTTATAGAGTTACAAAATGTGTACAAAAAAAGTTTATGTACTTATGGGGTGGGTGTATGTATTTAAAGAGGACCACATTTTTTGGAAAGGGCTATTATGTGATTTTTTCCATCTTGAAAACGTTTTATTAAATTGATTAAAGTATTTATCGAATTTTGAAAGCAATATGAAAGATGTAGTAGCCTATTTTGGTGAGGGTGTTCACCTAAGATGGGTTTTTGAAAGCTAAAGTGGTTATTTAAGATATCAAGAATTTTTATAATGTTTTATAAATTTATGAAATGTTTTATCACATTGCTTAAAAGGTGTGAAACACATTTGTGTATAGTTATCTATGAGTATGATGTGAAAAATGAATTCTTTTTTTGAAAATAAGTTTTATGTGACATGTGTGTGGGATTTTTTATGTATGTGTGACTTGTAAGTGGTATGTGCATGTGAAAATTGTATTTCATTGTTGTAGAAATTTTTTGATCACGAGAGGGAAACCCAGGTATCTAGGAGGATGGACTTATGTAGACTTTTTTTATTTTTTTCCCAGGTTCAGGTACAACTTTTGTGCTAATGGTTCACATTTTTAGCGGTCCTTCGTGATGTAGTGTTGTGGAGATGGTTTGAGGGTGGTGCCTCTTCCCATGAGGAGGTTCTTGGGCTTTCCATTTTGGGTTTCTCTATTTTTTTATAGTATTTTAGAACTGTTTTAAATTTTGTAATTGAATTCATAATTTTTGAGAAATGTGGTTTGTTTTGAAAAATCCATATTTGTTATATTGGGCTTGTTCATTGGTTTATTGTTTATAATCCATGGTAAATAATTCTCAAATTTCATTTTATGATACATGAGCTCTTGTGCCAACCCATGGGGATCGTTAACACCCATAGGGCCTTGCCGCTGACCATGTTGGGTGTCAGTTTTTATGGAGATCAGATTCGGTTTGTGACACTTTCATTCATACCATTCACATCATAAATCAGATTGAGGTGGGACTGCATCCTTCATGTAAGAAAAGACTTATGCACCATTTTTATAACATATCAAAATAATTTTAATGTGTTTTCATAGTTTGGAGTATATCACTTGTGGTTTTTACATAAATTAATGTCAATTTTAAATAAAAATATACAATTGATGTCATATCAGTAACACCTTGTTTTTGATTGAGGTATGGATGATTCTGACTTAATTTAAATGAATAATGGATCATTTTTCTTAACCATTAAAAAATATTAATTTTTTTACCCAATTTTGAGTATGTGACGTGTTTTTAAACATAAATTGTAATTATAAACTAAACAACTATATAGTTTGAGTCATTCTAAGTATACAGGGTATCAGATTGAGGTGAAACAAGATTGATTATGTGATGTATGCTTTACTTTTATATGTCTACACCAAGCTAGAAAAGGGAGAATGTGTTCCATTTGGATAGAAGAAGAATCCCCATCCTCTATGAAACACCCCGTCTAAAAGAAACATATTCTATCTTTTCTAGAATGTTCTAGACAGTTGAAGGGAAAATATGATGTCTGAAAAGATTTAGGAAAAATTATTAATAATTATTAGAGAAAAAGGATGAAGAAGTTCACTTAAAAATAGTGGATAAAATTGTGACAAAATTAAATAAATAAGTTTTAGGAATTAACTTTTTCATGATGTATTTATATATTATTGACCCATTTCCTCATCACTATTATATCATTTTTATCCTCAAAGTCTAATCCCTCACATGTACAATAAGTTATGAAAAAACCACCCTAAATCAAGAAAGAAATCCACCTATATATAAAAACAATTCATATGTTAGTACTAGAATTCCCAGGATCAAATAACAACTTAGAAAGGGGGGTTGAATCAGTTGTTCACTTTTTATAGGTTTTGAAATTTTATGAAACTTGTCACCTAAAACCAATTAAGATTTATTTAATTATCTACTTTTAGTAAGTACACACGCAATAATGAAAAGTATATCACAAAAGGTTGATATGATTTACATGGTTTGGCCTCAATGTGAGAACCTATGTCCTTGCTATAGCCACTATCGTGGGTCTATGGAAGTCCACTATAATGAAGAAGTGAATAAAACTTGTGAAAACTCTAATTAGATACCTTCTATCTCCTGATTGGAAATATAATATAGTCTACCATCAGTTTACAATGTTTTCTTTTAGAACAATTGATCTAAAAAAAGAATAAAAACTTTGTCGAATCTACTCCCAAAATGATCAGTTCGAATACTCGATCTGATTTGGTTGAGTTTGATGTTATCATTACAAAAAAGATGGTTTATTTTTCCCTCTAATAAAACACTCAAAAGAAACTTCTTCAATATAGTGGAATATTTTCACTTTCAATTCTCTAGGGATCTAGCTTTTTTTCATCTGTGGAAGTTACAAATGATCAAATGGTCTTAGAAAGTATTTATAAGAAACTCAAAAAAAAAGTGGGAATATTGAAAAACATTCATGCTTTCCAAAATATCAAAAAGTATGAAAATCTATTTAATTAAAACATAAAATTTTACTTCATCAAACCTCCAAAAATTTCTCTGTGATTTACTCAAAATTAAAATCCATGTTTGACTTCTTGAACTCTTCACTCTATACAATAATGCTGAATATTCGTTTTGATTTCATAGGAAACAATTTCAAAAATTTGTTTCAGATTTTCTCTGAAACATGCACATAAATTTAGTTCATTTTTTATTAGAAAAATTCTCCGGAAAGTGTTTTAGTTTTGTTTAGAAAATAGGATCATATTTTTATAGAATTCAGATCCTGATTCGCTTAGAATTTAGGATCATATTTTCTCCATATTTAGGTACTAATATACTGAGAAAACTGGTTTCTATTTCCCCAGAATTCAGGATCCAATTTTATTATAATTCATGTTCCAATTTTCTCTGAATTCAAGTTCTGATTTCTTTAGAATTTATGTTCTAATGTTATCATAATCTATGTTCTATTTTTCTTAGAATTCAGGTTCAAATTTATTTAGAAATCACATTCTGATTTTCTCAGTATTCAGTTTCCAATTTTCTCAGAATTTAGGTTCTGATTTTCTCTGAATTCAAGTTCCAATTTCAGTAGAATTTAGGTTCCGATTTTCATAGAATTCAGGTTCCAATTTGTGTTGAATTTAGGTTCCGATTTTTTCATAATTCATGTTTGGATTTGTGTAGATTTATTCTTTGTGATTCGTATTTCTTCAAACCTCTCCACCATTTGTTTAAAAGATTTTATCATGAATGTTTTCATAATTTGTGTGAACATCTTGATCATGAATGCAACATCTTATTTTGATTATATTTTTTAGAAACATTATAATTTCTATCATTTCACTCTTCAACAAAAACCTCCTTCAAAAATATTTCACATCAAAAGGTACTATTTATTCAGTAGTATTTTTCAAAATAAAAAAATCATTCAAACTCAACTTCTTTCAAACTCAACGACTTCTTTCAAACTCAGCAGTTTTATTCTTTCTTTGATTATGATAAGGACAAAATTACATCAACCAACAATATCATCTTCTTTTATATAAAAAATAATCTTCAATAAGAAAAGTTAGTTTTCAAAAAATACAAAACATTGTTAAAAGAAAACACCTCAAAGTTTCATCAATATCCCTCTTTGTATTTATTGAAAACTCTCGTTATTATCTTTTCCAAATCTTGGAATTTTTCACAACACATATTTCACAAGAAAGTCAAGTTATTTTTAAATCTTATCAAAACATAGTATTTCTCTAAATAGAGTGTCTTCACACCACACTACTGGATAAAGTAATGGTTTTTATGGAATTCCATCCCTCATTGGAAAAAAAATTCAACCATGTAATCGTAAATCCCCTCTATTTTCTTCTTCTCTAAATAAAATATTTTCTTTTCTCACTCCTCTTTTTCTCAACCCATTTATATGATAACCACAGCTTCAGATTTAAAAAATGAAGGTATGTAAATCTTCTTACAATGAAAAATTTTGTTACTTTGCCTCCCCAATTTTCAAACTAATTTAAAGCACATTGGGGTTCATTTCATATGTGGTTTGTGAAGACATGGGAGGAGGGAGAATATGATGTTTTAGCCTCAGTTCAAAAATCCTTTCCTTCGACATTGTATTCATAAATATATCAGCAATTTCATACGTATTTGAGATGTATTCCAACAAAACATCTCCAGTAGAAACTTTCTATTTTATAAATTTAATCTTTATATCAATGCGTTTTGATCTTGCATGTTGGATGGGATTCTTAGAAAGATCAATTGCACTCTGACTGTCACAAATTATCTTCAATGTCATTGAAACTTTTACTTTCAAATCTTCCAACTAAGCTTTCAACCACAAAATGTGAGTACAAGCCTGAGTGTCTACACAATAATTGGATTCATTTGTGCTCAAAGTTACTAAACATTGTTTCTTACTATGCCAACTCCCAAAATATTCACCCAGAAAAAATGTTCCCCCGGAGGTTGACATTTAGCATGACAATCTATATCCCAATCAGTATTAGTATAAATAAGAAATTTCATCACACTGTTTATTTTGTATAAAAACCATGAGAAGTTGTTCCTTTGACATATCACAAAATCCTATTTTCAACGAACTTATCCGATTTTTTTAGATTATATTGATACCTTTCACATAAAGTCACAACATAAATAGTATATGTACTTGAATCTATAATGTAAATAAGACTTCTTATCAACTTTTAAAATGCTTTCTATCTCACATTATTTCTAGATTTATCTATACTAACCTTTTTTCTTAATGAAATGGGAGTTGAATATTATTTGGATTCAACCATCCCAAACTTCTTTAACAATTCCATAGCATACTTTTCTTGAGATAAGATGATATATTATTCATTTTTTGAACTTTTAATCCAAGTAATAAATTCAATTATACCATTATTGACATTTCAATGTTCTTCTTAATATCCTCAAAAAACACTTCACAAACATTTTTCTCATCCCCCGTAATAATAATATCATCCACATAAACAATTACAGTTAATGTTTTGGAGTCAAAATTTTTCACATAAACGTTTCTATCATATTTTCCTTTAGAAAAATTCATCATTCACAAAAAATTACTGCACTTAGAATTACAATCGTGTGGAGCTTGTTTCTTCCCATATGAAGCTTTCTTCAATTTTCAAACATTCCTTTCATAATCATCAATTAAAAACACACAAGTTTGTTCAATGTAAAATTCATCCCATTATCACCATTTTGGAAAGATGACTTTACATCCATCTGATAAAATTTGTAATTTTGAGGAGCAACCACTTCATGAAACATTCAAATAGCCTCTAACCTTGTGATGGGGGAAAATGTTTCATCAAAATACACACCTTCTAGATGTTAATAACCTTTTCAAATAGGTCTTTCTTTGTTTCTTGAAATATCTATTTTCTACTTAAATTTTTTTCTACAAAACCACTTGGTTCCGATAACATTTTGTATCTCCTTGGAACAAGTTCCCATGTTTCATTTTTATCAATTTTATCTAACACTTCATTCATAGAACACACCCATTATTTATGTTAAACAGCCTCTGAGACTAATTCTAGTTAATCTGTTGTATGATTTTTTAATCTCCACTATCTTCTTGTTTGAAGTTGAGCCTTTTGATTCCCAATAATGTTTTTAGATTAAGCTTCCTTTTCGTTTCTATCATAAGAACATTTTTATAGAATGACTATCATATAACTTTTATCATGATGACCAAATAGATCACATATTTCACAAACTTCTTCTAAGCATTCAAACTGATTCTTAATTGGAAGGTTTCTAACATATTGATAAATCACATTTCCAATTATCTATGAGTTAGAAAATTTTATCATTCAGCTTTCATTATTTTATTCAATTTTTCTCAAACTTTCTTCTAGGTGGAGATATGTTGTGCTAGAAATTATAAGATTTGTGCCCACAGATTTTGCAGCACCAACAATATCCTTCAAATATATATTTTATATTCAAGAAAGTTATTTTTTATTGAAACATTGTTAAGGTTGGTAACTTTGTTCAACTATAAAAAAATCAAGATTGGGACCATCTTTTCTTTTGATATAGTTTTCTACATTAGTAGAGTTGATACATTTCTCACATCCTTTCTCCACTGTGTATTTTCCAATACTTTTTCTAGAAGACGAAATGTTAGAAGAATCAGATGAAACATTATTTTTGGTAATAAAATATTTAACATGATTCTCATAATGATCCTTCTCACCAATTTTATGAGTATGATTATAAGGCTCCAGCCTTAAACCTTACTTAATCTTGAGTTATTACAAGATTACACATTGAGGATATTTTCGGGTTTAGAGTTTTAGAGAATTAGATCATAAAACTTGCATTAAATTCCACATATAAACAAAGTGGTTACATAAAGATATTATTCTTCATTCCCATCAATGGAAACACATTTAAAATAAAACATGGATTATTTCTTGACACTTCCTTGACACTATCATCATATCATGTACCTTTCCCTTGACCTGTGAAAAACATTTCAAAAAAACTTGGGATGAGCACAAAAAACTCAGTATGGGTTATAAAAACATGGAAAGGAAACATGGGTACATATATACATAAGAATGAAATCATAATTTACCCATAAAACATAGGCACTTTAACATACCTCATAAAATCATGAATAAATCATAGAAATCATAGGACATAAAGGTAAATTGAGGCATTCATAACATTCTTACGTAGGGAGTAACCCTCTTGGTTACGTTTGGAATACCCATCACAGTATATTCCCTAAAATCTATTCGGAGAAACCTTAACGTTTCACTCCTTTGCGTTACCCAATGCATTGGAGAGATATATCGGGCTCAGCCGCCCTTAGTTTATCACTGAACCACCCGTCTTCATAATAATGCCCAAGAACCATAACATAATCGTATCACATAAAACATGCATAAAGGAAACATAACATTTCCACATTTCAATCACAAGATATCAATACAACACAAAAACATTTTGAAAACCATTTTCAATACCAAAATAAAAGAAAAGTAAAACATGGTATTTATTTATATTTTAAAAAAGAAGGTATGGCTTGTAGAGGAAGCCGAAACTCAAATAACGGTCACGACGGCGGAGAAGTCATTGTCGGCGCATATGTACGATAAAAACATTCCCTTTTTTCGTTTAGTAAACGCTTCGTATAAAAAATATTCCTTTTGAATAAATGTAAAAGTAAAAGGGGTTTATACACCATATAAAAGAAAGTTGTGTATAAAATAAAATATGCCTTAAAGAAAGGAGATTGAGACGAAGTCCCATACCTCGTATCTGACTTGACCCGACCGTTCTTTAATCACCTTTAAAAGTGTAACTCCTTTTGATTTGAGCCTAAAGGCTTCCTTTGAAAGGATTTTGCCCAAAGGGAATCCTCTAGGATGAGGATAGGGATGTGGAGAGAGTAAATGGGCAGGGGTTGGCTGAGCCAGCGGCTTGAGGAGTGTGTGAAATGAGGTAGAGGTGGGGGCCTTTTATAAGAGGAGAGGAGGGTCACTTTTGGAAAGTAAAGAAATATTACTTTATTTGAAAATGTGTTTCGGTTTTAAAAGGTCCCACATTGATATAATTAGTGGATAAGGTGATAAGGGTTCGACATCCACTCATCCAATTGGTTTTGGACATGTGTAGTTCATAGATTTTACATTATCTTTCCATTTTATTTAAATCGTCAAATAATGATGTCATCGCTGCATCATTATTATGTCATAAATAATTTAATTTATTTAATGTCTAAAAATTATAAAAAAAATACTATGATGTATGAAATCTTTTTAGCTTTCCAATTAATATTTATAATCAAAAATATGATCTTTATAAGCCCATGTAAATATTGTTTTCGTAAAACATATTATGTTTGTGTCATTTTTACTTTTACATTAAATAAAAAGTTATTTTTGTCATTTCCCAACAAAAGTGGATCCATGGGGTCCCAAAGTTGACCCATGGCTTTTCTTGGTCGGCCATGACACAAAAAATAAGGTTGGGACATGTGTCTGGGTCATTTCATATTATTAAAGCATTATTTATACCTTAAACTACCCTAATTACCACTAATCGCGATTAAGAACTTAATAAGTTAATATTCACCAAAAATTTATTATAATCTCATTGAACCACATTTTACTTCTTAATGACAACCATGTATGTCAGATTTTTGAAATTCAAAACACAATGAAGGCAAAATTTCATTTAAACAGAAAATCAGTCTTTATAAGTACCACTTAGTGGTTTCACTATTCATCAAAAATTGGAGTTTTTCAGAAAATTACCAAAAATTCACCGTAAGCTATATTTGATATTACGAATTCAAAAATGAAATCTATTTTACAAAATTCAAAACATATAAGTCACATTAATTAATTTAATAATTAATTCCCGCTGTCAAAGCAAATAGCGTGTTTTTATGAAACAATAAGTATCAGAAGATTGACACTAGTTTAAGTCCAATTTCAAAGTAAAATTAATTCCAATGACCACCATTGGATTAAATGGTAAAAATATATTCATATTACACATTAAGACCAATTCAAAAGATAATCTAATCATATAAATAAATTAGATTAAAAAGCAGTTTTGATGTAAAATGCAGTATTTTTCACTATTCATTAAAAAATGAACATTGTCAGAAAAATACCAAAAATTCACACAAAGTAAATTTTGATATCCCAATAATAAATAATAAGTTTATTTTGAAAAACATAGTTTATAAAATTGTCAAATATATATTTAAAAAGGGTTTTCCATCATAAGGAAGTAAAACAATCTTTTAAGAATATTAGTGTATTCCATGCTTAAGATTGGATTTATTTTCATTTTAAGCCTCTAAAACACTATCTTAATCATTAATAGACATAGATAAAAATATCTATTATTCATTACTTACTTGGGATGTTACATCCTTCCCCCTTTATAAAATTCCGTCCCCGCAATTTATTTACTTATCGAATAAATGGGGGTACTTATCCCTCATTGCATTTTCAGATTCCCATGTTGCCTCTTCAATCATGTGGTTTTTTCACAAAACCTTTACTTACTTAATCACCTTATTCTGTAACACTTGCTCCCTGTGGTCAAGAATCTGGACCGGTTGTTCCTCATAAGATAGGTTCTCTTTTAGTTGAACTACCTCTAGACTCAAAACATGAGATGGATCTGGCATATACTTCCTCAACATTGAAACATGAAAAACATTGTGTACCTGAGATAAACTCGGAGGTAAAGCCACCCGGTATGCAACTGATCCAAATCTCTCCAGAATTTCATATGGTCCAATAAACCTTGGACTCAGCTTTCCTTTCTTACCAAATCTCATCACACTTTTCCAAGGAGAAACCTTGAGAAAAACATGATCACCTACCTCGAAAGATAGATCCTTCCTCCGGTTATCCGCATAACTCTTCTGCCTGCTCTGAGCTGTTCTCATGTGTTTCTGAATCAACTGAACATTTTCTGCCATCTCTTCTACCAATTCTGGTCCCATCAACTTCCTTTCACCCACTTCATCCCAGAAAGCTGGAGTTTGACACCGTTTCCCATATAATGCATGAAATGGTGCCATCTGTATACTGGAATGAAAGCTGTTATTATAAGAAAACTCAACCAAAGAAAGATGTTGGTCCCAACTTCCCTGATAATCCATAGAACAAGCTCGTAGCATATCCTCCAATGTCTGAATTGTTCGTTCTGACTGCCCATCTGATTGAGGATGAAAAGCTGTACTAAAATTTAATTCAGTACCCAACGACTTCTGAAGGCCTTTCCAAAAGTTAGAAGTAAACCTGGGATCACGATCCGATACAATGGAGAGAGGAACTCCATGTAACCTGACTATTTCTTTAAGATACAAACAGGAAAGTTTATCAAGAGAGAAAGTATCTCGTATAGAAAGGAAATGAGCAAATTTGGTCAAGCGATCAACAATAACCCAGATTGAATTATTACCTCGAGATGTCTTCGGTAATCCAACAACAAAGTCCATGGATATATTCTCCCATTTCCACTCTGGCACTGGTAAAGGATGAAGCATCCCTTTCGGTAACTGCCGCTCTACTTTAACCTGTTGACATGTCAAACACTTTATAGTAAAATCAGCAATGTCTCTTTTCATTCCATCCGACCAGTAATACTCCCGCAGATCTCTATACATCTTAGTACTTCCCGGATGAACTGAAAACGGAGAACTATGAGCTTCACATAACAAATCTATCTTCAACTGTGAATCACAAGGCACACACAATCTCTTTCCAAATCTCAAAACACAATCATTATCAATGTTGAATTCAGGCAACTTACCTTTCTGAACCAGCTCTACCTTTTTCTGAACCTCACTGTCTTGCTTCTGTGCTTGCTTAATTCTATCTGATAGAGAAGATCTCACTGATACCTGAAACAAAACAGAAGGACTTCCTGCACCAACAACTTCTATGCCAAAGTTCATCAAATCATTGACCAAAGGATCACGTTCCAAACGCAACATTGCTAATGAAGCATTACTTTTTCGACTCAAAGCATCAGCCACTTTATTTTCTTTTCCCGGATGGTAATGAATTGTACAATCATAATCCTTGATTAATTCTAGCCATCTCCTCTGTCTCATGTTTAACTCTTTCTGAGTGAATATATACTTTAAACTTTTGTGATCGGTATATATTTCACACTTTACTCCATACAAATGATGCCTCCAAATTTTTAAAGCAAAAACAACAGCAGCTAATTCCAAATCATGTGTAGGGTAATTTACCTCATGAGTTTTCAAATATCGTGAAGCATAAGCAATTACCTGATCATTCTGCATTAGGACGCAACCAAGTCCTTTCAATGAAGCATCACTGTATATAACAAACTCACCATTCGTGGAAGGTAGTGCCAAAACTGGAGCATTCACCAATATTCTTTTCAATTACTGAAAACAATCATCACATTCATTTGTCCAGATAAACTTAACACCCTTCCGAGTTAGCTTAGTCATTGGACTAGATAACCGTGAAAAATTTCTAACAAACCTTCGGTAATAGCCCGCCAAACCAAGGAAGCTACGAATCTCGGTTACATTTGTGGGTCTTGTCCATTCTTCCACAACTTTTGTTTTTGCAGGATCAACAGTTATTCCATCTTTAGAAACAATGTGACCAAGGAAAGAAATTTGTTGCAACCAAAACTCACACTTGCTGAATTTCCCATACAGTTTATTTTCTTTTAAGGTTTGCAAGATAACCCTTAAATGTCTTTCATGCTCCTCTTTACTTTTAGAAAACACCAAAATATCATCAATGAAAACCACCACAAACTTATCCAAGAACTCATGGAAAATTCTATTCATTAAATCCATGAATACAGCAGGTGCATTGGTTAGCCCAAAAGGCATTACTACAAATTCATAATGGCCATATCTCGTACGGAACGCGGTCTTCGGAATATCTGCCTCCTTTACCTTCAGCTGATGATACCCCGATCTCAAGTCAATCTTTGAAAAAAACTGAGCTCCCTGGAGCTGATCAAACAAATCATCGATATGAGGCAAAGGATATTTGTTCTTAACAGTGATATTATTCAAGGCTCTATAATCAATGCAAAGTCTCATAGGACCATCTTTCTTTTTAACAAATAAAACAGGAGCACCCCATGGTGATGTGCTAGGTCTAATGAAACCTTTCTCTAATAAATCTTGCAATTTATCCTTCAACTCTAAAAGTTCAATTTTGTGCCATTCGATAAGAGGGTTTTTGAAATTGGCTTAGCATCAGGAACTAAGTCAACAGTAAACTCAACTTCCCGATCTGGTATTATTCCAGGCAACTCATCAGGAAAAACATCAGGATACTCATTTACCACTGGCACATCATTAATCTGAACAGTTCCTTTATTTTCAACGACATGTGCAAGGTAACATTCATTTCCATCTTTTACAAGTTTCTCATCCTCTTGATATGTTATCAAAAGTAAGGGTTCATTCCTGTAAACAAACTGAAAGTCTTTCTGAAAAGAAACTTCTTTAGCTCTACAGTCAATCTTAGCATGGTAAATAGAGAGCCAATCCATACCCAGGATAACATCAAACTCTACTAGAGGTAGACAAATAAGGTTTGCAAGTAGGTTCTTTCCACAGATAAGGATAGGAAGATTCTTATAAATTCTTTTTGCCTCAACATTTCCCCCAGGTGTTTTTACCAAAAGTTCAGGATTCATTTCTTGAGATGGTATTCCCATTTTACTAGAAATGGTTTCAGAGATGAAAGAATGTGTAGACCCCGAATCAAACAACACACTGGCATAATCTAAAAAAACAAACAAAGTACCTGATACAACTTCATTTGATGGCCCGACATCTGCTGAAGTAGTTGCAAAGGATTTCACCACCCCTTTCTGCTTGTAGTCTAACTACTTCCCATCACTCAAGCTCTTTGTAGGACACTCGTTTGCATAGTGACCCATCTCATTCCACTTATAACATTTCACTAACTGTAAATCAAATTTGTTCTTACCTTCACCTTGATCCTTTTCAGTGCAATCACGAGCCTTATGTCCCATCTTACCACATCGGTAGCACTTTCCAGAATTCAGAAGACATTCCCCAGCATGCCTTTTGCCACATTTATCATAAACTGGAAACTTAGTTCTCTTACCATCAGACTTTTTTGAAGAATTCTTACCTTTCTCCTGCCACCTCGGTCTCTTCTTATGCTGGTTGTTATAGAACACTTGGTCATCGGCAAACTCCATTTTCACCTTCTCAGCACATCGAACAAGCTTTTCATAACTTTTAAACTCACAAGAAGCTAATGCCCTTTGATATTTTGGCTTTAATCCTGAGTAAAAACGATTGATTTTACTATCAAGGTCTCGAATAAAATTTGGAGCATACCTTGCCAATCGAGTGAACCTTTCTTCATAGGCAGCCACTGAGTCTTCCTCATGCCTCAATTCCAAGAATTGCTTTTCCATCCTAAGTCGAACAGCCTTAGGAAAATACTTCTCAAGAAACATACCTTTGAATTCATCCCAGTCAAGAGCATCAATCTCATCGGCGTCCCTGATATTTTTAACCATAGACCACCACTGATCTGCTTCACCCTCCAAACGTTAAATAGCAAGACTAACCTTTTGATTGTCTGAACACCCCATCACATCAAAAATCTTCTCCAGTGCTTTAATCCACCCTTCAGCTAGCACAGGGTCAGACGATCCTCTGAATGATGGTGGATGTTGCCTCATGAAATGTTCCACCACTGACATGTTCCTCTGCGGTTGGTCTGGCTGATCTCGTGTATGGATACCACCGCCATTTATCGCTTGAGTCAACTGCGCCATTACTGCAACAAACTGTTCAGTTCCAATTCCGACCATTTCTGGAAGCTGATTCGGAAGGTTATTTCCTTCTGTATGCCTTCCTAGCACTGTTTCCCTATTTCCTCTGCGAAAAACCATTCTGAACAAACATGTCTTAGATAAAGAAACATGGTAATCTTTAAATGCTATATCAAAAAAATATATTTTTGGATAATAATTTAATAGAATTCTAACTCCTAAAGTAATCTAAACCGACCTTTGATACCAACTATAAGGCCCCATCCTTAAACCTTACTTAATCTTGAGTTATTACAAGATTACACATTGAGGATCTTTTCGGGTTTAGAGTTTTAGAGAATTAGATCATAAAACTTGCATTACATTTTACATATAAACAAAGTGGTTACATAAAGATAGTATTCTTCATTCCCATCAATAGAAACACATTTAAAATAAAACATGGATTATTTCTTGACACTTCCTTGACACTATCATCATATCATGTACCTTTCACTTGACCTGTGAAAAACATTTCAAAAAAACTTGGGATGAGCATAAAAAGCTCAGTATGGTTTATAAAAACATGGAAAGGAAACATGGGAACATATATACATAAGAATGAAATCATACTTTACCCATAAAACATAGGCACTTTAACATACCACATAAAATCATGAATAAATCATAGAAATCATAGGACATAAAGGTAACTTGAGGCATTCATAACATTCTTACATAGGGAGTAACCCTCTTGGTTACGTTTGGAATACCCATCACAGTATATTCCCTAAAATCTCTTCAGAGAAACCTTAACATTTCACTCCTTCGCGTTACACAATTCATTGGAGAGCTATATCGGGCTCACCCGCCCTTAGTTTATCACAGAACCACCCGTCTTCATAATAATTCCCAAGAACCATAACATAATCGTATCACATAAAACATGCATAAAGGAAACATAACATTTCCACATTTCAATCACAAGATATCAATACAACACAAAAACATTGTGAAAACCATTTTCAATACCAAAATAAAAGAAAAGTAAAACATGGTATTTATTTTTCTTTTAAAAAAGAAGGTATGGCTTGTATAGGAAGTCGAATCTCAAATAACGGTCACGACGGTGGAGAAGTCGTTTTCGCCGCATACGTACGACAAAAACATTCCCTTTTGTCGTTTAGTAAACGCTTCGTATAAAAAAGATTCCTTTTGAATAAATGTAAAAGTCAAAGGGGTTTATACACTTTATAAAAGAAAGTTGTGTATAAAATAAAATATTCCTCAAAGAAAGGAGATTAAGACGAAGTCCCATACCTTGTATCCGACTTGACCCGACCGTTCTTTAATCTTCTTTAAAAGTGTAACTCCTTTTGATTTGAGCCTAAAGGCTTCCTTTGAAAGGATTCTGCCCAAAGGGAATCCTCTAGGATGAGGATAGGGATGTGTAGAGAGTAATTGGGCAGGGGTTGGCCGAGCCAAAGGCTTGAGAAGTGTGTGAAATGAGGTAGAGGTGGGGGCCTTTTATAAGAGGAGAGGAGGGGCACTTTTGGAAAGTAAAGAAATATTACATTATTTGAAAATTTGTTTCGGTTTTAAAAGGTCCCACATTGATATAATTCGTGGATAAGGTGATAAGGGTTCGACATCCACTCATCCAATTGGTTTTGGACATGTTTAGTTCATAGATTTTACATTATCATTCCATTTTATTTAAATCGTCAAATAATGATGTCATCGCTGCATCATTATTATGTCATAAAAAATTTAATTTATTTAATGTCTAAAAATTATAAAAAAAATACTATGATGTAGGAAATCTTTTTAGCTTTCCAATTACTATTTATAATCAAATATCGGATCTTTATAAGCCCATGTAAAAATTGTTTTCGTAAAACATATTAGGTTTGTGTCATTTTTACTTTTACATTAAATAAAAAGTTATTTTTGTCATTTCCCAACAAAAGTGGATCCATGGGGTCCCCAAGTTGACCCATGACTTGTCTTGGTCAGCCATGACACAACCAATAAGGTTGGGACATGTGTATAGGTCATTTCATATTATTAAAGCATTATTTATACCTTAAACTACCCTAATTACCACTAATCGCGATTAAGAACTTAATAAGTTACTATTCACCAAAAATTTATTATAATCTCATTGAACCACATTTTACTTCTTAATGACAACCATGTATGTCGGATTTTTGAAATTCAAAACACAATGATGGCAAAATTTCATTTAAACGGAAAATCAGTCTTTATAAGTACCACTTAGTGGTTTCACTATTCATCAAAAATTGGAGTTTTTCAGAAAATTACCAAAAATTCACCCTAAGCTATATTTGATATTACGAATTAAAAAATGAAATCTATTTTACAAAATTCAAAACATATAAGTCACATTAATTAATTTAATAATTAATGCCCGTTGTCAGAGCAAATAGCGTGTTTTTATGAAACAATAAGTATCAAAAGATTGACACTAGTTTAAGTCCAATTTCAAAGTGAAATTAATTACAATGACCACCATTGGATTAAATGGTAAACATATATTCATATTACACATTAAGACCAGTTCAAAAGATAATCTAATCATATAAATAAATTAGATTAAAAAGCAGTTTTGATGTAAAATGCAGTATTTTTCACTATTCATTAAAAAATGAACATTGTCAGTAAAATACCAAAAATTCACAAAAAGTAAATTTTGATGTCCCAATCATAAAGAATAAGTTTATTTTGACAAACATAGTTTATAAAATTGTCAAATATAGATTTAAAAAGGGTTTTCCATCATAAGGCAGTAAAACAATCTTTTAAGAATATTAGTGTATTCCATGCTTAAGATTGGATTTATTTTCATTTTAAGCCTCTAAAACACTATCTTAATCATTAATAGACATAGATAAAAATATCTATTATTCATTACTTACTTGGGATGTTACAATAATATTTTACTTTTGTGGATTTGTTGAATTTTTCCTTCATATTTCTTAGGGTATTTTTGAACTCAAGAAGATTTGATTGAAACTTTTTAATCTCTTCTTCCTTAGATTCCATATTCTTTTAGAGACCTTAAATCACCTTTCCTTATTATACATTCCTCTATTTGTCTCTTAAAATCTTCGGAATGTATTCATCCTCCTATTGGATGACATTTTTTCTTCCGTTCACAACTTATTCATTGTCTTTCTTTATTACTATAATTTATTTCTTGAGTGATTTTTTTTCTCAAGACAAGAATGAGGTTTGGTTCTAAGATGATACTCTCTATAAGATTCCTCACCATGTTCTCCACTCTCTAAGACTGACTGAAAAAAAACCTTTTTATTTATTTTGAAAGAAAAAACTGATACAAGAAAATCTAGGAGGACGAAAAAAGTGAAATCCCAAAGAATAATTAATCACAAAATTCCACCCCACACTAGGAAAAGAACCTATTTTAAGGAAAAAAGACATACTCTGATTGGGTGAACTAATGGACGCTAAGAAATCTTCCACCTGGTTCCCTTCTCGCTATGTGTGAGTGATATCAATAAGATTACCCAAAAATTGCTTGCACTTTCTGATGATATAAACGCTATTACATGGAACCCAGCCTGTACTTGCTAATACTTTGCAGAGCATTAAAGAATCTGTTTCCACCACTTTAAGAGTGATATTTTGCTGCGCGCACATCTCCAAACCCATGAGCATAGAATGCGCTTCAGCCTGGAAAATGTCTCCCCTTTCATAGAAAGCAGAAAATGTTGCAACAACAGACCCTGCCCAATTCTTATTGACCCCACCACCTCTCATATCCCCCCCTACAAGGGATCCATCTGTGTTGAGTATTAGGCTGAAGTGGAGGGGATTCCAGCATACCCAGTACCCACGACCCAACTCTCTGCTTCAGCTGGACAAAAAACAACTGGGTATCATGGCTTTCACTGATGGCGCATCTTAGCAGCCAGTACACACCCTGACCAAGTCCTGAAAAGAGTTATTCATTTTAAAAATAATAATTTCCTAGGTACCTCTAATATTTTTGTGTCACTCATCATTCCGTTCTCTCCAAAGGGTCCAGCATCCTGCTAAAATCTAAATAAAACGTGCCTTCCTTTCAAGTCCATGACCGCCCACTCCTTGAAACCATGCACTTAAGAAGATTTACATCATCCCTCCTTGTTCGTTCTACCCAGTGACAGCACCGAACACTGGCCAGATCCATCTAGCCCATTCACTATCAAAAAAAGATGCCCCAGTGATCCTGTTTTGGGCTCCAGGCAACACCAACACCTGGCGGCAAAGCTAACACCCATATACTGAATGTTATCATCAGTAGACAAAGCTCGGTTCCTTACCCACCACAATAAGAAATTAAATTTTGAGGGGACCCCCTTGCACCACATAGTCTCTCCCCATGTGTCATCATCATTGTCATCTCTCCTCACCTGAGAAAAATCATTTAAATAAAACACACCTGACGATCATCCTGTAAAAATAAGATTATCATGCTCATCATTGATAACAATTCTATTGAAAACAGGCCATTGACTATCATCCAAAATGGATTGAATAAAACCATAATGATTGCTAGCCTCATGAAACAATATATTCAGTGTGGGAAATCCTGGAAACTACAACCTACCAGCCCCCCAATCTTGCAGCCATAAATTAATATCACCACTTCCAACCATCCACCTAGAGTGCTGATACAATACCTCCAGGTAAGGGTGAATCAGTTTCCAAATCATGGAGGGTCTTACTCCCTTCTAATTCACATTAATTCCATATTTTTCCTGTATTGTCCTACCTAAAATGGTTCTTCCATCCATGGCCTCCCATGCATGTCTGGCATAGACACCTTGCATGGTCAATGAAACACTCCTCGTATTAATTCCCCTGTCTGAGAGGGGTTGTGCAAGACATTTTCCAGACACCCAGTGATGCTTTCCTTCCATCTTCCCATCCCATATGAAAGACACCATTAACCTCTCCAAGATTTTGATAACACTACTGGTGACCTTCAAGGTGGACATTACAAGCATGGTAATAGAAACAAGAACATTATTCAGAAGGGTAATGCGCCCACCAAACGACAAAAATCTGTTTATCCAATTGAAGATGCACCCTATGATCTTAGAACCCAACTTGTCAAAATGCTGAATTCTAAGAGAGTAAGGTCTCACCAGTGCCCCAAGGTACTCCATAAGAAATGATCCCCTAATCATATTCAAGCTGTCTTCGAGAGTTCTAACCCTTCTCTCTGTGATATCCTTGGATGGATAAAACAAACATTTCCCCCGGTTCACCACCTGACCACTCCACTTGAAGTACACTCCTAAAATACCATTCATCCCCTACACTGATCTTCTACTACCATTGACAAACAAATTTGTGTCATCCGCAAACATAAAATGCGAAATACCCCTTGTAACATGTTGATTCTGAGAAGGAAAAACCCTCCCCAAGAGAAGACCCTGGTTAATATAGTAGCTAAATACATTTTAGAGAGGATCAATAGAGTGGGAGAAACAGGGTATCCTTGCCTAAGTCCTCTTCAAGACTTGAAAAAACCAAACTATTTTCCCAAAAATGATGTTGATATCCAGTCCAAACTGAAGCAACGAAAAAGTAAATCAGTAGTCCCGTTGGAGAATCCCATGCAAGCCAACACCCTTATGATGAAACCCCATTACAATCTGTCACAAGACATTATCATATCTAATTTGATCACCAAGGTACCCCCAAAATACTTATTGTTAATATCACCAACAACCTCTTGCACCACTCCCATTGCCCCCGGAATTGAATGCCCTTTAATAAAGCCATGTTGTTCTAGATACACCCAAGTATTCAAGTGAGATTCCATCCTTTTATTAAGAATGCTGGAAAAAACCTTGTAAGGCATATTACACATGCTAATAGGCCAATATTGGTAAATGGAATGTGGATTATAAATCTTTTCAATGAAGGTTCTAAATTCTTATGAACTTTAATCTTCATATAAATCATTGTTAGTTTAATATAATTGAAAATACTAAATCCAAAAACTTTTTTGATTACTAGAAAACATAATCTTGAATTTCTTTGAAGACTTATGTTCTTTATAATTTGTGTTCCACTTCTTCCATCATGGTTTTTCAGCAGAATCATCTCGATATTCTTCGTCTTTCTTCATAGGACAACTCATAGTAATGTGTCTAATTGAATTACACTCAAAACATTTGAGATTATGTTTTCCTCTATACTTACCTCTTTATTTTTAACAGTACATGGATATGAGTGACATGCTTTTATCATTCAATTATTTATCTTCCTTATCTTCTATCTCATTGGGATCAGCATCATCAACATCATGGATTATTACCTTTCTCATGGCATAAAAATCTAATTCATCTTTCATTTCCATCTTTAATATTGGAAAATTCATCATTTCATATGAAATAATAAATTTATATAATTAATCAGGAGATAAATCATCCTTATCTTATAAAGTAGAAATTTTAGAATCTGACCTATTTGGAAAGTTTCACATAAGTTTCATTAAAATTGTAGAATCTTCCAAGACATTCGTGAATCCTCTGATGTTACACACAATTTCATTAAATCTGGTGAATTATTCATCAATTGTTTAATCATATCTCATTCTTATTTCTTATTTCCTTCTATGCTAGATTTGTAGCTGTTCTTCCTTATAATTAGTATTCAATTCAAAAACACTTTCGATCTTTTCCCACATACTTTTTAATGTTTAGATACCCATGACCTTTAAATAAATATTCTATAATAAATACATAAGGAATTATTTCCAAGACATTCCATCAACTTAAATATTCCTATTGTCATAAAGGGTTATATGATCATCTTTCTCAATGGGTGGAAAAAATTAGTAACTGCATCAGCAACTTTCAAACCAAGAGATATGAGATTTGGAATCATCCTATTTTTCTATCCATGAAATATTATTCCATTGAATGTAAGGAATCCTCTACTTTTGAAAAAATTAATATTATCTATGATAAAAATTCAATAAGGGAACCTTCCTCTGATAACAAATGAGGTTCTAAGGATCAAATAATAACTGAGAGGGGGGTTAAATTAGTTGTAAACATTTTATACATTCCAAAAAATTAAGAAACATAACCCTAAAAACCAATTTTCATTTATTTCCTTATCTACTTTTAGAAATTAATCATCCAACAAAGAAATGTAAATCATGTAAATCACACACTATTTACAATGTTCATCCTCAATGTGAGAACCTACATCCTTTCCATATCCACTCCCATGGGTCTATGGAAATCCACTATATTGAAGAAGTGAATAAAACATGTCCCAACTCCCATTAGACACATTCTATCTAACAATAGGAAAGATTATACTAACTTCTGTCAGTTTACAATTTTCTCTTATAGAAAAATTTCACCAAAAAAACATTATTGAATCTACTCCACAAATGGAAAGTCCAAATCCTCAGTTCAATTTATTTGAGTTTGATCTTCTCGTTATGATAAAGATACTTCTGATTTTCCTCTTCTAAAACAATTAAAGAAAACATTTTCAATATGGTGAAAAATTTTCACTTTTAATTCTCTACTACTCCCCCTTTTTACCATGATTAAAATTTATAAATGATTAAATTATGTGATCATGTATTTATAGTAAACTCTGAAAGCAAAGGTTGGAATCATGAAAAATAATCCCACATTCTCAAATCTAAAAAACTCTAAAAATCTCTCATATTAAATCATCATATTTGAATTCATCCAAACTCCATAAATTTATCCAAAATTTATTCAATATTGAAATTTAAGTTTTACTTCTTGAACACTTCACTCAGTACGATAATGTATAATCATTGTTCTGATTTTTCCAAAAAACAAGCTCAGAAATGACGTTCAGGTTTTCTCAAAAACATGATTAGAAATGTGGTTTAGTTATTCTCAGAAACATGCTTATAAAAGTGGCTTATTTCTCCTTAGAAAATAGGATCTGAATGGATCATAATTCAGGTTACTATTTTCTCATAATTCAATTTACAATTTACTTATAATTCTGGTTCCGATCTTCTTTGAAAAAAGGTTCTGATTTGATAATAATTCAAGTTTCATTTTTCATAGAATTTATGTTTTTATTTTCATAGAATTTAGGTTCTAATTTTTGTAGATGTCAGGTTCTGATTTTCTCTGAATTTGGGTTCTGATTTCTTTATAATTTAGGTTCTGATTTACTCAGAATTCAAGTTTTGATTTTCTCAAAATTTATGTTCTGATTAGCTCAGTATTTAGGTTCTAATTTCTTCTAAATTCATGTTCTGATTTGTGAAAAATTCAGGTTCCGATTTATATAGAATTAAGATTCTGATTTGTTCAGAATTCTAGTTCTAATTTGTGCAGTATTATTTTTAGTGGTTCATATTTCTTTAAACCACCCCACCATATCTTCAAAAGCTTTTATCATGAGATTTTTCATAATATATGGGAACTTTTTCATCAGAAATTCATCATCTGATATTGTTTATAAAATTTAAGAATTATTTTTACTTCTAAATTTTCACTCTTCAAAAACATCCTATTTCCAAAATCTTCACCAATAAAAGGACTTCTTCATTCACCAATATATTTCAAACTCAGCAACATCTTTCAAACTCAGTAATTTCTTTCAAACTCAGCATCTTCTTTCATTTTCTGAATACGATAAATATAAAATCCCAGAAACCAACAATATCAACTTCTTATATATCAAATACATTAATCAACTAGAAAATATATTTGTTAAAAAATTTAAAACATTATTAAAAAAACACCACAAAGTTTCTTCAGTAAAACGATAATGAAATAAATTAAACATAAATATAAAACAATGCATTAATAAATTGTTAATTTTAAAATAAAAACACAAAATTTGGGTCAAATTGGGTACATTTTGTTTATGATTAAGGTATGGTTGATTCCTAAATGTCATAAATCACTAAGAGATCATTTTCCTAAAGTATCAAAACAATATAAATGTGTTTTCTTAGTTTTGAGTATCTTACTTTTCATTTTTACTAAATTAACACTTTTAAAATCAAACCAAAATTTTTTATTAATATCAGTCACACCAGATCATTTATTAAAGTTCGATCTATAAATACAAGTGGTAAATGAATTATAGATCATTTTTCTGATGTTTTAAAATTATTCAATCACATTTGATCGGTTTTCACTATTCTATAGATGTTTTAAACTAAAATAACTTGTTTCTACTGAAAAAACAGACTTAAAATTGTACCAACCACATCATCTCTTAGATTGATTTTCAGTCAATTACAACATGTCAAAAATTAATTATTCATTGTTTTAAAAATGTTTTAAATTAATACCAACTCTTATTTTGGGTTTTGAGCATGTGACATGTGTTTTGAACTAATGTGTAAATTCTAAAAAATAATTATCCGATATAAATAGAAATGAATTTAAATAATGAAGTGGATAAATTTATGACGAAAATAACTAAATAAGTAACATGAAGGCACTAGTTTAAGATGTCTGTATTAATTTTGACATGATATATTTTGCCCATTTTTCTAAACAAATTGATTTTCTCGATTATACTTATCCCTGAGAAGCTGATCAAAAATAATATATAAGTAGTATAATACCAATTCTTCTCAAACCAAATATCTTTCTAAGGTCATTTCCAATACTAGATCACAAACATAGTAGGTAATCAGTTATATTTGATGTTCAAAAACATTTTAACACAATGTACGCTACCCACTTATCTCTAAAGAAATGTACTTTGTCTTTTGAGTATATAGGCTTCCTATAATCTTATTTTTACAAATAAAATATACAAAACAGATTATTATAAAATTGTATTATTTAAATTTAAATTACCTTTAAAAATTTCCTATTTTGCGATGCTGGAATTTTTTTGGTACATGATATCTCTCAAAAAATTTCAAACATGATATCCACAATCATTGTTGTTATCTTACTTTGAACACTATAGAAGCATTAAGCAAAAGAAGTAAACTATTTTGAAATATTTTTGGAATTTTAAATCTTTCAATGTATACCTAAATATATTTCTATTTTAGTTAACCTGTATGATTCTTATATTTATTATTTTTCATCATTCTTTGATTCGGCCAAGATTTATTAGCTACCCTATTATAAAAATATTCACGATAAAATAGATACTAAAACATATAATTCAATTTTAACCCTGAAAATATTGATTTTAGTGTTTTAAAAATATAAAATACAAATCTTGGGTGTCTGGGATTATGGATATCCATGCACTTGATCCAAAAAACTATTTGTGGAACCCAAATTGATTATGATCAGTATATATTCCTCCGTATAAAAAAATGTAATGAAAAAATAAAATTATATTTTATATGATTATTTTGAAGAGTTTTACCCCTACATTAGAGATCAAAAAGAGTATGCAATCTATTATTTTCTTCTTAATCACATCATTTATCATATCTCTTTTCATATCAATTTCTATCTTTTATAAGTTAGTTTCTTCCACAGAAATGATCCAGAGATTAATTAATTCAAATAATGATTTGAAGGGTTTTAAATTTATGTATTAGAAATATAATTTTTTGTAAAAATTATGTATATTTATTAACATTAAGAACTTATTACATCCTTTTTTAGACACGCGTATAATGTAAATATACCTTATGTGCCTTTTCAAAACTTATGCCTCCATCCATTCAAACTTGAGAATCTCATTTATACTCTCAAGACTGACTGCATTTGTAATGAATGTTACAAATATATATTCTTCATATATAATGTTATTTCTTTATATATATTTAAAATTGGTCACTTCATTATGTTTTAATGATAATAAATGTAGCATTGGATCTGTTGGGAAGAAGGTTCTCCTAAAAGGTCATTTTTGTTTCATTGTTGAATCGCTATATTGTATTGTTCTTACATCTGATTACCTACCACTTTATCCATCTATAATAAAATAACTCACTTCATACATGTTACATAATCAATTATAGGTTATTCATATGAAAAATGTTTTATTAAAATCATACCTCGTGATTTTTTGTTCATATTTAAAAAGTTCCAAAACATCATAAATCGTTGTCATATCTAGATCATCAAGTAGAACATGAAACTATTTGGTTAACTCTTAAGATACCTCAATACCCAATCCCATGTGATATTTTTGGAATTATTAATTGTTTATCATGTCTCCTATGATATTGTAAACCCTAAACCTCACAAAAAAGTTGGTGTACAGGTGTTGATAAATACAAACCAACTACAACTTTACCCTATTGAATTATAGTAATATAAAGTTATCAAAAGTCATTTCATTCACATTTAGAAGAGATATTAATGAAAATATTGATTTCCATGTGTAAGTTATATGGTTGATGGGAATTTCTAGCCTCAAAGCCAGTGGGGTCATTTGGTTGTTCTTGTGCAGATTTTTATTCCACCAACTATTTGGTTAATCCTTTCTCATATATTGATCCGCTAAACAATACTAGGAAATAGTATCTTGAAAATCAAATATTTTCATAGAAATCCTTTCATCAGATAATATGTATATTTTTGTGTATTTTGCTTCATAAAAAATGTTCAATGTGACACCCCAAAACCTATTACTATCACCCAACAATATTGTTCTAGTTGCTTCAAAGATTCTAGAAGTGGTTTTTCGTCTGATAAGGTCCTAGACAATTATTATGTCCAAACCGTATAAAAAACATATGAACATAAAATAGATATTTTTATATTATACTCTTATAAAGAAAAATAAATTAATATTATGCAATAATTATACATGTTTATATTACAAAATCGGTGTCTTCATAAACGAGTTTACCCCCTTATTTATGAAAACATCCTTTCATACCACATAATGTGGCATGAAAGTGGATTTGGATTTTGATTCATCAATTTACATATAATAAAAAGAACATGTGTTATTTCATATCACATAATACATTTATTTTCTATTTAAAATACATACCATTTTATTATCTAGTTAAACATACACCATCATTATTTTGCGATAGGGGTATAATGGTTTTGGTGTGTGTTTTTTATTTTTGGCACTCATTTTTTGTTTCATAAATTAAAAAAAATGAATAAAATTATATAAGATAAATAATTTTATATAATATATTGTCAACTATAATATACATTAAATTATTTCTCATCACGATGACTGATTAAATCTTTCCATGTTTCCTATTTTATAATGTGTGCACAAGTAACTGGTGGGTGGGGCTTTACTATCACCTTATAATCCCTCAGATTAAATTTGGTAAGAATAGTCCATAATCCTCTATGGGATTTTATAGAATCTATTAACACATATTTATTATTAATATCATATAAAATAATTAAAATCTACAAGGAATAACAAAAATTAAGTCATTGGTTCATAAAATAATTTTCGGCAAAATAAAGAAGGGTTATTGTAACATTGCATTTATATCTTCCCAAGGGGTTTCATTCATTACAAGTTGGAAATAGAACCATGGATCTATATCGATCAGTAAATTAAACCTCATTGTGACCAAAACAAAAGTAATAAAAATCGACTTATTGGGGTAAACAGGTTGGCCATATTGATTCCATCTGACCTCAAATTTTCTAATCTTATATCTTGCCTATATAGTTTTAATAACCATTGTGATGTTGAATCATTCTTTTTTTATCAACATAGCATTGATCTCCTAATAATTATATGGATTTAACATCCACTACATGTTCTTCCCCAGGATTGGAAACATCATCATGTGTTGAAGAAAGTTTCAGCATTATTACTCAAATAATTAATTTATATTATTTTAATACAGTAGATAACACAATATATTAAGAGTAAAATAATAAAATATTCAAAAAACTTTAACATTTTCAATTAAATCTCTCCATTTTTTTATGTTCTAATGGATTTGGATCCATTATCAAGAATATAAATCCATTCATTGTGGTCCCCTCTAATGAATAAGATATTGTAAAAATTGATACCACCAAGAACTGATTGTCATATCACAATGAAAGGTTCAACCTTGATTGATGTTTTATCTCACCCTAAAACAGTTTTAGTCTCTAGCAGTTCAATCAATCAATTCTTATTTACTAGATCTCAGACATAATATACATACACTACATGTGATTCGATTATGAAATGATAATCCTTTTCCCCTTGAAAACTAAAGTTTAACTTTATGAATATCATTTCATCAAATTTCACTACACTTTTATAGTAAAACCATTTAAAACAAAAAATTATCACTTGAAATGTGGTATAATCAAACTCGTTTATCAGTTTGATAATTCCAAGATATGATATAATCTCTTAAATGATGTTTCTATGCTTGGAACCATATATGTGCATTGCTTTTTCAAAAATTAAAACCCTCCTATTTTTTATCATACTTCATTAATATTGTTCATTTATATTGAATGTATAACCCTTTTTTATAAAACAATTGTAGATATAACAAATTAATTGGGTCCCTTGGCTAGCCATCTAGTTTAATCAACAATTGAATTTTGTTTTTCAGATAACTCCTTTTAAATATGCTTTGAGAAATAACTTATAAAGTGTTGATTGAATATTTTCAATATCCATCCTTCAGCACTTAATTGATTCTGATATCTAATAATTGATCTATGGGATCTACTATATAGATTTTTTTCTTCTCTATTATGAAAAATTTAATGTTTTTTCTTTAACATTATCTATGATGTTAATTATAACATCATCTCTTCCAGAAATCCATTTTTCCAAAAGGTTTCCATAGGGACGAGTGTTTTGAGAGACTTATGATATCAACATCTCATAGGTAATAAATATATAATTCAATATCTTCTTTAAAAAAATATCATTCTTCAATTCATTCATCTATCTGAATTTAATTCTTGACATACACATTCAAAATATTCCCATTTTATTCAATGGGGTAAATCCATCAATAATGGATATGTCCACCTATATAAACCTTTTTAACCATGTAAACCATTAGGATAATCATTAAATAAATGAATGATAGTGGAAATAACATCTCTATTTCAATTAATATGGATGAAAACTCCTTATTCAGGGTTAGTAACTTCTCTAAGTCCTTAACATTACTACATATTGATTTGAAAAATAATAATAGTCTTGTTAATGTATGTCACACATTTTTAGTCAAAATTAAATGTAAAGAAATACACGTTAAATCATTCATCAAAACATGAAAATTATTCCCTTTATGCTTTACTGGTGCCAACACTTTTCTTATTCTAATGTTAATCTTTTCCAACCTATCCTTAATCAATATTTTTTTCTAGTAACATTTATTAATTTTGAAATAACACTATACAATAATTATTTTCAATATACATTACATCAAAAATATATTTGACATGTAAACAATCAAAATACTATAATTCAAATAAAATTAATCACTTTTTTCATCCTGATTTCATATTTTTTTTGAAAATGATTTGCGAAAAACAGTGTCAATAAATTTTTTTTAAATAATGAGTCTCCTATTATTGGATATGATTTTGTACCATGTGTTTTATTCCCATTTAATATTGTCATCCATGACCATTATTTCTGGCGTTCGGGTAAAATTTTCAAATATAAGCAAAATAAATTCGTTAATGAATGTTTCAACTTAGTTGAGAGTATATTCCCTTAAATTGGGAAATTGCAATATTCCTCTAATTCTATAGACAAAAACATTTCCATAATAAGAAAGTTCATTTATTGTCCCATCCTAGATAGACAATATAAATTCTTCACTTCTATTTGAATCATACATTATAACACTCATATCCCATAACAAATTCAGATCTTCGATTAATGGGTCCAAATAGACATCAATATCATTACTAAATTAATTTAGACTATATATAAGAAGATAAAAAATAATATATTTTCACAAGATGATTAACCATTGTAGCATGTTATAATTTACCATCATAACTATCCATGTACTATGAGTACTACTATATGCACCAAAAAGTTTAATCTAACGGTAGATAATGCATGAATTGTGTCTCTCAACTCATTTTCAAATTTAGGATGGTCATAATAAATTTTCATCTACTAAGGATAGTCTAATGAATGATTTAGTTCCCTATAATTAATTATTGTATATAGTTAAAATGAAAATTATCTAACAGCTTCCTCACATACATATTGTCTTTTAAAAAATGGAGTTTTCTACAAGTTCTATACAACTTTGAAAGGAATTGATTCATATTTATTTTATTGATCCATGCCATAATGGGGGAATTTTTTTAGTGATTCATAGACCTTGTGAAAAAATATGAAATCATTTGTACCAGCAATTATTTTTTAGATATAATTCCCATTAAACGTATAATTCATTTAGAATTATATGTTCAAAAAAGAATATAATTTCTTTATTTATCATATCATTCAAGAGACAAATTAGTTTTGTAAATCTGGTTTTTCTCTTACCACTAATAGATTTCAAATTATATAGATTCAGTAGAGCTCACAATGTTTTGTATTTAGTACAACTGGTATAAAATTGACTCTTAGCATAACTATTTAACATCTCAAACAAATTTTTACAATCATGAAGGTCATCTTAAATATAAATTTTTATTTATTCCATGAAATCACTATCATCATTTACAGTGGAATTCATATCAAATGATCCATAAACCGTAGTATCATCCCAATTAATGTGCACATTTTTTTCCCCATTTTTAGTAAATATTTTATATCTATGATCTATTTAGTGACAAAGAAATTATTCTTAAAACTATTATGGACAAATAATTATTAAATAACAACTACATAAATACTGAAGAAGGATGTGAGAAGGGTCTTATACATGCTCTATTAAAAAATTGATAAACTCATTGACTCAATATTCAAACTCTTTTTTCATACAATGGTCCTGAAAATATTTTGGTTTTATATTCATCCTATGAGGTACATAAAACATTCATTTTGTACAAAAAATACCAAAATAAGAATAATATATTCATAATAAATGTTGAAATTTATGGATAGTTCCAATAAGGGAAACCTAATAATTGATTGGTTCAAATAATTTTAGTTCATTTTGAAGGAAATGGTTAATTGGATTTAAAACTAGTAATTACTCCACCAGAGGAATGTGTTTCTATCGGAATTCAACCAAATGATCATGGTTACCAAGTATTGGATGAACACTACTCAGAGATGTTCATGAAAGATATGTTCACATCCAGAAGAGATGGTGTACATGTTTCAAGAAAAAATGTAATAATAACTATTTATGTTTAAACTAGACCACTGAGAGAATCAATTGAGTGGATGAGACTCAACTTCATTAACTATGGATCAAGTTTAAAAATAAGTAACTCAATGATATATATTGATCTAAATAAACCATTAAACTATTTTAATCTCCAGAATATCTATTAGGCTATGATTGATAAGAATAATATCTCTCATAAAAAATGGTTCTGGAAGTAGTTTAAACTAGACCACTGTGGAAATCAAAGTTATATTAGATATGGTGGACTCCTAATAGTATAAAAATTTAAAAAAATATCAATTCTTCTCCAAATAACAAATATATTCAAAGAACTAACAATGAAACAATCACCAAATAACACAATGTATCTAAATAGATTTCACTAATTTGTTTTCCTCATTATCTAGATGAAGATTCCTCAATTACTAGAATATGGTTGAATACGATCATTAATCACCAAAAAAACATCCCAAAATTTATTTACTCATAAAACATATAAATAACACTAGAAAAAAAGGATTAAAAGAGTTAAAATTTCAAAAAAAAAATATCACACAATAGAATGATAGAAAAGCTATTAATAATATTTCAAATGGAGCCATGCCTCTATACGAACCATATAGTATAGCATTCGGTTAAGTGAGAGAACCTGGAAAATATCATTTTTATCTTTCAATCAATCCATAAGCCTCCATTTAAATCAGTGAATATTATTTTATAAAACATTTATTCACTTTCATAAAACCGGTTATTAAATAGGCCATATATTCAAAACACGACCCCAATCAAAGTCACAACACAAAAAAAATAAAAAATTATGGCATATCACTAAACTCAACCAGAAAATTTTCCATCTATATCAACACATCACAATAATCTACCTTCTTTTAAATTCATTTTCTAGTTCCCTTTATGAAATCACTCACTCATTTTTCTAACCCTAAACCCATTTTTTATAAGATTTTAAAAATTCTATATTGAAATCTACTTCATTACAAATTATTTTTCAAAAGATCAAAACATCTAAAACAAAAAAATATTTACTTAAAATTAAAAATCTCATCTCAAAATCAATTTAAAATTATAGTTTTTTTAATATTAAAACCACGCTTGAAATACATTTTTTAATAAATTCCATATTAAAATTAACGTATTTTTTTTAAAACATATAATGGGATTATAACCCCTTTTCTATAAAGACCATTAACATCAACTAATAAACGTTAAAATCTTATTCAAAATCCATCAACAAAAAATTAATAATTTAAAAAAATTAAATAGAAATTTGTATACATGGAAATGTTTAAAACATTTCAAGATCACAATGAAATCACATTATGTGTTTTAGAACTCCGAATCTATTTTAGTTAATTTTAATTGAAAACATCCTGTTTTTCCATTTCAAAACCCACTTCATCATTTAAAACCAATTTTCTATTTTCAAAACATAAATTTAAAACACGAATTGGAATTATAATTTTATCTAGGCCACCACCCACCAATACACATGCCAAACCTTTAACCACAAATCTATTTTCAAGTGAGTATGAATTATAATAATTTAAAATAAAGTTTTTAACTATTTTTTGAAAATTAAAAAAACACTTTTATATTATATTTTTAACAAAATATACCAACTATGATAATTTTAACAAAAACATGACAAGAATATCAATCATCATAATGTAAAGAAATTATGAATATTAAAAAATTTATTATAATTTAATAAATCTTTAAGGAAAAAAACTTTTTTCAAAAGATAGGAGTAAATTAAAATGTTAAATCCAAAAACCATGGTTAAGGATTAAACATCTAAGTTTGTTCAGGACTCAAGGATCCTCACACTCTCAATGATAATGGCTACCCAATGTGCATGTTACCCTATGTATTTGAGACTAGGGGTGGGGATTCCACTGCTACGAGTGTCTCCCTACCTCAGTAATGTTTAGTTATTGTTTTCATTATAGGTTACATTTTTATATAGTGAAAAAATACTAAACATTAATTTCCCAGAAAACCCTCCTATATTCTGAGGTTCCCATGGGATTCTTTCAAAATTCAATAAAGGGATGAATCATTTATTAAAAACCAAGTTCATAAAATATAAAACTATTAGCCACAAATCCAATCTTTCACATTCCACTGAATGTATTCAGGATCAACATTGGGATGGTTTTATAAATGTGAATGAAATTGAAAACTATTTTCCAAAAGTTAATGAATTATTGTTTTTAAAATAATTCAAAACATCATTTGAGAATAAGAAAGCAATAGATATTCTCTTAGAAATACCTTTTAAACATCACTTAGAATACCTCATTGAAAAAACATCACATTTTAAGAATAATCAATAAAATAACCAAACATGACTACTTATTACAAATCATTAAAACTCTAAAGTATTAATAAATCATTCTATAATTTATCCCTTGACCCAAATGGGGTCCAAACAATTATTAAAAAAAATTAAAACTAATTTTGAAAAAATTTCATGATGCTTGTTACTTCATGTATCACTTTAAATACCACAAAAACATTAATAAAATACATTACAAGGCCAATACATAATTTTAAATTGAAATTCCAATTTTAAAGTAAAATTATAGAAAATTAATAGCTGAATAACTTGAAACCATATTCAAACCATTGTATAATGATCGGAAAACCCATTTCTATCTATGAAAACCAAATAAAAAACTATGATTTCTTCTCTATAATCTCAATTAGTACAATTAATGCTATTATTAAATAATTTAAACACCAATATTAGATTTAAACAATCAACGATCCAAAAATTAAAGATTAAATCATGGGAAAAACATCCTAGGTCATGAGTAGATGAAGAAAACCTTCATAACTGAGGTAGGATGACATTAATGGAAGATCACATGCCCTATAAATAAAATATGAAACCAAAATTAAAAGCAAGAAACCCTAAGGGTTAGACCTTTGCGATGAGGAAGAGGGTGAAAATGAGAGGGAAAATTAAATAAATGTAATTAGAGTTGACAAATGAATCTAACATATCCAAATATTGTCCAAAATCATAATAGAATATTGAATATCTGAGGTGGGTGGAGTTATGATTCCATTCCTAAAATTCATAAAGAACACAACCTTATTTATATGGGATAGTTGAACATAAAGGATGTGGTTTTTATTATCTAGGATTGCGAAATCAAGAATACTCAAATGAGAATGAGTAAACACCGAAAACATGGAACCCAAAAGAGCATTGAGATAATAAAATGCTGCACTACCACACACCATCGAACCTGAACAAGAAGGCAATGAGAGAAGAGGGGAAAAACATACCTTAGATTTGTGGATTGATTCATCTAAGAGTACTTCAAGGGGGATCGTTGTCTACAATATACATCCCCGAAATCTTGAGAGGCACAACTAAAAATTAGTTCGGTTAGGGTTCTCTTAAAAAGATCAGGTAGTGTTTTATTAGTGCTACCAAATAAACATCGATAAAGATAACTTTGACCAATGCTAAAATAATATAAACTGATAAAATGTATATTTACCAGTGCTAAAACTTTTGCACTCATAATGGATTTATAATTATTATTATAAAGAAATATAATTTTGAATATATTTATAAATATTTGTATCTGATTATAAATATATTTATATAATTATATATTTTAATATAAATGTATATATTTATATATTTAATAATTATATTAAATTAAATCATTTTTAAATATTTTTTATAACTATATAAATACTTAAATATATAATTATTTATTTAAAATCATATAATTAATTTTTTTAAATTAATAATATTTATTTATTAATATTTAATAATAAATAATTTTACAAATACAATAAATATACATTTATGTAAATATAAATAAGTAAATATGTTCTTAAATATATATTATAATTATTTAGTTCTAATTATAAATATATTTATATCATTATGTATATTTATATAATTATTTTTATATTTTTAATAAAAAAATAAATATTAATATAGTAAAGATATTCATTACTTAAATATATTTATTATAATTTTATAATTTTAAATATATTTATATCATTATATCTATTTATATAAATTAAAATATATTTAATAAATATATACATATAAATATGAATATAAATACAACAAATATATGCATTATATAAATATAGTTTATATTTATTTATAATTATATAAATGCATTTTTTTAAAAAATATATATATATTTATATCATTATATATATATTTAATAAATTTAATTATAAATATAAATTAAAATTTAGTAAACATGTTCATTGTTGAAATATATTTATTATAATTTTCTAATTATTTAAAAATATAATTATTTCTTTATAATTATATAAATAAAATTTAAAAATAATATTTATTTATTTATTTTAATAAGTATATAAATTTATAAAAATAGTGAATATAAATTTATAAATATATCAATTTACAAATATTTATTTATGAATATATTTTTTACATTATTAATGAATATATTATCAGAAATACATATATGTTAAAAATGAATGAAATTAAATAATTAAAAAGGAGTACGCTTTAAAAATATTGAGAAAATAGATAAGTTAAATTCATTAAATATTAATTATTAAACAAATATGGATATATATTGAAATAGAGATTAATATAAATTGAAAATATTTAAACATGGTAAATATATACATATATATACATAAATAATAGAAAATGATTAAATTCCAAAAAAATAGAAAATACTGAAATATAAAAAATGTATAAATAGTACCTAACTCTAATAATATTAAAAATAAATAAATATAATTTTATGATTAAATACATTATATGTTAAATGTATCATGTTACTAAATGAAACTATAAAATAAATTTTGATATTTGAATAAATTATATAAATATTAGGTGTATGTGTTTCTATATAAAATTTCATTAAATACGTATATATTTATTTCCTTGTGTGTTGTATATTAAAATGAATTTATTACATTTTATATATGATAAATTTGAAAATCAAATGTCATTCAATTAGTATCCACTACTCGATAAAAATAGCTAATATTTTTAATTAATATATATTTTTAATTATAAACCATTATTCAGTGAATATATTATTTATTTAATGGAAGAATAAATATTTTGTATTATATAAATAATATTTTAGGAAATATTTCAAATATTGATATATATACATATAAATATATGTGTATATATTTCAATAATAAATGTATTAATGAATAAATATGTATAAAAACCATTAAAATGAATAATAATTTTATATGTTTTTAATTATAACATTTTATTCATTTTCTATATATATATTATTTGTTAATATATATATATATATATTAATGTTTTTCATTTTTATTATATTTTGTTCCATTAATATTTTTTTAAAATTTTTTTTTATTTATTAAATTTTAATTTTTTTTAATTATTACAATTTATAAATTATATATATATATTTATATATTTATTATATAATATTTATTAATGTTTATAAATTATATGTATTTATAATAATGTTATTTATTTTTATTAATTATTATTTTATTCATAAAATTTTAATATTTTTTAAAATTTACACTTTTTATTTTTAGTTGTTTAATTATTTTAATTTATTTAATATATATATATATATATGTAATATATAATATTTTCTTAAATTTTAAATATATATATATATCAACAAAAAAAATCATTTATAATTATTTACTTAATAAAAATTAAAATATTTTTCCAATTTATTCATTTTGATTTTAACTTGTTTAATTATTTCAATTTTTTATATTTTTTTATTTTAAATATCTTAAATATTGGTTTTTTATTGGTTAGAAAATGGGTATTGTAGGTGGGTCAAGGCTTTTAAGATTTATTTCAATGTTTGAGGGTGGGCCAAGGCTCGAACAAAGCATAGGGTGGGCCTTAGCCGACACAGTCCAATGAAAGAGCCCATATGGAAGTGTATAGGAAGTGT
This sequence comes from Viscum album, assembly GCA_963277665.1. NCBI lineage: Eukaryota > Viridiplantae > Streptophyta > Magnoliopsida > Santalales > Viscaceae > Viscum > Viscum album. Next base: position 241,149 of record CAUJRU010000244.1, on the reverse strand, counting down.
ATTTAGAGCCTATCCCTACATCAAGATTCTGAGCTTATCATGTAGAAGAATAATTTATAAAGGAGCGGCCTAAGTAACGAAATATTGATGTGGGACTGGCATGCATGATCGAGACATTAAACAGCGCTAAAAATAATGTGCTAATAAATCTAACATTTATTAGAGCTAAAAAGAGTTGATAGAGGTATCCCTATATCAGGGATAAAAAAGTTTGGGTAAAGGTTCCATTTTATCAGCAAATTTTTATCACTGATAAAAGGTACAATTTATCAGTGCCCTTTTTAGGGGTGATAAAGGAAACCTTTATCTGTGATTTTTTCTAGCACTGGTAAAGTACAGTGTTGTATAGAGTTTATTTTTTATTAGTGCTTTCCTATGAAAAACAAAATTCGTATAGTAATTATGAGGGTGACCCCCAAGGATTTCCCACAATATACCTCTAGTTGGAAACTATCCTTGGGGGTATAATCATAAAAATGGGGGCATTAACCTTATATATATTTGGAACATAACAAGTAATACACCCAATAAAACCATAATATAAAATGAAATATAATAACCAAAAATTACCCACATGTCATGATATATTGTATAAATAAAATTCTCTTATGTAACATATCAAAAGTAAACTTCTATGATGTACCACCAAAAAAACCCCAAGCTCAAAGCCCATATTATCCATCTCAATCATAAAATCCCTCCTAGAATACTAAAAAACTTGTTTATATATGTGTAGGTGAGGATAAATATATACTTAGTAGGATCATCCTCAAGATCCCCTATGAAAACGAGGATGAATCGTAGTAATGATTATGTGATTAAATTACATTACCAATAAGCACTGACAAAGTAAACTATCCTAAATCCACAAAAAGGATCACTCACCCAATAGAGAACCCCAGTATAATGAAATAATATTGAGACCATATACTAAAAAGGAACCCTACAAAAACTTCCCTACTTGTTTTTCACTAGCACACCATAACATCGAATATCATGTACTTAGAATCCATTCTATTGTCCTACTATAGCACATCCAATCAATCTCTTCACATATGATGTTGGTCACACAACATCCCTATGTTGAACCAAGATAAATATATATAAAAAATACAGTAATTATATGGTTTAATTAATATAAATCTCAAATATTTTCATAACCCAAGGACTTAATGGTTTAATGTCTTGAAGACTGGATACCAAAATATATTATTATTACAAAACTTATGAACATATCATCATATTATTATTCTTTTATACCCTTTTTATATTTATTATATGATATAATCATCTTAATTGCCTAGGGAATAGAAAAATAAGAAATCGGTGAGCTTGAATACTCAGAAAGGGTAACTGATGAATGAGTCATAATTAATAAATCACAGTCATGGGTGGAAACATGAGTAACTGAAAAATATCAGAATAAAATAACAGTAGATCATATGTTAAAATCATAAAACATGATTTATCAATACGGATCTTGAAATATAAACATAATAGCTAAGAATATTCACAAAAAACATGGTTTAAAATCATATAACTACAATCAAACAAAACATGAAACTATAATATAAGAAAACATAAAATCATTTGAACATGGAATATCATAAACATTTGGTATATCTTAGAAATAAAGAATAAATTAGGGAAAATAAGTTTCATAGGAAAAATAAAGATTATAGTACAATAGTGGAGTAAGAATCACCATCATATTTGTGTAAAGTAGCAGAGCAGACATCCATACATGATTCCCATAATGGAATGATCATTCATTACTCGATTACCATAGTTATCTAATTAAAAATAAAATATTAACCAATGCATTGGAGGGTGACATAGTAACTGACCCATCATCAACCAAACATATCAACACCAATTGAAATTAAATCAATCATCTTATCATAAATAACCCCTGATAAGAAAATTGATTTTAGAAGTATTCCAATTAGTATCACATAAAAAACATGATTATATGATACCAAAAACATAATCTCCAACAATTAATATTTAGTAAGATAACATATTTGGTGATTTATAGACCATGACTTCATTAGAGAATTATACTTTTAAAATGGTATAGAAATCAGAAAAATAATTTTTCTTGAAAACATTTCATAAAATCACCATAAAGGATATGATTTTCAAGTAATTTTAAAAATAATTATTAAAATTAAGAAAAAAATATTTTTATATTTATTTAGACAAAATTAAAGTAAATATAACTTGATAAGAAACAAAACATCTTTCAAAATCTGAAGTATAAGGGAACAATACAATATCATTGTAATGAAAATCCATTTGAATGTTTAAAATGCCTTTTTTTAAAAATCATGTTAGTAAAATGTTTATGAAACCATTTTTAAGAAAAAATAAAGGGTAATATAAGGATAATTGGTGATATAAAATTGTGTTTCCATTATATATAGGAGAACATTTGTGGGAATTACAAAAATGGATATAAAAGATAAATCTATTAATATATGATGGAATTATTCTAAATAATAATAATTTTTATTAACAATAGATTCATCATTGAAGAATAATTTTCTTCGAAATGATATATCCAATGAAAATTATATTTATATAAAAAATATCATCATCATAGGTAATAATAGTTCAATATTAAAATATCTTAATCAAATTGGAGACAATATCCGTAATGAAAAATATTTTAGTCATGAAAATCCCTTAACTTTATTCATTCCTAGTCAGAAGTGATATAAAATCATGTAAAACACACATAAATATATTTATACATTATTTTATTATCATATTATTATAAATTGGCAATTTATATACTTCGTTTTTAATCATTTATTATGAATGTATTATATAGTTTCTAATTTTTTTTTAACATCGGGTGTTATTAACAATAATTATTTCACGCTTGCTTTGTAATTTCAATTTTGGTACCCAACCTTTCATCCCATTTTTATCATTAAAATTTCAAATAATATATTATATTAATTTTTTTAATTATCTATAATTATATAATCCCATTATATGATATTTTTTGTGTTTTTTGAAAAAGAAATTGGTTTTTAGTAAGTTTAGTTCTTTTTATTAATATTAAAGGATTACCAAATAACTATCATCCATTTTTTATCCATAAATAAACATATAAATGATATTTATTAATTTTATATATCATATATAATCATTAATTATAATTTATAAACATCCATGAAGGTGTTATTGATAAATGTAATATATTGCTCCATGAGTGTGGTAGTCCATAGGTGCTCATTGATGATGATTTAGTTTACATGACATGGGAGAATGGATTAATATGGTTTATTATTTACTAAACCTAAATAATGTTATAAATATCATACATATATAATAAATTACTTATCAGAAAAATCATTTTTAACATGGTGATTGAAAATGAAGCATGTTATGTCATGGAGGCGATAGTCCAAACATACCTAAAATTGACATTTTCACTTTTAAATAGGGAAAGGTCAAGTGGTTAAAATTTCATCACAAAACATAAAAAAATAATATATATTATAAAAAAAATTAATTGAATAATATTGTGGAAATTAAATTTTAAATAGAAAGATAAAAATAAAAATATTATTTCAAAAAAATTGAACTTATAATGAGAAATTTATGTTTCAATTGGATTATTCATTTTAAATGAAGGGATTCAGATATTCCCTTCTTTTGAGAAGCATATAAGATTGAAATATCATGCAATATGAATTAATTTTGGAATATCTTCATGTGTAACAAAAAAAATTAGATTTGTATTGAAGGGTTTGTGGGGGCCTGTCTTATAAGTGGTGAGAACGATATTTTTTTGTAAATATTTCAATTTTGTATAAGTGGGGAGAAACTAAACATATCAAGTGGATCTAGAAATGGAAAATAATTGAGTGTATGGTGAGATATGTTCAATAATCTCTAAACCACTTAACTAGAAGCATGTTTTTAACATGTTCTGAAGCCTTTCTATATTGAGTTATTTATTATTCAATTTGTGATTTTTTGACACTAAATATTTTTTACATAATAAAACCTATCCTTTATGAATAAATATATAGTCATCTTTATTAGATATTTTGGAATAGATATTTATAGATTTTAAATCCATTTCTTTTAATAAAATTTGTAATTATGTTACAAATTATCATTACATATATTTTAGAAAAAGTATTACTTGGTTTTAAAATATCAAATATAGATTTATATACTATAATAAAAAAATTAAAAATTTAAATTTAAATTAAAAAATCATATTTTTTCAATAAAAATGTTTCATAAATTTAGAATTCATAACTATATACTAGTAATGGCATAAAATTCACATTTTCTTTATATTTTCATATTCACCTAAAATATTTCTTTAAAATATCAAAAATTAATGACAAGCTAGTTATTAAATTCTAAGTCCATAAAATTTGATAAGTTTTATCTAATTTATATTTCAAATTTTAAATATTTATTTTTAAAATGAAATTAATAAATATAAAAATAATTAACTTTTATTGAAAAATGTTGTTTTTAAACATTATGTTTTTTTAGTATTATTCCATATCTATTTATAATTTAAATAAAGTTGATATATTAGTTCATATATATAAATAATGTATATTATAATTTAATATTGGATGATTTAATAATTTTGATAATATAAAAAATACCTCTAAAAAATATTTGAGAAATAATAATTTATTTTAATATAAAATATCATTTATTCGTCATCTAATAGAAGTATGATTTTATGGATGACTAATATTGTTTTACTTACTATTGTTTTTTAATATTCTTATATGTTTTAAAATAATATTCATCTATTATGCCTCGAATCAATTTTTTTCAGTTTGGTGTGTAAAACCATCTATCGAGGATAAAAATAATTTAGAGAGTATATATATATATATATCAAAATATTAGGACATTACATTATACCCCCATAAAAATAATTTCATCCTCCAAATTTTTATTACTCGAAAGAAAATATGTGAGAGTAATTTTTCTTCCTTAAATCCTTAAGTTCCCAAATTGACCCTCCAACCTTATGAGTCCTCTATATAACTGTGACCAAAGGAGGGGTATTTTTTTCAACACCTAATATCTTCAGTATTGAATTTACACTTGTTGTTCCTTATAGAGAAATCACATTCCAATTATATAGATTCTGAGTTAATCACTTTTGAAGGGTATAGTGTGTACGTTCCCAAAAGCGATACATGGAAAAACAATATTGTACTTGGGAGATATCAGGAAGGAGTGTTAAGTGATATAATACTACCATGATAATACCAAGGATCTCAAGAAGATTTTTTACTAAAGGAACATCTTACCTTACATACAAAAAATCATTACTCCTTTCCATTATAGATATATTTAGAAATGGTTTGACACTAACTTCTGAATCTAGTTCTTATCGTGGATTATTTGCATAGATCTTTTATCAAATTTTTCAATATTAATATATTTTTTAATGGTTTTAACATTCTATATTTTCTCTTGGAAAATTGAGGGACTTATCAACTTCCTCTATCTGACTTCATTCTAGATTTTTGGAGTCCTGAATTATTCCCCAAAAATATCCTTAAATGGTTCCATCTAAATAATAGAATAAAAACTTTTGTTATATGAGAACTCTACCAAGGGGAGTTATTGACCCTAGAATCCCTGGAATTCAATTGAATAAAATATCAACACATCTTATAAACTTTTAATGTTCATATCTGATTGGACAACTACTTGAGGGTGATAAGCATTAATAAAACATTACTCTATCTCTAATTCCTTCTAAATACTTCTCTATAAAATCAAGGTAATGCCCTAATATTAATTATATACAATGGAGTGTAGAACCCCATGTAGTATTACCACTTTTATTATGTATATATTGGAGTTTTTTAAAGAGAAAAATATTATTTAAGAGTAATATAATTTCCTGAATTTGAAAGGATATCCACTAAAAACCAAATGGAATTATGGCCTTCAGATGTTTGGGGGAGTCCCACAAAAAAATTGATGGAAATCATTTTCCATTTCAATAGTTTTTTGGGTAATGGTTTCAACATTACCTAAGAATTTATTAATTAATCCTCAATATACCTGCATACCATGCATCAATATGTGTATTATGAAATTTCGGTCTTCATGTTATCCCACCAAAAGTTTTTCTATAGATCATAAACATCATCTTGTTTCCGGGATGAATATATAAGGATATTATATGATCATCATCCAAACATTAAGGCTTTTTTTAGTTTCTATGGGTAACATATCTACATTTCAAACCAAACAACTCTATCTTTATCAAGGATAAACTCCATAAAAATCATTATTTTTTCCTATATTTGTGATTCAAAATTCTGGGCTTCTTTTATCTTCACATGAATAGATTTTTCAACAAAAATTTGGTCTATATAAGATTTATATCAGTCCTATATGATTTTAATTTTCATACATTAAAAATACATGCATATTGAGTCATTTTCCACCCACATCATTGATAAGATTGAATGATCCATTCTACTAAGAGAATCAGCCTCCTAGTTTTCCTTATATTGGTGATATTGTATTGAGAAATCAAAATTTTAATTAACTCCAACAATCTAATTTTTCAATTATTCAACACGTTGTATGTTAATGTATACATTAATATTTTATGGTCAGCATAAATATCACACTTATAACCATAGAGATGATTCCACCAAATATCAAATGCAAAGAATAATACTACAAACTTCACAAAATGACATGGATAATTCTACTAATGATATTCTAATTAACATAATTAATATTTAATTACCATTTGATTATGTAAAATAATTCTTCCCATACATTTCAATAAAAAAATTATATTAAGAACTCATCTCCAATGTAGCGTAATGTAACTGTAGGTATTCTAACCAATCAATTTCTAATCACCTTGAATATTTCATTATATTCTACAATACATTAGAACTTCACTCTATTCCAGGAAATATTTTTAATTAATTAGATAATCAGGTGATTTTTCTCAAAAAAATATTGGCAGTATAATGGAAATAAAAAAAATTATATCTCTATCAGATTGGTTCATCCTGACTATTTTCTAAGAAAAACTATTTTTTATGTATTCAAAAATATATTGTCACTAGAAAAAACCTGAACTAAGAAAGATATATTTTATAACAAAAATTTACAGTTTCTGAACTTGTCGTATATTTTCATATTTTGTAATATCCATATTAAAAACCTACAATTATCTTAATGTTAATTCTTTATCATAAAATATATTATAAATTCAAAAATAATGACAACTAAAAATGTTTCAAGGAAATATAAAAAGTTATATTCATAAAATCATCATCACTGAAGATTAATTTATAATCCCAAATGGATTCACTATAAATACATTGTGTTAATACCTTTTTTGGAATGTTTTCTTGGTTATATCTTCTCTCCTTACCCTTAATTGATGATATGTGTATCAAAGTTAATCTTCAGGAAATAACAATCCCCATATAGTTGATCAGACATATTGTGAATATAGTTTAAAGAATATATTTTCATGATCTGTATCTTGATAATTTCCTGATATTTAATAAAAAGACACATTGACCCATCAATCTTCTTAACAAAAGGAGTCATTGCACCCCAATGTGATGCAGTCGGGCATAAAAATCCCTTATCTAGGTTCCCTAGAAGTTACTTCACTGATTATCAGAAATTAATATAGTTTATTATATAATGATTCTTTGAGATATGCATATTCCTAGGTATGATATTGATTGAAAATACATCATCTCACTTGAGGGAATACTTAAAATTCTTCTAGAAATATATTTGTATTATCTCATTAAATAGGCAGGTCATCAGTTTTTAATTCATCCATGATTATTTTAACCAAGAGTTTCTCATTGATGGGTACCGTAGAAAATATTATAGAATTTTCTTCTAAAGGTATTTCATGATCATCCTTGAATCAATATTTGATCACATGATGGTTTGAGATATTTCATGATATCTCCTTATTTAGATAATTGATATCTTATCTGTGTAGGGATAGCCAATCCATACCAAACATTACATCAAATTTATCTAAGTGTAGAATAACTAGATTTAACAGAAATATATTCCCATTAATCCTGATTAGAGAAGAGTTATATATCTTATATTTTACCTTCAAACCATAATGGGTTTACATAGATAGTTTATTATCCATGGTTAGAGGTGGTGAATCATCATTCTTATAAAACTTGTGTGATATAATAGACATTGGAGAACTGAAATCATATAAGTCCTTTTAAGATATATAGTGGATAGTGAGTGCACCTATCCCTGCATCATTATCATATTCCACCTCAATATTTTTAATAGAATAAACTCTTCATCGATCGCTTCTTTTATTAGGTAGTTGAGAATTATTTTCTTTGTTATATCAATGGTCTGATTGGTTAGTTTCATTGTTCCTAAATTCTTTTCACATGAAGCATCGAATTATGGGTGTCATAATGGTCCAAGAATTCTTTTCATATGTGGTTTTATCCATCCACATTTCATTTCCTCAGAAACAACCAGAAATATTTCCTTCCCCTACCACACTAAAAATACCTTTTGTCCCTTTAAGTTAATTTCATGGTTGCTTCCTCGCACATTTTTTACATATTTAAAGTTAGACATCATTTTAACCTTATATATTATTATCTAATATTCCATTATACTCCACCATTATTTTTTTATCCACCATATAATGAGAGTTCCCAATATTCATAACCACCTTTATCACAAATTGAGAAAAATATTCATTGAATACAAATACTCTTATGTATAATTACCTTGGTTGACATGGTTATAAGATGAAAAATAAATAGTCGGTCATTATTTAGAGATATAGATATAAACAAAGGAATAACTCATGTTCCTTTTATAGTAAAATTTGTAATTTCCAATAGACTTATCCAAATTTTATTTTATCCATAGGAATTCTCATTCCATACTCATGAAAATATCAAAAGGAATTTTCTTGAGGAGTAATATTTTATTGAACTCCTACCATTCAAAAGAATCAACTTAATCATTTCCTATCAAATTCTTAATGAGACTACACCACTAGTAGACCTCCAATTTTAGATGAAATATAGCCAAAACATTATTATTATGATCTAGGATTTGATGAACAAAAAAATAATTCCATAAAAATGATACATTTTTTATAAATAAGTAGATTAGAATACCTAATAAATGAAGTTGGACATTTCCTCCTGAAGGAAACAAGAAAAAAGATCTTTACATGTTGAGATTGGTAAATCAACATGATTCATGTTATTATTTAGAGGTTCTGATAATTGGGTGAGAATTGTTATGGTGTATTACACACCAATTGACTTCACATTTCATAGTTCATTTGGAAAATAGTTTTTTGTCTATCACCCTCATTAAAAGCTCAGTTCCTCCTTGCTCCAGTCACTACTTCAAATAATATAGTGTTTAGGGATATAATCTAGTTAATTTATAAAGTTAAAACTATGATCTTAGAATAAATAACTCACTAAGGAAGATCATAACCTAACTTATAAGAATTTTGGTTTCATTCTGGGGTGTCCATGGTAATTTTTTTATTAGGTTATCTAACCTAATTAGTTAATATCATACTAAAATACTTCAGTATGTTTCATAAATATTCTTTTATTAACTAATGAATACACCATTGGATTTTCAAACTGAGTGTATAGTTGTGACTCTTTGTCGTGCACCAAGTTATGATCAAGTTTATAACCAATCGTTCATTTTCAGGGTAATTACCCCAAGGTACATTTGTTACAGAGCTTGTTTCTACTTTTAGTATCCATAAACGAATATAATTTCTAATATTACCACAAAATCTCTTCAATATCATAACCTTATGAATTTATCCTATAATTAAACTAATTTTTATTATTTTCCAAAGTGATTTCACTAAATTTCTATAAGAAAAAATCCAAAATAACTAAAGTCTTCTCTCATACCAAATATAGAGACACATGATAAGAATACATATATATTCATGTATTCCATGGTTAAATTAATATGACTTATAAATATTTCCTCAACCATGGACCCAAAGAATTAGAGTCTTGGATAATAGGTACATAATCATATTAGTTTACAATAATTATAAAAAAATTCCATAATTATAGAAAACTAGGATTCTCATACATGAATATTAATTCATTTTAAATGAATACTCAATACATTACATAACCACACACCTATCGACCATAATATTTTTTTCACCATTAAAAACATGGAAAACAATATTCTTAATTTACAGAAAGATCTTTAATGTCCACCACAAGGATATTCCCCTTTATTAATCTTCACAAATGTACCATATCTAAACCTTTCTTTATAACCTAGGAAACGGAAGCCTAATAAAGGGTGAGAAAAAGTGACATATATGGGTAAATAAGGGAGATACATAAGTATAACATGAACATAGGGGTATAAGAACATGAGAATAACATATAAAAACCATACACAACCTATCTAACATCATAATCTTGAGTCATGTAAATATTTGTAGTTCATAAGACATGAATCACAAGGTAAGTAGTTTACATAATCCATGAGATCATTAAATTACATAAGGCAGTGATTTTTGGAATACATATATTCTTAAAACATTTTGGATGTGTATAAATAGAAACAGGTTCACTCATTATGTTAAAGACAACAAATTTGTCCCTTACATAAACTTATAGATATGAAATTAAGAACATAAATAACCTTATAGAAATGAAATCCAATTTCATAAATAAAATTTTGAACATGTAATTAGTTTCACGTATAGCATTATGATTATGTATGCACGTACATATAAAAAATGTTTGAATGTGTAATCATGTTCTTGCATAACATTGTGAATACGTAATTTGGTTTACATAGAAACTTGATCTGGTTGAGAAGGAGTGGTGGGATTTATTTACCTCACAGAACCTGGAGAGTTCACCATGCCCAAATGGGTTCCCGTGATACTTCTTTGATATTACATGGAGTATCCTCAAGGAGGACCTTATCAGTGCTATTCAGGATTTTTTCTATGGTGGAGGGTTGTCGTGGGCTGCCGCTGCTATTACCCTTGTCCTCATCCCCAAGGAAAGTGATCCTATCTCCATTTTGTAGTATCAAACTATAAGCATATGAAATTTCATGTAAAAGGTGTTGGAAAACCTCATAAACAAAAGAATTTCTCAGTTTATTCATTGTTGGGTTGTGGAGGAACAATATTCTTTCATTGAGGAGAGGTCCATCCAGGGGCAGTGGCTATCGCACATGAGATGATTGGTGAGATTAGTAGGATGGTTCGAGGGTCCAACATCGCGATCAAGTTTGATATGGAAAAGTCCTATGAAAGATTGGATTAGGGGTTTATCATCTGCACCATGAGAAGCATGGGGTTTTCCAAATGGGTTATTGACCTCCTGTTTCAATAGTAAAGCTTGCCGAGACTCAATATTATTTTTTTTGGGAGGCAATGTGGCCTCATAAAACTGGTCAGAGGGCTCAGAAAAGGTGACCATATCTCTCCCAGTATCTTTATTTTGGTGTAGGACATACTGAGTAAGTATTCGGCCTCCTCTATGAAATGTGGACATCTCATACCTTATCATTGTAGGGATCGTGTTCTGGGAGTGCCTCAGCTCCTCTTCGCGGATGATATGGTATTCTTCATCAATGGAGTTAGAGCCTCCATTAAGGGATTTATTAGAATCATGGATGATTGTGCTTTATGGAGTGGAAAAAATATGAGCAGGGATAAGAGTGGGGTTTACTTTCCCTCCTCATATTCATACAGGAGTATGGATAACATTGCTCCACTCTGGGCATCCGTACAAAAAACTTTCCTATGATTTACCATGTATCTCCCAATTCCCATATAATAATTCCAGACCGATTATTTGATGGTCTAATCATCATAATTACCAATCACATCCTCAATGGGAAGAATAGGTTCATGTCCATTGGAGGAAGGATCTCCCATGTTAATTGTATCCTCTCATCTATCAATATGCACATTCTTTCCACCCTCAAGGCCCCCAGGATTATCATTATTCAAATAGAGAAGACCATGAATGGATTAATTTGGGAAAGCCAAGGGGAGGTGATTTTTCATTGGCCCTAATGGAGTATGAATTCCAAGCCAGTATAGTTGGGAGGCATTGGGGTTAGAGACGTTGGTCATGCTAGTACTTAATCTAGGGCTGGCTCGCATGAGAGGTTATTGAGGGATGCTCCTTATAGAGACAACTTATTCGAGGGATGTATGGAATCAGAATCTAGGAGCATGGAAGATATCCCTTGAGCCTCTAGAGATCTCTTCAAGTTTATTTCCCAATGATCTTGTTCCATTCATAGTGTTTACTGGGCTGGGGGCTCCAAATTTATGGAAGTGCCATTGGGTGGTGGCATGCTGGACTTCACAGGTTTCTCTACACCTAATATATCTCTCCTGGAAGCTAGTGCACACCCCTATTTTTTTATGTTCTTGACCAAAGCTTATCGTCAGTGTTTACTTTCCCATCCAAAGAGAAATTAGTGGGAGAGGTGACTTTGGTGCAAAGCCACCAAAATTAAATTCTAATTCTTTCTTTGGAGAATCAAACACAAGGATCTCCCCATGGATCTGGATATTAATGTGAAGGGTGTCCAACTTGCCACTAGGTGTGTCTATTGTTTGTCCACTACTGAGGAATTCACGTTGCACCTCTTATTACAATGAGAATGGGTCATGTGGGTTTGGGGTGATATTGGAGATTTTTATCTTCCTCATAGTGTTGCGGCCTCCACTGAGGACTTCCTCTCGAGCATGTTCAATGGCTTCCTAAAAAATAGCCAGAAGACTTTGGCCAGGGTGACCCTTTTGGGGGTGGACTACTGGTGCATCTGGAAGGAGCGCAACCTGGCACGACATTGGTCTCGTTGTTGTGCTCTTTCCCTGCTGGTTAGATTAAGGTGCCTCACCTCGGAGGTGGATGAACTCATTCCCAATAAGTATGTAGTTCCTTCCTTGCAGAGTTTTCCCTATAGGGACACTCCTTTGGGATATATTAGGCCTAGTAAGAGGGGGCGCTGGGTTCGCAGGATTTCTCCCACCTCAAGACTAAAGCTCAATGTCGATGAGGCCTTCAGTTTGGGCATCATGTGTGGAGTTAGTGTGGTCTGTAACACATCAGTCTCAGTGATTTTTTTTATTTTAGTGCTTTCTATGGACAAAATAATTCTCTTAAGTTGAAGGGAATGGCACGGATCACCGACCTCTCTATATGCAGATCGAAAAATGTTACCTTTACCACTATTGAGATAGATTCAAGATTTGTGTAAAGCTCTATCATTAGTACATATTCATCTCTCTAGAAAATCACTTACTTGACCCAAAATTGAAAGGCCCTCTTCTCCGTTGAAATGGGAATCCTCCATATGTGGCTGGAGGGAAATCGGGTGGCTAATTTCTTGAATCCTTTTGCTACCCCAAAATTCCCCCTTTTTAAGTTGTTTACCCTTGAATCCCTTCCCCCATGTGGGGCGGCCCATGTTATCAGTGATTCTCTCGATCTTTATTTCTTCAGGTCACCCAGATTTGTATTTCTCTTTCTCCACTTAATAAAATAAATATTTTTTTGGTGGTTCAGACATAACATATTTACCCATGAGTTATCCATATATACCAAATGAATTGGAGGGAGATATAAGTCTCACCAATATCATAATTAAAAGTATACATATGTGTTCCAAAAGAGTATAAAGCATTCATCATATCATAACCCATGAAATGAAATGGGATTCAAAAAACATATCTTATTATAACATGTGAAAAATAGATAGGTATTATAATCAATTTAATATTTCCTCATAGTATTTCCCAAGGGAAAAGAATTGGGATTCATAAGAATCAAATTGTGGTATAACATGTGGAATGGAAACAGGATACATAAAAATAATTTTATCAAAAACATAAACCAAAAAAATATTTAATAATAATGGGAGCATTGGATTACAACTCCATTAAATCCTAAGTAACATCAAATGAAGTCACATTAGATGGAAAATGATTTTTAATGATCAATTAGTTTATTTTTTTGAGTAAAAATAGCTTTTCGTTGAAATAATGTTTTAATGCATAACACATTTTGGAATATCTTTTCATTGGAAATAAACTTGAAAAATTATAAATAAATATTTAAAAATCATTAAAAAGTTTATTCAGGAAAATATCCTTTTCGCATTGAAAAATAATTTTAAAGAGATAAAACATTTATGTCATTTTAATTAAAAATTACCATGGAAACTTAAAATGGATGCTTTCATTTAAATAATGGTTTTGATGGTGGAAAATTCTTTTATTTTCTACATGTTAAAACAAATATTCATTTCACATTTTCAATGAAATCCAAATAGAAATTATTTTTTAAAAATGAATAATGATTAATTTTTAAAACATTTTGTAAAAAGTAAAAAATGGGAAAATATATTTAATAATTCAACTAAATAATGAAAAAATAAATTGAAAACATTTTTCTAAAAAAAGTTTTTGGAATAAATGGGTTTTTAACCAAAAAGATGATTTTTATTAAAAACATTATTTTCTGAACTCTTTAGTAAATAAATAGAGAAAAAGAAAGGAAAAAATTTATTCTCATAAAATGAATATATTATAAGAAAATTTCAAATTTTCATTAGAGATGAATCATAAATAATCCTAACAATTAATAATATTATATCATTAAATATTTACCACATTGGTAACATTGAAACTTAAGACCCATGAAAGAGATATCCTTAAATGTATAAGTAAATCCCTTTAATTATATTAATAAGAATCCTAAAATTCATTAATTTTTAGTATAAACATGGCATATAATAAACTGGTTGTGAAAATGGCATGTGTCACATATAAGTAAAAAGGTAGATAGAAATCTTGTACTGCTTTTGTAATATTTTTAATCGTAAGTGACAATAAATAATAGAATCATGTGAAACTCTAAATATAATCAAAATAGTGGTATTAAGTATAAAATATTTCAAATTGGAAGTATATACACCTCTAAAAAATTATTGGTGAATTTTCATGTCTCTGAGAAATAAAAGAGAGACTAGAAATCCATTAGTTATCTTATGACCTTTTATTGCACGTTTATTTACAATTCCATAACAAAGCAACGTTTTCTATAAAAAACTTATTTGTTTTTTCATATATGTTTTGATTTTTCATTTTTGTTCTTATAACTATGATTATGATTTAATAATATAAATAATCGTATTGATGAATTAAATTTCATATATAATCAGTGTATATTTATTTATAGTAACCCATAATATTTAGTGATTAAAAATTAAAGACACAATTCATTGAAACGATAGGTCATTTGTATGAAAAACTATTATTTCCATTTTCTTGTTGGATTGAAAAAAAAATGTTAGATAATATATTATAACTAAAAAATATTATTATGTCATATATATTTATTATATTTATTAAAACCCTACTTATTAACTTCCATTTAATGTGTGAACCAACCACATTACTTCTCAAGGAGGTATTTTATCATACACACGAGTGACATTATTATATGATCACAAAATGGAGAGTATGAAGTATTATATGATATAAAAAATCCATAAATATAATAATATCATAAATATAATATATATAAATAATTAAACCATCATTATTTCCATCCTTTAGATGTGGTAATGTAAAAAATTAATAATGTCGGTTCACAAGGTAAAAGTTCTCCATACACATTAATGATGATTTCAAAACCCATTTGATGTAATTGGAGAAGGAAAGAGTAGATTCACATAACATAAGAAAATATTATAATATTTAATATAATAATTTTATTATATTGTAATTTTATAATAAAAATTTAAGGAGGTTAAGTAATAAATAAAATTAAAACATTTATGGATTAATGGTGCCCATTTTTCAAGTATCCTCCTTAGGTTTGCACAAGAAACAATCATAGGATGGTCTACTATCCAAAATAGGCCATATAAGATGAGATTATTTAATTTTAGAAGGTATTTGGGTGGGTTTTTTATCAAAAGTATTTATAGGTGAGAATAAGTGATGGTTGGTGGTGGCCTTTTATAGGTGGGGTAAAGAAACCCAATTAGAATATATTTGAAAATTTCCTAGAAGACTTCCAAATAATAGTCATTATTAATAAAAAAAATGTTTCAAAATTACCTGATATTCCGAATTGGAAAAGATAATATCAAAAATAATTCTATAAACTACAATTCAAGTAAGTTTTGGGTCATTTTTAACCCTTAAATTTCTAGTTTAAATCCCAAATTACCTTCACCATGGTAATTAATTTGTAATGGTTTCACTGTTCATTCTGGTCAAAAAATAATTTGACATCATCATATAATATAAATTATTATTATTATTACAAATATGGAATCAATTTTTTCAATTTCCATTAAGATAAGGGGGAAATTTGTATTTAAAATAAATCTCACAAACATAATGAAAAATTGGGGTTTCAATGTCAAAATGCTCAAATTATTATAATGTTTTTATATACAATTTCAAAATGAAAGTTATTAAAATGATATAAATTGAACTAATAGATATATAATTGAAGTAATTTTAATTTATATTTAATTTAAATTATAACTTAAAAATATAAAAACATTAAACAAAAAGGGATTTTTCAATTAAAATTCACTATTTTTTACTATTCATCAAAAAAATAAATCTTTTCAGAATAATCCCAAAAAATCACCCTTAAAGAATTTTGAAATGATTGTTCCAAAAATAATTATTTTATAAAATTAATTTTATAAAATTTTAAAAGATTAATTTTTATGAATTTCCAATAAATAAATAAATAACATGTTTTGATAAAATAGTCGTTTCTAATCCTATAAAAACAATAATGAAAATTAATTTATTTTTTTTCAAAATTTATTCTTTATATAAATACATTATAGAAAATATTTTGAAATTAGTTATTAAAATTCATATTTTCATTTTTAAGAGAAAGGTTATAACAATCATGCTTAAATGATATAAATAATATATCATAGTCTTTTTTTGAACTTCGGGATATGTGTAACACAAGCTAACCTATTGTTCTATGTAACATAATCTTACCTCGATGTTTTTTATAACACTAGCTACACTTTTTGTTGAATTTAATGAAATATAATGTAAATGTTTCATATAATTCATGTTAATGTCAGTGTTTTATATAACACAAGCTACACTTAGTGTTGTGTATAATGAAAGATAATATCAGTCTTTAATGTAACTCAAATTAAAATCAGTGTTTTGTGTAATGAAAAATATAAAAGAGATTAAATTTATTTAAAAAAATTATTTCAAACAATATTTTGGTGTTACATTTTACCCCCAATAAAATGAATTTCTCCATTGAAATTCATCACATTTATCAATGGTTTATCATTAATAATTCTTTTACAGAAACCTGCATAGTACAATTGAATAATAAAACATAACATAAAAATAAATTTGGAAACATAAATGATACCTAAAGTAACTCATTACATGGTTTCAAAAAATTAAAACACTGATTTGAAGTGAATATTTGTACATGGAAGACATGTGTAAAAAAATAGAGAGTGATAGAGATCATTGATCATAATAAAGGGGTTATATAAAGAAGTTTAAAGTCCTCAAAACCTTAAATCTAGTATGAGTTAAGGTAATATTTTATTAATCATAAATGAAGGTTATAAGATAAAATTTTTTCAAGATCCTTTTCCTGGAGTTGATGAATTTTCAGGAGAATATATATTTTATTAACTTCATCACATTTCTTAAGCACAATCTCACCCTTCAGTTATGAATTGATCAATTTCTACTTAATCTCATACTCTATGATATTAACATTAAATTTGTTATTCTTGAATCACTAATGGAAAATAAGATCCAAAATTATAATGATATTCCATTACATCTATCTCTAGTTATGATAGAAATAAAATGGTTTGAACAATTTTTCTTCAAAATCAACATAATGTTAATCCCTAAAACAACAAAAAGTATCTTTCAGTCCTCACATACAAACCACCATAATACCATCATCATGTGTTTTCTTGATACTTTTTAATAACCTAGCATTTTATAAAAACATATTGAAAACATGAATTATTCTTTATTAATTATATTATTCCACAGTTTATTTAATATATTACAACAATCCAATATTGTTTTAAACTCCATCAATGATAAAATAAACTAATTTTTCAATAAATTACAACTCATTTCTAAGGAAATAATTTTTACCCAAGTTAATATATATAAACTAGTCCTATATTAATTCCAATATCATTATCTCAATATCAGAAATATATTAATGGTTATATTTAACTTAATCACGTGTTATCCATGAATATCACCTTTCCCTTAAATTAATTTTCTTAGTTGTCATCATTTTTCAACATATTATTTCAAAATCCTTAATGAAAAAAGTATACTAAAAAATTCTTATATATTTCAAAATTCACATAACATAATCATTGAATTCTAATACAGAAACCCGTCAATCATCTAGCTTCCTTCTCAAACAATTAAATTCTAATTTTCATCAATTTCTTTAATACCTTATTTCTTTTATATATCAGTCGTACTCTCTAAATTTTCAATAGAAACCCCATTACTATTACATCCTTGATAATTCTCCCAAAAATATTTCATATTATGACATTTAATTGAAAAAATCCCATACAACACACATTTAAAACATTTAATAAATTATTATATTTTAGGGAGATGACAATTATCATCCATTACATTAACTAAAATTTTCATATTTCATCTACAATTCCATGTTTTGTGTCCTTCTTGTCCACACACAAAATTTCTTCCCATTCCTCTAAGACATCCATTGGGGTTCTACTTCCCATATTTTCATTATATATAAAATTTAATCTTATTTCCTTCTTTTTTCAATTACCTAAACTTCCAGTAAACTCTACCATTGTCTTCTTTGCTGAGTTTGATAGTTATTTAAGCTGCATATTGTTAATCATATGTTGTGATAACTGATTAGTAATAATCACAATATTCTTCTCTCTAATTATCATCCCATTTGGATTCTCATCCAGATTTTATTCAAATTCAATGTTAACCCAGTTCCTTCTAGTTCCTTCCATTTACTAAATCCTAAAAACATATTATGAGTGATGGTAGTCAAAATAGTAAAAAAATAGTCATGAAAATTACATATAATATATATAAATCATGACACTTTGTGTTTAATCTATGACATGGTAGGTTTATAATATTTCATTCATTGTCATCATCTTTTTAAATCCTTCATAATAGTTCATAAAAAGTTTGGAAATTCCCAAATCATATCCCCTAGGAGTTTCAAGAATAGTTTGCAACAAGGTCCATTGTCATTCATCAGGTGACAATTGAGCCAAGATCAATGTTCTATTTTCATAATTATTAACCCTATGTAATTATGTCCTACAGCCACATCTAGTTGTAGTATCCATATTGGGATTTAATTAGTATGGAATAACTCGCTAAAACCCATTACCAAAATTTCATGACTTTTTGGTATACCTTGACTGATTTACATATATTTCCTTAGAAATATCCATAGGTATATCCTTATAAATATCCCTATAGATTTCACTAATTCATTACTTTCTATGTTTTGAAAGGTTAACTAATCCTTTCTATGATACCAACCGTAAATACCCTGACTTCCCATACAGGGACATTACATATATTTCAAAAAATATTCAATACATTAAATAAACACAAACCTATTCACAATAATAGTTTATTTCCATTTGAAATAGGGAACACAACATTCCTAATTTAGTGAAATGTCATCAATATATCCCATAAATAACTTTCCATTTAGTACTCTTCATGAAAATACCATAATTCAGCCTTCCTTCATAGCCTAGCAAAGGAAACAAAAAAAGGATGAGAACATATACTTAGTAAGGGTAACAAGGGATATATGTAAGCATAAGATGAACATAAGGTTATGAGAAAATGAGAATAATGTATCAGAAGAATATGGAACATATCAAAGATTGGAATCATGAGTAATAGAATAAATATTTGTAGTTAATAATATATAAATCATAATAAAATTAAACAACATGATCCAAGAGGTCATAAAATTTTTATAAGGCATAGATATGTGGAATACACATTTGGTTAGAACATTGTGGACATGTATAAAAATTAAAAGGGTTAATCATTAAGTTAAATACATGAAATCAATCCCTCGCATAAACTTATGGACAAGAAACCAAGTCCACGAATAACCTTAGAGACACGGAATACAAGTACACAGAGAACATTTTGAACTTGTAATTTGGTTCACACATAACATTTTGATTATGTAATCAGGTTTATGCATGATATTGTAAATGTATAAATAGTTCAGGAATAAAATTGTGAACATTTAATATGGTCAACGCACAACATATTTAATCATGAGTTATCAATATTTACCCAATGCATTGGATGGAGATGTAGGTCCCACAGATCACATAAGGTAAATAATACTTATTTTTTCTAAAATGTCATAAAACAATCATCAAATCATTACCCCATGAAATGTAATGTTTTTCACCAAAACTAAATCTTATTTTAACCAATAGAAAAGAGATAGGTTTTTTCAATAATTTCATCATTTTATCATAGTATAACCAATGTAAAAAAGAAGTGGGTTTTATTGTAATTTAATCGTGGTATAAACTGTGGAATGGAAACGGGTATGATAAACATCATTTCATCATAAACATAAACTATTCATTAAAATAATAGGAATTTTTTTCATGGATTCAAACCCTAGTAAATACTAAATATCTTCATAAGTAATTATCTTAGATAGAAAATGATTATGAAAGATCACATAGAACATTTACTTGAGGATAAAGAAATTTTCTTTGAAAAAAACTTTTTAAATAGAGAATATTTTGGGAGTCATTTTCTGTGAAAATAAACATGAAAATTTATAAATGAATATTTAACATATAATTTAAAACATTTCTTATGTAGAATAATCTTTCCTATTTGAAAAAAAATTAAAAGATAAAATATTTTAAAAATTCATTTCATTAAAACAATAATTTAAAACTCATAAATATATATTCAAATAATCTAATGGTCATATCGGTGGGAAATTCATTGAAAGTCATGCAAGGAAAAATAAAAATTCAATTAATATTTTTTCTAAAATCCAAAAAGAAATGGTTTTGAAAAAACATGAGACTAAGGTTTATAAGATTTTATAAAAATATAAAAATATGAAAAAAATTAGGTAAATCATTTTAGGAATTTTAAAAAAAATCAAATCATTAATTGAAATCATGGGTTTGAAAAAACCCTTTTTTACCGAAAAAATATTTTTTGTAAATAAAATATACTTTTTGAGATCTTGAGTACATAAAAAGAGAAAAAGTAATAAAAAATTCAAATTGAATAACCAGGGGATAACAAAATTCATGATTTTTTGAGAGATGGATAATAATATTTTACCATTAGAAACATTATCTTAAACAAACCCCATAAACGATGATATTGTAACATAAAATCATTACCAATTTCATAACAATGAAACATAAGAGACACGAATGAGAGATACTCAAATGGATATATAAATTAATGAAATATAAATTATAAGAATGGTAAAACACATTTATGGGATGTATGTACACAAAATAGTTTAAATAGTTGGTGAGTATTTCATGTGTATCATAAAAGAAAAAAAGTGAGTCATAAATATCTTACTACTTTAAAAATATTTTGAATCATAATACCTAAAAACTAATACAATAAAATAAATCATTGAATTTCATAAAAATAATGGTATTTGGGGTGTAACATGTAAAATGTGGATTATATACACAATAATAATGAAATTTGGGGTAAATTCTCATATGTCTCCCAAAAATAAAATAGAGACTTGAAATCCCTACATTATACATTGACTTCAATAATATACTTCTAAAACTCCTATTTAATAATTATAAATTTCTTATAAATATATTATTTGATAATATTTATATAAATAATATAATTTATGACTTTATTATGACATTTTATTTCTCGTTTATTAATAATTCCATGTTAGAGTTATGTTTTGGGTAATAACCGCTTCATTTTTTGTATATATTTTGATTTTTGATTGATTATACTATTAAATTGATCATGATTTCATCATCTCCATAATTTTAAAAATTAAATAAAAATTTCATAAATTCATTATATATGTATTTATAATAATTCATAAAATTTAGTTTGAGAAAATCAAATACACCGTTCATGGAGATGGAGGTCATACATACACATGACTGTTGTTCATATTTTATTTTCAGATTAAAAAAAATTAAATAATTTATTATAATTCTAAAATAATTTTATGTCATATATATCACATATTTGAATTAAAACCTTCCTTATTACCTTCTATGTAAATCATGAATGAATCGCATCGATTAGTTCATCGTACACACAATTAACGTTATTTTATTCCAATAAAATCGTGTGTGTGAAGGTATTTGTGATATAATAATTCAATTATTATAATAATATCATAAATATAATATAAAAATAAAAACTCCATCAATATTTTCATCGTTGTGGTGGGGTATTGGAAAAATCAATGACATCGGTTCGCAAGGTGGTAGTCTGTCATACATACAAATGATGAGTTTATAACCTAATTAATCAAATTGTAAATGTTTTTAGGTCATTCAAATAATGTAAGGACATATAAAATATAATTAGTTTATAATATAATAACGGTTTGATAATAATTTTCAGGAGGTGTAGTATGAAATAAAACAAAAACACTTGTCAATTAATGTTACCTCTTCTTCTGGTAGCTTCCTAACGTGTGCACTGAAATCCTTCTTATGTTAGATTTATGTAAAAAATAAGAATTATTGGATGACAGTATAGATATTGGGAAGTTATTTGGGTAGGTTTTGGTAGATACAAATATCTTTAGAGGTGTGAATAAGTGAAAGGTAGTGGGTGCCTTTCACAACTAATGGAAAAGAATCCACTAGGAAACTACATGAAAATATTACAAAAGAATGAAGGGAATTCTCAATAAAAAAGCTTCCAAATGACTGTACATTCTATCTTGAGAATTTTAAAACGTACATATGGCTAAAAATTAGTACATAAACCTATTTTGGTTTCAATTTTAACCATGTTCTTTTTAGTTTAACATCCCCTGATAAACCCATTTTTACATTATCTGTGATAATTAATTTTTATTATTTTCCCCATTCATTTATGTCGAAAATTAACTTTATCTTACTATATAATATAAATAATTATGATTATAAATATTAAATATATTTTTTCAAATTTTATTCAGTTAATTAGAAAATTTTAATTTAAAACTAATCTTGCATACTCCAAGAAAATGTTGGTTTAAAAATTAACAGAGTGAAAATGATCAAAAGTTCACCAAGTTTTTAAGTCCAATTTCAGTAATAAATTATATGAAATGCCTTAAATTTTATTAACAGATATAAAATTTAACTAATTTTTCTTTCAAAACTATTGAAAATATAATTAATTATTATAAATAATTTAAAAAAACATAGTTTTCAATTAAAATTCACTTTTTTCATTATTGATCATGAAAAATGAAACCTTTCAGATTGATCCCAAAAATTCAGCATATGATAAGTTTGGAAATTATGAATAAAAAAATGAAATATATTTATACAATAACTTTTATAAACTTTTCGAAAATTTATTTTATTAATTCTCACAAAAGTTTTTACAAAATTGAGAATATATTATTATCAAAACATATAAATACTTTACTAAAAATACAGTACTTTTTATCATTATTTTTTTATATAAACTAATTATACACAATATTTAAAAATTAATTATTATTCCTATTCATATGTTTAACATCTAAGTTATAATGGTCATGTTTGAATTTTATTAACAATATATCAAGGTTTTTAGTTAAAAATCCATATCATCTGTAACGCATGATAAGACAATGTCGTGTGTTGTGCTTTCTTTACCTGATTTTTCAAGTAACATAAGATAAAATTTGTGTTTTTTGTAACACAATATAATATTAGTGTTATGTGTAACACAATTCTATCTTGATTTTGTGGAAAATAGATTCTACACTTAATGTTGCATGTAACACAAGATAATCTGAGTGTTTCATGTAATATAGGTTAAACTTAATATTTCATATAATGAAAAATATTAGAGAGATTAAATTTATTTAAAAAAATATTTAACAAACTATTAGGGTGTTACAATAATCTTTTTCCTCCAGAACCTCTTCTATATATATCATAATCTATAATCTTCTTCATAACCTAGGGAATGAAAACCTAATAAATGGTTGAGCTCAAATGTTCAGTAAGTGAAACTTATCAACTAATAATAACCATTAGGTCATAAAAATGGGGTAAATCATGAGTATAAGAGAAATATCATTTAAAAATATTATGGGATCATAAGTGAAAATATTACAACATTATTTTTCATTATGGATCATAGAATAGAAACATAATACCGAAGAAAGGTTAACAAAAAAACATACCATAGAAGTATATAATGAAAATCAAACAAAATATGAAATCATAACATGAAAAATAATAATATCATTACAATATTAAATATCACAAACATTAAGTGTATCTTGGAAAAAAATAACTTTGAAAAAATAAGTGGGTTTAACCTAAGATTTGGTAATCATATCATTGTGGTGCAGGCATCACCACCTGGTTCCCGTAATAAAGGGGAGTAATCATCCCTACCTAATTACCATAGTGGGGCGATAATTCCTTAATCGATTCACATTTTTGAGTGAGTATTACTTAATAAATTACCATATTAATCTCATGATATATAAAACCTTGACAAGTAACGTATTGGGTGACATTTGACTCTACCCATCACCATCTATATATATGAGTGAAATTTAATATCAAATCATCATATAATCATAAATATTCAATGATAATAGAATATGTTTCACAACATTTCTAAATGGTATCATAAAAGAAACATGATAATTTTACACAAAAACCATAATCTAAAAAATTTAATATTTAAGAAGTTTGCATTTAAGGTGATTTATGAACCATTACTCAACGGTATAATAATCCTTTTTAAATAGATGTGAAATCAAGAAAAGGATTTTTCTTTAAAAATGTTTCTTAATATCATCATAAAATATGTGATTTTCATGTAACATTAAAAACACTTTTTAAATATTTATCAAGACTTCATAAAACATTACATAAAGAATAAAAAAAATGAAGTTGATAATAAAATAAACATATTTAAAAAATTTAAGTTTAATTGAAGAATCTAAGTTCATGGTAAAAAAACCTTTAAAATATTTTTAATCTCCTTCATTGTAACCCACATAATTAAAATGATAACAAAAACCTCATTTTGAAATTAATAAAGTCAACGTTAGATAAATAAAAATTGTGTTTTCACTAGGGAATATTGAACATTTCTAGGAAGTAAACATATTTACATGAAAGAAAAATCCATTAAAAGTGATACGACCATTTCCAACAAAATTACATTTTATTATAATCAATAGATTTAACAAGGAAGAAGACTTTAGTTTGAAACATGATTTAAAAATAAAATAATTTTTAAATTCAATATAACATCTTCATGATTTTTTATATTTCAATCATGAATGAACATAATTGATGTGGATATATTATCACTCATGGAAACAAATTATGTTAGTAAAACCCTTAACCTTTATTCATGCTTTGTAAAATGTGATCTAAAGAAAATTAAAACAAAACAATTATCATAATAATATATTTTAAAGAATTATTCATACAAATTAAAATTTTCAATACTTTATTTTTATTTTTATTTTAATTATATTATTTATTTGTCACTTATTTTTATCATTAGGTGTTATTAACATTAACTGTTTTGTGCATGATTCATAATGACAATTTTATTACCCATTGTTAGATTCCATGTTTATCATTTCCAGATCATATAAGATAGTATAATTAATGTTTTTTAATTACCTATAATATTATAATCCCATATTACGAGAGTTTTGTGACATTTCATGAAACCAAAATCAGGGATGAATTAGTTTCATGTTATTTATCATCATTGATGGATTACCCAATAGAAATATTCCATTATTTTTTATCCATAAATAATGACATTAATGATTTTTATTAAATCTATTTATCATATAGACACATTAATTATAAATTATAACCATTTATGAAGGTGGTAGTGAAAGATATAATATATCATTCTATGGAGGCATTTATCTGCACGTATGCATGGATGATGATTTCATTTCCATTAAAATGGAGAATGGTGTAAAATGCATTATTATATAAAAAATATCATTCTTATATGTTAAGTTCCATATTAGAAAATTCCATTTTAAGGTGTTGATGGAAAATTAAACATGTTATTTGGTGAAGGTGGTAGTCATCATATACAAATGATTTCTGTTTTTTTTCATATAGGGAAGGGGAGAGGTTGTTAAGGTTTACTACCAAAATATAAAAACATTAATTAAAAAATAAATAATTAATAAAAGATATAATATAGTAAAATTTAAATTTGAAAATAAAATATAAAAAGAAATGTGCTTGAGAAAAGAGTGAACATGCATTGAGATCGTTGACTTTCTCTTGGAGGATTCCTTATAGAGGAAGGACTATGGATAATATCACGGTACTCTATGTGTATGAGGGTGAAATAGAGTTATAGGGTATGAAAATAGTGAACATATTTCAGAGGAAAACTAATTTTTAGAGTGGTATTGAAGTGGTGGTGAGAGGCCCCTTTTATAAGTGGTGAGAATGACATTTTTGTAAATATTTCAATTTGATATAATTGGAGGACATGTTAAAAATGTAAAGTGTCTCAAAAATAGAAAATAATTGATTGGATTGTACGATAAAGATGAAAATATCTCTACCACTTAATTTGGAACATGTTTTTAATATTTGTTAATCCCTTTATTCATTAAATTATTACTTTGTTCCGTTTAATATTTTACGATGGTAACTAGTTTTTACATAAGGTTAATTAATAATTATGCCTAAAAATAAAGCTGTAAATATTAGTTAATTTAGACCCGCAAATTCTAAATTTTAAATATATTTTTTATGATTCAATTTCTAATAGTGTTAAAAATTATTATTAAAACAATTTTGATAAAAATATTAATTTTGTTTTAAAATATCAAATATATTTCTTTAAACTACAAAAAATAATTTAAAATTTATATATTTAATTATAAAATATTTTTTTCATAGAAAAATGTTTCAAAAATTTCAAATTTAAACTTATACACTATTAATGGAACAAGTGTCACATTATCAGTATATTTCACTATTTACCTAAAATCAATTTTTTTAGAAATATCTCAAAAAATAATGATAAAATAATTTTGACACTATAAACCAATAAACCATGTTATTTTATATAATACATATTATAGAATTAATATATTTAGTTATTAATTTAAAATAAAAAATATAAAAAACTAATTTTATTAAAAAATCTCATTTTTAAACATTAAGTGTCATTACTAATATTTTACATTAATTTTTAATTTAAATAATACTAAAATTGTAGTCTATATATTAAAATATTATATATTACTATTTAATATTTTTTATTTATTGTTTTTGATACAATATAAAGTATTTTTTTAAAGAAATGTTATTTAATATAGAATAATTCATTTTAATATTAAATACCCTTTCTTCTTTATCCATTAAATTTAACAATTTTTTATTGATTAACATACTTTCATTTCTGTGATTCCTTTTTTGTTCGTATGGTTTTCAAAATAGTATTCTTCTAATATACCTCACCTTATTTTATTTTGGTGTTTTTTTGAAACAAGCTATCGATTATAATTATAATTTGGATATATATATATATATATATATTCCAAAATCGTATGTTGTTATGATCCATGTCTACCACAACCCGCATAGGGCCCAACTCTCTCACTGGTAAATTCATAATCCAGATCTTCCCACTGATGATGGGGTACATCCTAAGGGGGCCTCTATTTTTTTCAAGTGTACTTTCTATTATGACCCCAATGAGGGGTTAGTCTATAACCTTTTGTTAAGTTTATTGGGCATTCTCAATCTGGAAGGACCTTCGAGTTCTAAGTGGAATGGATGTTTGAGGTTTTTTTAGTGACCCATTACTTCACTTTGGGTTCCACATCTTGGAGAATAGTGTTAAAATTGCAAGGAAATGGACATGTTCATGGAGGTAGGATGGTTGAGTGTATGGAATACACTAAATATGGAAAAACATTAAGGGTTTTTCAATTTTATGTTTGAAATGACAATTTGGAAAATATCCCCGGAGGTGGAATTGGTTTCTTTATTCAAGTTGGGGGGATATCTTTAACTCTGTGATGGATTATTGGGGGGTTCCTTGGATCATGGGGCATATACTATCTCTATATGGGATATGGGTGCATTAGATTCATCACAATAGGTGACTTAAAAATAAATTATGATTACTCATGCATGAATGGATGAATGTTGGTAGGAGGGGATGTTTGTGATCATAATGAATATATGGTATTTTCATTCAGTGTATATTATAGACAATGAGACTCCCTCAAGATAGAATCCATTACCATTCTCAATGCACTCTAGTTTCATCACATTTAAGGTATAAAATTAGATTGGGTGGAATCTGAATCCTCAATCATCCTCTTCTCAACCCAAGTTTTGATCACAATTCCTTAGTCAATAACTTATATCATTCAGAAATTCAAGGGTCTCCTCTATGTTTGTACTAGTATTACCCACACATGGAGAGAGGGTAATAAAGTTGAAAACTTTGGGGATTTTAGGACTACCATAGAAAACTTGTGTATCATCATTAATAGCACTAAATCCATCCCCTTGAATGTTCTGATCTTGTATGGCGTGATTCCCAGGATCATCACATTTTTATACCACCATGAATCGTTTGGTTCATGTCCCCCATTTATATTTTTTCAATATAAAATTTTAATATTGGATGAATGTCATCCGACTTGGGTGTGGTGTGTAAAAAATCACAAAAAATATAATAAATCCCGACATGATCCCACCATAAACTTGTTTCTATAAGCTTAAAAATTACAGAGTAAACAATCATTGCTACACTTCCACCATTACACACTATTGTTTCTACCAACTACCTCACCAATACCAACCAATTTCCCATACATAATAACCATATAAGGATTCAATATTTACTATTTTAAACACATAATTTAAAAAATTTATGATTTTACATTACATCAACCATTCTCCATTAATTATTTCATAACGTTCCATATTTTAGGGTAAATCATTCTCATCCAAAACCGATGTGTAATCCAGTTGTTACCCATTCATTTAAAGTATTATTATTTTAATTTATAGCTCCTAGTTATTTAATTCCATCAATACTCATTTAATATTATAATTATTTCCAATCACATTCCATTGATATTCAGAAATAAGAAAACACAACCCAGTCAACAATCCAACCATTTTTCAACCGTTAACCATATCATTCTAATAGCCATATCAATATCCACCAATCACTTACTCTTCAACAAGGCCATGCATTACCCTATTCTATATCTTTTATTGTATCCCCTCCTTCCAACCATGGAAAGGAAATCTCATCCCCTCTAGAAAATACATACCACCATCCTAAAATTAGATACTTACAACAAAAAAATCACAGCAATCAAAATAATAAAATTGAATCAAGACACAAATAATAAATATATTAATACAAACATCCATAGTCCCATTTCTAAAAATATCCATCAAATTCATTAATCATCTCAATCATGGGTAATAACATAATGGTGAAAAATTTCAAACAAAAAGTTCTTTATCTTCTTTAAGTAGTTAATATTTTTTGTATTTTTACATCATCATTAAAATAATAGTAATAATACATTACATATTTCAATAGTAAATTATTTTTATCAATGTATTCTGGTAGCCAAAAATATCATATGCAAGTCTTAGAAACATATGAAACCATGCGGAATACACATTCCCAAAAAAAATCTACTCATGTTGACATTATTAATTAAGATAATCCATCTCATCCACATAATTAAATAATTTCTTCGAGACATCCACAATTGACCCAAAAATAAAGATATTTCTTAAATCCCCCACCTCAATAAACCCATTAACATAAACTACACAAAAATAATAAGGGTGGAGAGGATAGCAATTAAATATCCACATAAGGGAACCTTCCATCAAAATAGAGTATAAAAATCCCAATTAATCAATCAACCCAACAATAAAAAACTTATAGACATCCTTACAATGATGGAACAATAGGAATAGAAACAAGAATAAAAAAGATAACTCATAGGTTAGTCTCTATAATCCATGAATCACGGTTTAGAAATGAAACTCATCAGTCACCCAATATTTCACATATATTCTCTTGAGGTTGAAATAAATAATGTAAAAAATAATTTAGTCAAATGTATATATAAAATTAATACGTATATTGGAAAATACAATGTTGTAGCATTAAAATTTCATCAACAATATTGGATGAGGATATCTCAAAATTCCCTTTGAAAATCAAATCGTGTATCAACTATATCTATTTTGTCTTAATCCCAGTCATATTTATAGATCTAATATAATTGATGAAGGTCATGTTATGAACATGGTAATCATGATGCAACATCACTCAACTCGTTACCATTGAAACTCATTCTCCATGTCCCCATGAAATCACACTAAGACAGTTCAATAAAATGCATATTAATAGAGCCACTAAAAATCAAAATTTAGACTTCACACAATGAAAAACAAGAACTATAACATGAATTCCCTTTATAGAAAACCTTTCAAAATTTTCAATGTAACAACATTATAGAAACAAACCTTCACTTTTTGAAATAAGGGTTAGAATTGAAAACTACATAAGGTTAATTTAAACATTATAAGTTTCCATGAATTTCCAAAATAACATTATAACTCTTCCCACCATAACACCTTCCATGACATCATGACCAATAACATTTAGATTTTCCCTCTAATATTGAAATCCATTCACATTGTGACCCACATGACCATGTTTTGATGTACAACTCCCATCTTTAATCTTATATATTACATAACCTTCCATCCTCTTACCCCCTCCCATCACATCAAACACATAAATCATAAATACATGAGGCTATAAAGATCATGTAATTTATATTATATACCTATTAAATGATTATTTTATACTAGAATAAAACCCAATCTTTTAAATAAACCGAAAAATACCAACTCAATCCCTCCACTGAAAGAAACCTCTAAAATCAAATGATGCTATCACCCAAACAGAAAAATTTAGTAGATGAAATATCTATAACAAGAATAGTTTTAAAAATCATCCCATAAAATTAGAACAAAATATCACAATTATTATCATCCATCAAAAATAAGGACCCTTGCATCTCGGGATACTAAGTGTGTATACGTGAATCTCAATACCAAATTTATTATACTAAGGCATCATGATTCTATATAATGTTAATAAAATGGATAAATTTCCCACACATCTCTTCCTAATGATCCTAAATCTCAACTTGTTTCTCTATGTATGTCATGTCCTCACACACATTTAACTCAACCCATTATAAAACATTTTTATTTTTAAAGTGGGATTTTTTAAAAAATCATTTTTCATTTCAGTTTGAATATTTATATTTCAATATATTATTCCAACCTCTAAATTTTGAATCATAAAAATATATAAAATATTTGGAATATTTATGTTCAAATTCATTATGATGTTTATCTTATTTCTAGTAATTATGAATGGGTACCGTGGTAAAATTTTTTTACCATTATAAATTTCCCATGCAGGTGCCTGGAGTGGGAAGGGGGATGGGGTTTGGGGTGGAGTTCTTGTGGTCGAGTCACTATAATGGTTTCTTTTTATCATATGTGATATACCATTTGTATTTGTACTAAATAAAATATATAATAAGTTTATATAGTAAAGGTTAATATTTGTTAATTAAGCTAAAAACTAAGTGATAAGACCATAAAATATTATCTTAATTATTATTATATTATACTATTTTTATCCTTATAATATTAGTTTCTAAATTATATAGTTTTAGATTCACTTTCCCAGGAATAAGAAATTATAGAATTTTAAAACATTTAAATATTTCCACTGTTTCACTCCCCTCACTTATAATATATCACATCCTCTATTCACATATTCCCACATAATGAGAAATTTAGATCAACAAATTCCTAACCAAGTACCTTTATAACACCCCTCTCAATTTTTTATTGGTCCTTTTCTCACCAAAATACCATCAAAATAAGTCAACATGTGTATTTTAAGATAGAATTTTTTAAGAAGCTGTATAATTATTAATTATGTGTTTTATGATTATTTATTCTTTAACATCCTATAAATATTTTTTAAATATGATGAAATAATAAAATTGTTATATTAAATATACATAAATTTTATTATTATTTAATTAAAACATTTTTCATTCTCTTTTGTATCATATGGGAAATCAAAACATCGCTTGTGCTACATGTGGACTACTACACCCATAAAGCGACGTCTTTCATTTCTCATCAAAAGGACATATAGATGGTTAAAATTATGTATCAAGAAAATATATAAGATTATTATGAAATAATTAATATTAAATAAATATAATATATTAATTTCTATTTATCCCTTCCATCCATTATAAAATGATAAATTCTCTCATGGGTACGTGCGGACTAACACCTCCATGAGTCTATGTGATTTGTTTACTATTTACACCTTGTAAGATAGGCTATAAGGATATAAATAATGAATAAAAAAGACACATATAACCAATTTTTTATTTTTCATAATTAAAATATTATATACCTTATTTCATTTACACCAAATAGAAAAATGAAAGCATTCTTCGTGAGTAGGTACAGACTACCATCTCTATGTACTGCCATGGTTATTTTTTCTTTACATCCTTTAATGGTTAGTTTTAAATTTATATATAAAGAATATCATAATTGTAAAAAATTATCATTATATAGAAAATGGAACAAAAACACATTTTTCCAAGATCAACACATCAGGCTATAAACCAAGCATCCTCAAAACATCCAACCTGAACCTAACAATTTCAGTAACTATATAAAATATATTAAAAAATGAGATAAATAGAATAATGTTAATGGAATTAACTTGAAAAAATATGTCTAAATAGTTAATAAAACTAATATGATTTTATTTTCTTAGGAGGTTATACATAAGAAAGAATTAATTTGGGACTCGAGTCAAGATATTTTACATTAAAAAAGGTTTTAAATGTTTTAAAATATTTCTCCCCCCATATCGATGTTCTTTTAAATGTTTTAGTATTGTTATTTTTTATAAATAAAGTATTTATGAAATTAATTTTCAACTAATTTATACAATATATTTAATTTATAAAAATAGAATCTTTTAAACTTTAACCAGATGGTTTATTTAGATTTTTTTACTATAATGAAAAATGAATTTTTTTAACATATACAGATTGACCAAATTTTCATACCATCATATACCTTATATGTCACTAATATTATTCACCATTGTAACATGTTATTTTAAATATTATCCCTTTCTAAATCATCTAGTAATTATTCCTTTTAATTTTTTTCAAATAAAAATGATATTTCTCTCAATTATTATGAAAAAAAATGAATGTGTTTTACTTACGGGTTAAAATGAGTTTTCCAAGGGTTATATAATGAAAAGTGAAAAAATAAAAAATATTTTTTCCTGATAAAGTAAAATAGAACTATTTATTTTTTCATTTGATCCTTTTATAGCTCGTGATAAGGGATGATCCTGATGTAGACTTCCAATGAAACGGGTAATGATGTTGTATTTCATGGAAAACTGAGGGAGATAACTGGGTTCGCTACTTCAATATAATTAACTAGGATTTTGTTATTAGAAAATTATTTAAAGAGTGGTGAACATGTGTTATGAATATGACATTCTAAGATACTGATATTTTTATTTCAAAAAAAATAGGGAAGTTGTTTGATTTTATAAATTAAAGAATTTTATGAGCCTTTTAAGGTTAAATATTTAAAAATGTGTTCATCAGTTCTCATGACCCTCAAAATTCCTTCACGATTTTTCAATACTTAATAATATGTTCTCAATTTTTTTTTGAGAAAAAAATTATTTTCATATGTTGAAATTTTATATTTATGTACCTAGATATTTATTCTGAAAAAGTTAAATTTCTTCACAAGGTTTAATTTTTTCGCTGAATTAATTGGATTATATTATATTTAGATCTCTTATTGAGATTTTTTATTTTCAACCCACATTTTAAAATATTTTTCATAGGATATAAGGATGAGTATAAACTTTGTAATGATAAATACTTCCTCTACGTGACTCGTCATAAATAAAGTAAAAGTTTCTATAATGAAGAAAGGATGTAAACTAGAATCTCTATTTTTATAAAAAAAAATGTACATTATGTGATTGTCTCTAAAACTCAAAACTGAAAAGTTCATGTAAATATAATAAAGTAAAATCCTATTTATAATTCATGTAATTATGGGTTAATTATGTTATGGTACATTATGTTTGGTATTAGATAAAATGTTAGGATACCTTTAGTGGATAAGAGAATGTTAAAAGACAATTTAATGATATTGTAACGCCTAGACCCCAGTTATGGGAGTCGGTGCATTATTTTAATACATTGTCAGGATTACAAGGAATAAAGTTCCAAAAGAATGATCAGTTTAGTAATCTTTTTAAATAGATTACATACATGAACATTAAATTACACATTAGAGAATAAAAAACAACATAAATGATCCTTTGAGACCACCATTAATCCCTTAGATTAACCCTTCTTATCAATCATAAAATAATTCTTCACATCCTGGGAAAAATAAAACATAAAAATAGGTGATCTCAGATGCTCATAAAGCATAACAATATAGTGGAAACTCCCATAAATAATCATAAACATTTAAGGCAATGTATTGGACTAAAACAAAATCTATTTTAACGTAAACTTCACCATAATATGGAAAATAAAAAATCAAATAATTCTATTTACTTATTCACATGGATATTCTACAAGTCAAATAATCACATGCAATATCAATAGCCACTTTCATAGTGATGGAATGCATAATTTCATACTTCATAACCACGTAGTCAAGGCCTTGTGCCAAGACTACAAATAAGATTTTGTCAAGGCCTTTTTCCAAGACACTAGTTTTTCACGTGATAACTACCGATGCATCGAGGAGATATAATAGACTCCACCAATCACTGACGAAGTCCAATGCATTCCTCATTTGAAAAGGTTTAAACAAAACATAAACATTCATATTTAAACTAGCAAACGAAATGTCAATACTTTATCCATAAACCCAGAATTGTTTAAAAATAACACATACACAGTCAAATATATCACAAAACCATCAATAAAATATGGAATATTTGTTTCACAATAAATCAACTTCAAACAAGTTTAAAATCCATCAAAGTATGTTGACATAGATGAAAATGATTTGTAAAACTCTTTGAGAGAAATATACATTTTTCATGAAAACATTTAAAATCACAAAATTTAAAAAGACATTTAGAGAAATTTTTTGAATAAAAGTGTCCCATACCACTTTGAAACTTTTTAATGGAATTAACATTTTAAAAACATTAATGTCTAAGTAAATTAACCCTTAAAAACCATTTTGAAAACATTGACATTAATAAGAATGATTTAGAAGAATAAATATTTAAAAAAATTAAATGATGTTTTAGTAATAAATTCCCTTAAAAATAATCTCTTTGAAAAATCTTTTATGAAACATGGACATGGATAATAAATATGTCCTATTAGATACTTATGTAAAAACAATCTCATATAATAAAGAGATTGTGAAATTAACCCTTACCTTGCACATTCCTTTATTTGAGGGTACATTTAACCTTCTATATGAAGACCGTATAATGTTATTAAATTATACCTGAACCATATTAATATTTATGATATCATACATGGTTCATTTATAACATCATAATACCCATCTCATAATAATTTCCATGTTAAATTAACATTTTGGGTAATAATCGCTTTCTTTATTGTACGTGTTTTCACTTCTTACTCTTGATTGTATCTCTTAGATCATGATTTAAATACTTCCAGAATATAAAACATGATTTATATATCATATATATTTAGAATATAAATATTTATAATAGACATATATATGAAATGAGAAACAATGTTCATAGAGACGGTTGATCGTATGTACGCATAAACGTTGTTTCCGTTTTCATAGAATATTAAAAGGAACTAAGTGAATAAGATATATGTAAGTACATATATATATATATATATTCAGTAGAATTATTATTTCATATATTACATACTTATTAATGATAAATATTTTATAAGCATCGTTGAATGATGAACGTGGAAATGAGTCTCATCGCATCGTGGAGACGGTAATCTGTACGTACGCATGAGTGACAATATCATTATATTGATTGCGAAATAGTTTGTAATTGGGTGGTATCTCATATACTCAGAATCATTAATATTTTATATTTATTATTTAAATTAGTTATACTCATTATTATACCCATTCAAATAATGAAGTGTTTGAATAAAAAACTACACCACGACATCGAGACGGTAATCCGTACATACGCACGTATGGTGACATTGTCATTTATAGGATGGATTGAATAATGGATATAGTTATAACATTTTTATAATAAAATCACAGTATATAGAAGATACTAGAGTTATTATTTAATAATGGAAACATCAAACAAAGAGGAAGTGCAATAAGAAAAGAACATGAAAGATGTGATGAAATATTTACCACTTCTTCAGGTTCTTCCTTTTGATTTGATCAAAAGGGCTCCGTAGGTTGGAATTCTAACCAAATCAAAGCCTATAAGATGAAGGAAGGAAAGTTGGGAGGATATTTGGGTAGGTTTTGACCGAGCCAAAAGGATTTAGAGGTGTAAAATTAAGAAAATGGGGAAGTTCCCTTTTAAAAGAGAGTCGAGGGTCACTTGAGGAAAATCTTGAAATATTATTTTATAATAAAATAATTTTTGTTTTCTAATGGCTAAAAAATGAATTATTTAAACTATAAGGTGGTTATGGGTTGAAAACCACTCAACCAATAGGTTTTATATAGGTTTAGGTCATCATATTAACCTTATTATTTAGATTTAACTCTTTGTTAAATAGTTTGACATTTACCATGTCTCTTTGTATTTTTATTTTATATAAATAATAAAATTACTA
This sequence comes from Viscum album, assembly GCA_963277665.1. Taxonomy (NCBI): domain Eukaryota; kingdom Viridiplantae; phylum Streptophyta; class Magnoliopsida; order Santalales; family Viscaceae; genus Viscum; species Viscum album. Next base: position 203,836 of record CAUJRU010000244.1, on the reverse strand, counting down.
TAAACATTCAATGGAAACAAAATTGGTTCATTTATTTAATATATATTATTATATAAGTCTTTTGGATGAACCTTATATTTTTAGGACTATTATATAAATTAAGAATATAATATTTGTTTTAAAAACTCAATTATTTCGATTTTGACACTTTTTAGTATTTGATTTTTTGAAAGCTATAAAAACATTATCAATTTAAATAAAATTTATTTAACCAACCCTAAAATGTCATATTAACCTTTAAAATTAGTTTAATTCATCATAAGTTTCAATTTACATATATTTGGATATTTATAATATCAATTATTTTAATCTTTTCGTAATAATGAAATTACCGCATCATCATTGTGTCATTAATAAATTAAACTATTTAATGTATAAAAATTATAAATAAATTAAAATAATGTAATAAATTTGGTTATATTTATAATGAATATTCACAGTTTATTTTATCTTATGTATAACCCTATATTAAAAATGGATTATTTATTAAACATTGAATTTATCTCTGTTAAATGTTCTTTAAATAAAATAATAATAAATGTCCAAATCTTATCCAAGTGGAAAAAAGGGGGTCATATTTTATTCCTAAGGTTGTTTTTGGTCGAATTATACTTATTAAATAGAATTAGGACACATGTTAGGGTAATTATGATATCATTTTTACCTTAAATTACCCTATTAAATTTTATCCGTCTTAAATAAAATTCAAAAGTTACTATTCAACAAAAATTATTTTCATCTTATTGAACCACATTTTACTTAATAATATTAACTGTTTCTCTCAGATTTTTGAAATTCAACTCACAGAATCAGTAAAAGTTTGTTTTAGTCAAATTTGCAAAATGCTCTTAGGAGGTGGGTAAAATAAGGTTAAACGTTCGATAAGATTTTATATATCTAAAATTATTATAAAATGAATCCAATGAATTATGTTGAAAATATATAGGTATTATGTATCTATTTTGACCTAAAATAAATAAAATAAAATAACTAATTATTAAAATAAAAATTCGGTAATAATGCCGTGTTTTTTCATTATTCCTCAAAAATTGAATGTTTTCAGAAAAATACCATAAATTTACCTTAAGATAATTTTGATATTAAAAATTCAAAAATGATGTTTATTTTACCAAATTCAAAACGTAGAAGTTTCATTTATTAATTTAAAATTAATTCATGTTGTCAAAACAAAAAGCGGGGTTTTTTTAAAGTAAAAACTATCAAAAGTTTGACATGTGTTTATGTCAAATTACTTATAATGACCTAAATTGTAATAAATGATAAAAATATAATCTAATTATACTTAAAAACCATTAAAATTAATAATTTATCACTATAAATCATTTTCATTAAAAATTTGTTTTTAATTAAAACATAGTTTTTTTCACTATTTATCAAAATATAAAAGTTATCAGAAAAGTAGAAAAAATTTATCCAAAATAAATTTTTATGTCCCGCTTCTAAATAAGAATATAATTTCATTAAATTGAATATATAAAAGTGTCAAATACTGGTTTTAAAAATGGTTCTCTATTAAAATGATATAAAATTTCTTTTTTTTGAAAAATACTAATTTTATCTGGAAAAAGTGAATTTGTCCTGATATTTGGTCTAAGAAACACATAATATGGATATTAAAATTTTATAGAGTATATAAGATTCAAAATTTATTTAATAATTTTCATAACCGTTTTTTGAACGGTTAGCTTAGTAAGGTGTGGTGCACTCAAACTCGGTGTTGCGTGTAGCGAAATCTATTGAATTACTTTAATGAGATAACATATTATGAAATATTGGGGTGTTACATTCTCCCCTCCATCAGTAAATAGCATCCTCACAATTTTAAATTGTTCTTTGAAAATAAAAGGTTAAAAATAGAAAAATAACTTGGTGGAAAACCCACATCAGAAATTGGTTTAATAAAATTTACTTTCAATAATAGGGAAAGTAAAATGAAAAAGTCACCATGAAATTATGATCCTGATTAGGATAACATTGGTAGAAATTAGAGACACATAGTTGGAGGAAAAATGTAAATATTTATAGGGAGCGATTGAGGTCATCAATCACAAACAAGTGTAAAATTAAGGGCCTCAAATCCATCAATCAAAGATGATGTAAAATATCATCATCTCCACAAAACATAAGGTGCTAGGATAACACATTTTATGGTTTTAAGATCAATTCCCTAAAGTCTAAGAATTTAATTTATTCATAGAATAAGAGGAAAAAAATATACTTAACAAGTAAAGTTTCATCCTTCAACTAATTCCTACCACAAACTCATGTTTCACTCCAAAAGATAATAGAATTCAAAAATATTCTATTTATCCTAATCGTATGGGGTTCCAAAAATAATGAATTTATAATTCATTTTCTAGAATATTTAAAAAAATTACATTATACAAACCAGGACATCACGTATGCCAGTGGTAGGTTATCCAACATTTTCTCCATTCGGTTGCTGGTTCAAGTCTCATGGCCTTGACGGATGTGATGGGTTGTCGTCCGACCACTGGGTTGTCCTTTTATAACAATTCAAAAATATTCTCAAGAAATGATTAAACCATAAAAATAATATCCAATGTCAAACTTAATTGAATCCAACCTTTAAAAATATCCAAAATACTTCTGTACAAAATCACAGTCCAAAATTTATAAGGAAGGTAAACACAATGAAGATCCTATTTTCATGTAATAACATGTGAATACATTCATCATGTATTCTTGTAAGACACTATAACACCCTAAATTTCCATGAAAACTTATTTATTACATTCATTCTCCCTTATTCCTTATAGAATACTGGATATACTCTTTCTATCCATAAATGTTTTAAACACTAATAATGATGGAATAAACAAACCATTAACTAGTTCTAAGAAAGTCAATAATATCCAATATAATTTATCCAGATCAATCATCTCTTATTCCAAAATCAATACATCAGTATCAGGACCATATTAAAGTTTTTTCTTTACTTCAACAACGAATTTTCGAATAATTTTAACTTCCCATTGTTTCAATTTTCTTGGTTCCACACAATCTCAAGTCCTTAATGAAATAGTACTGCAGTACAATCTTTATACACTCTATAATTCTTATAACTTGTAAATATTTAATACAATACTCAAATGACACAATACATTAATAACAACATAATAAATCTCAATCATTCCTCTCCACCTCCGGTAGTATCAATACATGAATATTATCCAATATGAGTATTTGGGGTATACTTTGATGATTATGATATTGATGTGTGTCGTGTACCAACTCCTTGAAGATAAAGAATTAAACACTTGAAAACCTTTTTCTTACCCTTGTAATTAGGTACATGGTTTCCATTTTCCCCACACTTATAACAAACTCGCATTCCCTTCAAAAATTAACCAAGGTTATTCTTTCAACAGTTATCATATATGGGAAAATCCTTCTTTACCGTATTCCCTTTATCCATATTTCTCTCAACGGTCCTTTTGTTCTCTAGATTCCCTTCAAATCCAAAGGTCTCAAAAAATTATTTACATATCTTATTAACACATGATATTATTTATTCATATGATGATAATATGTGGGAGACTATTTAATTTCTAAATGTAGGCTTAATAACATGAAAGATATGATCATTCTTAATCTTTGGATCATGCGTATTATTGGAGTTCTCATTATATCTACTGGGCACCAATTCTAATCAATGACATAGAGTAGGTTAGTTAATGATTCACAATTCATAAATCAAAACTTTTAAAATACCTAATGTAAATTGAAAAGTTTATGAATATTATCCATAATCATAAAAAAAAATTCTTTGAGACAGTATTTACTCATAAATCCTTTATAATGGCTTGTAATTACAATATGAATTATCCTAAGAATATCCCCCATAATTGTCGTAACCAAGAGTGTAGCAAGGCCTGTTGTCGTGCACCAGGATACCCCGGGTCAAACTCGAAACTCTTTGTCATCATTTTCACTCCTAGGTACATCTGTGCCAGATCCGCCTCTACCTGATCGCATCCAGACATGGATGTATTGATTGGAAAATACACAAAATCTCTACATTAAAATAATTCTAGGAAGTTCTTTTATAATAATCCTCGATGTCTATCTTAGTGTAATTCTCTCTAATCAGAGTTTATCTAAATCTATTTCCAAGTGTGTCGCTAAAATTTCTCTGATTCCAACTATAATGATCCAACCCAAGTTATGTGATTCAGTGCATTATTTTATTAAATTGGGATGATTACAAGGAATCAAGTCCTGAAAGACCGATCAGTTTAGAAGCCTTGGAAAATACATTACATACGTGAACATTACGTTACACATTAGAAAGCAAAATACGACATAAATGATCCTTTGATAATGCCATTAATACCTTAGCTTAACCCTTCCTATTAATCATAAAATACATCTTCACATCCTGGGAAAAATAAAACATAGAAAGTGGTGAGCTCAGATGCTCAGTAAGGTTAACAATATAGCAGAAACTTTCATAAATAATCATAAACATTTAATGCAATGTATTAAACTATAACAAAATCCTTATAAACATAAACTACATCATAATACAGAAAAGGAAAAATAAAATAATTCCATTTACTTATTCGCATGAATATTCTACTAGTCGAATAATCACATGCAATATCATTATCCACTTTCATAATGATGGAATGCGTAATGACGGACTTAATAACCGCATAGTCAAGGCCTTGTGAAAAGACTACAAATAAGATTTTGTCAAGGCCATATGCCAAGACACCAGTTTGTCTCATGAGACCTACCGATACATCGAGGATCTATAGTGGGCACCACCTGTCACTTACTAAGTCAAATTCATTCCTCATATGAAAAGGTTTAAACATAACATAAGCATTAGTATTAAAACTAGCATAAGAAATGTCAATACTTTATCAATAAACCATGAATTGAATAAAAATAACACATCCACAGTCAAATATATCTCCAAACCTTCAATACTATATAGACGATTTGTATCATAATAAATCAACTTCAAATAAGTTTAAAATCCATCAACGGATATTGACATTGATGAAAATGATTTGTAAAACTCTTTGAGAGAAAAATCCATTTTTCATGAAAAAATTTAAAATCACACAATTTAGAATGGAATAAATTTAAAGAAATTTTTGAATCAATGTTTCCCATACAACTTTGAAACATTTTAAAGGAATTAACATTTCAAAAACATTCATTTCCATATAAATGAATCCTTAAAATCATTTTGAAAACATGGACTTTAATAAGAATTATTTAGAAGAATAAATATTGAAAACATTTAAAATGATTTTTTAGTAAAAATGTCCCTTAAAAATAATCCCCTTGGAAACTCTTTTATGAAACATAGAAATTGATAATAAATATGTAATAGTAGATACTTACGTAAAAACAACCTCAGATAATAAAGATTTTGTTAAATTAACCCTTATCTTGCACATTTCTTTAGTCGATGGTACGTTTAACCACCTGTATAAAGACTGTAGTATTTTATTAAATTATACCAGAACCATATTAATATTTATTATATCATATGTGATTCATTTATGACTTTGTACTACCCATTTAATAATAATTTCCATGTTAAATTATCATTTTTCATAATAATCGTTTTCTTTATTGTACGTGTTTTAATTTGTTACTCTTGATGGTATCTATTAGATCAGGATTTAAATACTTCCCGAATATAAAAAAGGATTTATATATCATATATATTTAGAATATAGATATGTATAATATACATATATATGAAATATAAAACACCATTTATGGAGATGGTATACCGTACGTACTCATAAACGTTGTTTCCGTTTTCGTATCGTATTGAACAGAACTAAGTGAATAAGATATAAGCAATACATATAAATATATATAAATATAGTAGAATTATTATTTCATATATTATATACTTATTAATGATATATATTTTATAAGCATCATTGAATGGTGAACGTGGAAATTAATCTTATCACGTCGTGGAGACGGTAATCTGTACGTATGCACGAGCGACAATGTCATTATATTGATGGAGAAATCATATGTAATTGGCTGTTATATCAAATATAAATAATAATTAACATGTTATATGTATTATTTACATTATTTATACTCATTTTTATACCCATCCAATTAATTAGGAGTTTGAATAACAAACTACAGCACGACGTGGTGACGGTAATCTGTATATACACACGTATGGTGACACTGTCATTTATAGGATGGATAGAATAATTAATATGGTTATACCAATTTTATAATACCATAATAGTATATATAAGATAACGGAGTTATTATTTTAGAATGGAAACAACAAATAAATAGGAAGTGGAAGAAGAAAAGCACTTGAAAGAGGTGATGAAATATTTACCTCTTCTTCAAGGTTCTTCATTTTTATTTGATAAAAAGGGCTCTTTAGGATGGCTTTATAACAAATGAAATCCTCTAGGATGAAGGCAAGAAATATGGGAGGATATTTGGGTAGGGTTTGTCTAAGCCAAAAGGCTTTGGAGGTGCAGAATTAAGAGAAGGGGAAGTGCCCTTTTATAAGAGAGGTGCGGGTCACTTGAGGAAAACCTTGAAATATTATTTTATAATGAAATAATTTTCGGTTTCTAATGGATCAAAAATGAATTATTTAAAGTATAAGGTGTGTATTGGTTGACAAACTCTCAACCAATAGGTTTTATATAGGTTTATGACATCATATTAACATTATATTTTAGATTTAACTCTTAGTTAAATAGTTTGACATTTACCATGTCTCTCTGTATTTTTATATTATATGGATAATAAACATACTATATACTTCCAATATAAACCCAATTGGTTCATTAATGTCATATATATTATTATATAAGTTATTTGGACGAACCGTATATTTTTATGACTATTATATCAATTAATAATATACTTTTTTTTTAAACTGAATTATGTCAATTTTGACACTTTTTAGTATTTGATTTTTTTGAAAGACATAAAAACGTTATAAATTTGAATAAAATTTTATTAAACAACCCTAATATTTCATATTAACCTAGAAAATTAGTTTAATTAATCATAAGTCTCAATTTACATATATTTAGATATTTATAATATCAATTATTTTAATCATTCATTAATATGGTAATTACTGCATCATCATTGTGTCATAAATATATTAAATTATTTAATGTCTAAAAATTATAAATAAAATAGCATTATATAAAAAATTTTGTTATATTTCTAATGAATATTTATAGTCTAATTTATCTTATGTATAACCCTATATTAAAAATGGTTTAGTTATTTAACATTGAATTTAACTCTTCTAACTCATCTTTAAATAGAATAATAATAAATGTCCTAATCTTATCCAAGTAGACCAAAGGGGTTCATATTTCATTTATAAGTATGTTTTTTGTCGAATTATAAATATCCAATAGAATTAATACACGTTTTAGGGTAATTATGATATCATTTTTACCAATAATTATCCTATTTTCTTTTAACCGTGGAAAATAAAATTCAAAAGCTACTATTCACCAAAAATTATTTTCATCTTATTGAATCACATTTTACTTACTGACATTAACCGTGTCTCTCAGGTTTCTGAAATTCAACTCACATAAGTGTTAAAATTATGTTTTATTCAAATTTGTGAATTCTCCTAGCAAGTTGGAAAAAGACGGTAAAATGTTTGATAAAATTTTATATATCTAAAATTATTATAAAATGAATCTAATTAATTAATTTGAAGATATATAGGTATTATGTATCTATTTTTAATCAAATTAAATTAAAATAAAATCACTAATTCTTTAAATAAAAATTCATTTTTAACCAACAACGCAGTGTTCTTTCACTAGTCGTCAAAAATTGAATGTTTTCAGAAATATACCAAAAATTTACCCTAAGATAATTTTGATATTACAAATTAAAAAATTAAGTCTATTTTACCAAATTAAAAACATATAAGTTTCATTTATATATTTAAAATTAATTCATGTTGTCAAAACTGAAAAGCGGGTTTTTTTAAAAGTAAAAACTATCAAGCGATTAACGTGTGTTTATACCAATTTTAAATGTGAAATTACATATAATGACCTACATTGTATTAAATGATAAAAATATAATCTAATTATAATTACAAACAATTAAAATTCATAATTTATCACTATAAATTATTTTGATTAAAAATTTTGTTTTAATTAAAACGTAGTATTTTTCACTATTCATCAGAATATGAAAGTTATCATAAAAGTTCCAAAAATTTATCCAAACTAAATTTTTATGTCCCGCTTATAAAGAAGAATTTAATTTCATTAAATTTAATATATAAAAGTTTCAAATATTGTTTTTAAAAATGGTTCCCCTTTAAAAGGTGGTAAATTTTCATTTTTAAAAAAAATACTTATTTTATCGAGAAAAAATGAATTTGTTCTTATATTAGGTCTAAGAAACAAATAACATGGATGATAAAATTATATAGAATATATAAGATTCAAAATGCAATTAATACTATTCATAACCACTTTTTGAACGGTTAGTTTAGTAAGTTGTGGAGCGCTCGAACTCAGCGATGCGTGTAGTGAAAGCTATTGAATTACTTTAATGAGATAACGTACTGTGAAATCTTGCACTATTACAGTCTCCCCTCCAACAATAAATTTTTTCCTTGAAATATGAAATTTTTCTTTGAAAATAAATGGTTAAAAAATAGAAAAATACCTTTGTAGAAAACCTACATGAGAAACTGGTTTAATAAAATTTACTTTTAATAAGAATTAAAGGGAAATGAAAAAGTCACTACCAAATTATGATCTCAATTAGGAGAACATTGGGGTAAATTGGAGTCACCTAATTGGAGGTAAAATGTAAATATATATAGGGAGTGATTGAGGTCATCAATCAAAAACAAGTGTAAAATTGAGGGCCTCAAAGCCATCAATCTAAGATGATGTAAAATATCATCGGTTCAAAAATACATAAGGTGTTAGGATTACACATTTTTTGTTTTAAGATCCATTCCCTAATTTTTAAGAATTAATTTACTCATTTAATAAGAGTAAAAAATATACTTGACATGTATAGTTTCTTCCTTCAACTAATTCCTACAACAAACTCATCTTTCACTCCAAAAGATAATAGAATTCAAAAATATTCTATTTATCCTAATCGTATAGGGTTCCAAAAATAATGAATTTATAATTAATTTGTCAGAATATTTAAAAAAACTATATTATACAAACCAGGACATCACGTATGCCAGTGGTAGGTGATCCAACCTTGTCATCCTTCGGTTGCAGGTTCAAGTCTCATGGCCTTGATGAACGCGACAGGTTGTCACCCGACCTTTGGGTTGTCCTTTTATGGAAATTAATAAATAATCTCAAGAAATTATTTGACCTTAAAAATAGTATCAAATTTCAAACTTAATTGATTCCAAACTTTATAATTATCCAAAATACTTTTGTCCAAACTCAGAGTCCAAAATTTATAAGGTAAACACAATGAAGATTCTTTTTTCCACGTAATAACATGTGGATACCTTCATCATTTATTCTTTTAAAACATTATAACACCCTAAATTACCATAAAAACTTATTTATTACATTCATTCTCCTTTATTCCTTATAGAATAATGGATATACTCCTTCTATCCATAAATGTTGTAAACTCTAACAATGGTGGAATAAACAAATCATTAACCAGTTCCAAGGATATCAATAATATCGAATATAATTTATCCAAATCAATCATCTCTAGTTCCAAAATCAATACCTCAGTATCAATACCATATTAAAAATTTGTCTTTCCTTCACCCATGTATTTTCCTAAATGTTTAACTTTCCATTGTGTCACTTTTCTTAGTTCCACACTATCTCAAGTCCTTAATGAAATAGTACTGCAGTACAATCCTTATATATTCAATAATTCCTATAACATGTACAACATTAATAAAATACTCAAATGATGTAATACATTAATAACAACATAAGAACTCTTAATCATTCGTCTTCACCTTTGGTAGTATCATTAAATGATTATTATCCAATAGCAGTATTTGGGGTATACTTTGATGATTTGGACATTGATTAGCATAGCGTAACAAATCCTTAAAGATGAAGCATTGTACATTTCAAAACCTTTTTCATACCCTTGTAATCAGGTACATGGTGTCCCTTTTCTCCACACTTATAACAAATTCCCATTCCCTTCTGGAATTTACCAAGGTGGTTCTTTCCACAGTTATCACATATGGGAAAATCTTTCTTTCCCTAATTCCCTTTATCTATCTTTCTCTCAACCATCCTTTTATTTTATGGATACCCTTAAAAGCCATAGGACTTAGAAAATTCAACACTTATCTTATTAACACATGATACTATTTCTTCATATTATGATAATACGTAGGAGATCATTTCCATTCTAAATGTAGGCTTAATACTATAAAAGATATGATCCTTCTTACTCTTTGGATCATGTGTATTGCTAGAGATCTCGTTCCATCTACTAGGAACCAATTCTAAACAATGACATATAGTAGGTTAGTTAATGAATTGTAATTCATAATTCCAAACTTTTCAAATACCTAACGTAAATTGAAATGTTTAAGCATATCATTCATAATCATGAAAATGTTTTCTTTGAGAAAGTATTTACTCATAAATTATTTATAATGGCTTGTAATGAAAATATGAATTAACCTAAGCATATCCCTCATGAGTGTCGTAAAGAAGAGTGTAGCAAAGCCCGTTGTCATGCCCTAGGATACCCTGTGTCAAGACCAAAACTCCTTGTTAGAGTTTTCACTCCTAGTCACATCTGTGCCAGATCCGCCTCTACCTGCTCGTATCCATACAGTGATGTATTGCTTGAAAAATACACAAAATCTCTATATTAGCAAAATTATAGGAAGTTATTCTAATCTAATCCTCAATGTAAATCTTAGGTTATTGTTATCTAATAAAAGTCTATCTAAATCTATTTCCAAGGTTGTTGCTAAAATTCCTCTGATACCAACTATAACACCCTAACCTGAGTTATGGGATTCAGTGCATTATTTTAATACATTGGGACGATTACAAGGAATCAAGTCCCAAAAGAACGATCTATTTAGTAGTCTTGAAAAATAGATTACATACATGAACATTACATTACACCTTAAAAAATAAAACACAACATAAATAATCCTTTGAGAACACAATTAATAACATACCTTAACCCTTCTTATCAATCATAAAATACTTCTTCACATCCTGAGAAAAATAATACATAGAAAGAGGTGAGCTCAGATACTCAGTAAGGATAACAATATAGTGGAAACTTTCATAAAGAAGCATAAACATTTAAGGTAATGTATTAGACTAAAAGAAAATCCTTTTAAACTTAAACTTCAGAATAATATGGGAAAGATAAAATCAAAGAATTCCATTTACTTATTCACATGGATATTCTACTATTCGAATAATCACATGCAATATCAATGTCCACTTTCATAATGATGGAATGAATAATGCCAGACCTTATAACCACATAGTGAAGGCCTTGTTCCAAGACACTAGTTTGTCTCAAGAGACCTACCTATGCATCGAAGAGCTATAGTGGGCTCCACCCGTCACTTACTAAGTCCAATTCATTCCTCATATGAAAATTTTTAAACATAACATAAGCATTCGTATTAAAACTATCATACAAAATATCAATTCTTTATCAATAAACCATGAATGGTATAAAAATAACACATACAGAGTAAAATATATCACCAAAACTTCAATAAAATATGGAAGATTTGTATCATAATAAATCAACTTCAAACAAGGTTAAAATCCATCAAAGTATATTCACATAGATGGAAATTATTTGTAAAACTCTTTGAGAGAAATATCCCTTTTTCATGGAAACATTTAAAATCACACAATTTAGAAAGGAAGACATTTAAAGACACTTTTTAATCAATGTATCTCATACCACCTTGAAAATTTTTAATGGAATTAACATTTTCAAAACATTCATGTCCATATATAATAAATCCTTAAAAACCATTATGAAAACATGGACATTAATAAGAATAATTTAGAAGAATAAATATTTAAACAATTTAAAATGATGTTTTAGTAAGAAATTACCTTAAAAATAATCCCATTGAAAACTCTTTTATGAATCATGGACATTGATAATAAATATGTCTCAGTAAATATTTACGTAAAAACAACCTCATATAATAATGAGATTGTGAAATTAACCCTTACCTTGTACATTCCTTTAGTCAAGGGTACGTTTAACCTCCTGTATAAAGACCATTGTATTTTATTAAATTATACTATAACTTTATTAATATTTATGATATCATACATGATTAATTTATGACTTTATACTACCCATTTAATAATAATTTCAATGTTAAATTATCATTTTGGGTAATAATCTCTTTCTTTATCGTACATGTTTTAACTTGTTACTCTTGATGGTATCTCTTAGATCAGGATTTAAATAATTTCATAATATAAAACTTGAATTATATATCATACATATTTAGAATATAAATATGTACAATAGACATATATATGAAATAAAAAACACTGTTTATGGAGATGGTAGACCGTACGTACTCATAAACGTTGTTTCTATTTTCATATCGTATTGAACATAACTAACTGAATAAGATATAGGTAAGTACATATATCAATATATATATATATGTATGTATATATATATATATCCATTAGAATTATAATTTCATATATTATGTACTTATTAATGATATATATTTTATAAGCATCGTTAAATGGTGAATGTGGAAATGAATCTTATCAGGTCGTGGAGACGGTAATCCGTACGTACGCACCAGTGACAATATAATTATATAAATGGATAAATCATATGTAATTGGATGTTATATCATATATACCAAATCATTAACTTGTTATATGTATTATTTACATTATTTATACTCATTATTATACCCATCCAAATACTGAAGTGTTTGAATAACAAACTACACCACGACGTGTAGACGGTAATCCGTAGGTACGCACGTATGGTGGCTTTTTCATTTATAGGATGGAGAGAATAATGAATATGGTTTTACCATTTTTATAATAACATCATAGTATATAGAATATACTGGAGTGATTATTTTAAAATTTAAATAACAAAGATAGAGGAAGTGGAAGAAGAAAAGATCTTGAAAGAGGTGATTAAATATTTACCTCTTCGTCAGGGTTCTTCCATTTGATTGGATCAAAAGGGCTCTATAGGATGGCTTTATGACCAAAGGAAAGCCTCTAGGATGGTGGCAGGAAAGTAGGTAGGGTATTTGGGTAGGGTTTGGGGGATCCAAAAGGCTTTGGAGGTGTGAAATTAAGATATGGGAAAGTGCCCCTTTATAAGAGAGGTGAGGGTCACTTGAAAAAAATCATGAAAAATTATTTGATAATAAAATCATTTTCGGTTTTAAAGGCTCCAAAATGAATTTTTTAAAGGATAAGGTGGAGATGGGTCAAGAAACTCTCATCCAATAGAAATTAGATAGGATTATGTCATCATATTAACTTCATCTTTTAGATTTAACTCTTAGTTAAATTGTTCGACATTTACTATCTCATTGTATTTTTATATTATATGGATAATAAAATTACTATAAACTTCCAATTGAACCCCAAGTGGTTCATTAATGTCATATATATTATTATATAAATCTTTTGGACGAACCTTATATTATTAGGACTATTATATCAATTAATCATATAATATTTGTTTTAAAAACTCAATTATGTCAATATTCACACATTTTAGTATTTGCTTTTTTTGAAAGCCAAAAAACATTATCACTTAAAATAAAATAAAAATTAACCAACCCTAAAATGTCTTATTAAGCTATAAAATTAGTTTAATATATCTTATGTCTCAATTTACATATATTTGGATATTTTTAATATCAATTATTTTAATCTTTCATTAATAAGGTAATTACTGCATCATCATTGGTTCATAAATATATTAAACTATTTAATGTCTAAAATTTATAAATAAAATACCATTATGTAAGAAATTGTGTTATATTTCTAGTGAATATTTATAGTCTAATTTATCTTATGTATAACCCTATATTAAGAATAGTTTACTTATTAAACATTGAATTTAACTCTTTTTACTCTTCTTTAAATAAAATAATAATAAATGTCCTAATATTATCCAGGTGGACCCAATTGGGTCATATATTATTTCTAAGGTTGTTTTCGGTCTAATAATACTTATCCAATAGAATTGGGACATCTTTTAGGGTATTTATGATATCATTTTTACCCATAATTACCCTATTTACTTTTCACCGTGGTAAATAGAAGTCAAAAGTTACTATTCACCAAAAATTATTTTCATCTTATTGAACAAAATTTTACTTACTGATATTAAATATGTCTCTCCAAATTTTGAAATTCAGCTCACAGAAGCTGTTAAATTATGTTTTATTCAAATTTTCAAATGGCCCTAGGAGATGGGTAAAAGACTGTAAAATATTCGATAAAATTTTACATATCTAAAATTATTATAAAATGAATCCAATGAATTACATTAAATATATATTGGTATTTTGTATCTATTTTTACTTAAAATAAATAAAAATAAAATAACTAATTATTTGAATAAAAATTCAGTTTTAACCAATAACGGAGTGTTTTTTCACTATTCATCAAAAATAAAAAGTTTTTATAAAAATACCAAAAAATTACCCAAAGCTGATTTTTATATTCAAAATTCAAAAATGAAGTCTATTTTACCAAATTAAAAATATAGAAGTTGCATTTATTAATTTAAAATTAATTCATGTTGTCAAAACCAAAAAGCGTGTTTTTTTAAAAAAAAGTAAAAACTTTCAAAAGATTGACTAGTTTATATGTCAAATTTAAATGTGAAATTACTAATAATAACCTAAATTGTATTAAATGATTAAATTATAATCTTATTATACTTCAAACCCATTCAAATTCATAATTTATAACTATAAATAATTTTGATTAAAATTTTTTTAATTAAAACGCAGTATTTTTCACTCTTCATCAAAATATGAAAGTTATCAGAAAAGTTCCAAAAATTTATCAAAACTAAATTTTTATATCCTGATTCTAAAGAGGAATTTAATTTCATTTAATTGAATATATAAAAGAGTCAAATATTTGTTTTAAAAAGGGTTCTCCATTAAAAGGTGGTAAAATAATATTTTTTGGAAAATACTTATTTTTTCAGGAAAAATAATAATTTGTTCTTATATTATGTTTAAGAAACACATAATATGGATGTTAAAATTATATAGAGTTTATATGATTCAAAATGTAGTTAATACAATTCATAACCTCTTTTTGAACAGTTAGTTTAGTAATATGTGGTGCGCTCGAACTCGGTGTTGCGTGTAGAGCAAACTATTGAATTACATTAATGAGATAACGTACTATAAAATCTTGGGGTGTTATAGATATTCTATATTTTTATATTATCCTGAGATATATTTTGAAGATTTGTAAGTATCTTAATCTAGTACATGTTTTTTTAGAATTTTTCTTGTAGATGAAATAAGGATTATTTAGTATGAATCCATCAGTAGGATAATAATATTCCAAATAAAAATCCTAAAATGGTTGGAACTGAGTAGTTTATGGAAGTTCGAACTCAATTAATGAGGGATATTAATGGTGACACCCTTGAATGAGACTTGCCGAATTCTATGAATTGTAACACATATATAGTAGATCATTTCATGAAATAGAAACCTCCAAATTTTGGTGGATCATAAAACCATGATGAATATAAAGTATGGAAAAATTCATCAAGGTGATATTTAATGTTTTGAGATTTACATAATATTAAAATGTAACTCAGATTATTTGTCATTTTTAGGTTGAATTCAATTAATGGCGGTATCTAAATGAGAATACTATGTTAAATGGTATGATTTATGTCATTGATATGAGGGTAATTAATTATATTCTTCTTGATTGTCACGACCCGTCCTCGGGGCCCGTGCCGTGACTACCCCAAACCCGCCTTCCATAGGCCAGGGGCTAGCGACTAGCACCAAGGCGTAAATCCCGGTAAAAAAGGGAAGGCATTGCCTTTGAAAAGTAAACAAGCACCACAGAGTAAGCAAGCGGAAAAGTAAACACTAAGTAAATATAGAATACAAATGAAAGTGCGTAAAAGTAAATGGGCCAGTATACAAACCCAAACTGAAAGTAAAGTACAACTCGAAAGGGAAAACAGCAACTGTAAAGTAAAAGCCGCTACACATAGTTGTCCACTGGAGTTCCCACCTGAAGGGTGGGTACAGATAGCTCCACTGCTCCACGGGTCCCGCTGTCCGCTCTGAGCACGTCCCGCCCAGTGGTCCACCTCTAGGTACCGTCCTGCTCAGCAAGCCTCAACCACGATCAACGATGTCCGTAGTCTGCAACCAACACAATGTAGTGCGGGCATAGCCCGGGCAGGGGTGAGTATAAGCTACTCAGTAGGGACCCCGAGACCCCCGAAGGTCTTCCAAAATCCACGAAGGATAAACCACAAAGGAAAGATACAATCACGAAGTAACAACCGACACTACTTAGGTATATGCCCATACATATACATAAGTCATCAATTCCAATACGCTCCAACCTCCGATCCCAAGTACAACTCAGTCCACACAGGAAAGTAAACGTATTCCACACAGGAAAGAAAAACGAAATCCACACAGGATAGCACAACAGAATCCACACAGGAAAGCAACAGGATTCAGCTCACACAGGTATACTTCTTTGAAAGACGATAGAGATGATCACTGATCCATCTATGTCTTCGGACCCACAAAGGATCGATAGGTACTAACCCCCGCAAAGACCCACACAGGATCGGACCCTCACAGGATCTTTAGGCGCTGGTTCACACAGGACCGCTGAGCGCAGACCCACACAGGATCGGACCCACACAGGATCAGTAGCACTGATCCACACAGGATTGCTGAGTGTTGTAGTCGTCGTCGTCAAATCCACTAAGGATCTCTGTACTGTCGTCGTCGCAGTCACAGTAGCAGTAGTAGTAGCAGTCGCAGCTAGCTCTAGGGTTCCTGCACACATAAAGCTCATTCGGGAGGGTCCGCTCCACGAGCCGAGAGGCTGATACATCAACTGTCACAAAGTCCAGAGTTGATGTATCCAAAAGTTATGTATCGTCAACAGGAACACAACGCAAAAGATGGCGCGTCGATCGGACGCCCAGTCTGAGAGTTATTGGCTTTTTCGTCCCAGGGGCCCGGTCGATTTTTAAGGCAAAACCAACCCGACTGTACTCCACCTGCGTCCAAACCTCAGGCGGAGAGTTCCAAAAGATCCGTCTCACTAAGAGGAACTCAACAAAGCTGACGACACGTCAATCGGACGTCCGTAGCTCAAGATATGAGCGTTTCCGCTCCGAGGGCTCGGTTGGTTTCGTGTACGAACCAACCCGGCCGAACTCAAAGTATTCCAAAACCTTGAGTGGAATATAACGATAATACCGCCTCGATCCAAGGATCGCATCGCCACTGACGGCGCGTCGTTTGGAAGTCTGTAGCCCTAGTTATGGGCATTTGAATCCAAACCGCTCGGTAACGGGGGTTTCGGGCCTGGGCCGTCCCGGCCCGAGACCCCCCGGATGGCCCGAACCGGGTTGACCCGCCCCGGACAGGGTCGACCCGGCCCGGCCCGGCCCGGCGCGGCTTCTCCCGGCCTGGCCTGGCGGACCAGCCAGGCGCACCTGTTCGGCGCAAAGCAGCGCGCCGGGCGCGCTGCCAGCTTGGCCGAAGGCCGAGCTGCTGGAGAACGGGGGGCCGCCTGCCCCCCTTTGTGAAATCGGCCCCCCTCATAATGGGGGGCCATTATGGCTGGCCGGGGGAATTAATTTCCCCCGGTTTTGCCTCCCTTCCGGCCGGCCCGACCTAGCCGGCCGGTTCTCCCTCAACGGGACCAGCAAGGTCGGTCCCCCTTCCGGCTTCCAACACTGGCGGCCCGGCTGGCCGCCAGTCTTATCGTTCCACCGCAGCCTGGATCCGACCGCGGCCTTCGTTTTCCGGTGTGGTGCGATGGCACCGCGCCCCACCGTCGCGGCCTCGTTCCGTCCGCGGCGCCTTCAACTTTCTTCGACGCGGCGCGACGGCGTCACGTCCTTGCATTAATTTACGACGCGGCGCGACGGCGCCATGTGTTTCTTGTCGTATGATCCTGCGCGGTGAGATGGCACCTCGCCACACCCATTTTAATCCACAACAGAATCAACATGAAAAAAAAGGAGGAGGGTCGGCCGTGTTCGTGCGGTCCGGCCCCCTCGCGTTATTTTCTAACAATTGGACAAATTTCACGAAGAAATAATCACGGGTATAAATCATGAATAAAAGAATAAAATAACCCCTACCTCGGTTTCAAGCGCGGAGCACGTCAACAAACCACGGAAGACTAGCGTCGCGGAGGTCGGGCGTCGCGGAAACCGATCGTCATTTCTGTTGACGTCGAGGTGCGTCCAAAGAGGTACGTCGCTGGAGAATCTTCATAAGCTGACGGAGATAGTCCGAGGAGGAAACGGCGTCTCCTTTCGTTGACACGGGAAGAAGATCAAAGAAGCGGCGTCGTCGATCTTCGGAAACACATCGGCTACGAAGAATGGAGAAGCGGCGTTCTTCGTCGGAGCATGAGTGTTCTTCATGTTCTTCATCAAAGATGAAGAAGGTGGAGAGAACCTCTCAAATTCTCTCAAGATGGCTAAGGAGACCAACCAAAATAAAATAAGCTAAGGCTTATTTTATTTACACAATTATCAACTTGAATTTCAAAGGTTTAAAATTCAAACAACTCAAATCAATTAATTAACCAAGTTGTCAAGTTAATTAAAGAAGAGTTATAAGGAGTTTAAAAAGAGAAGATGATGTGTTGGGGTTCGTGTGGGCCCCACCACACTTAATCCTCTCAAGGTAGGTTAAGTGGATGTGGGTCCCACCCCTAACTCCCTTTGGGAGGAGTTAACCAACAAGTTAAAAATAAAATGTGTTTCCACATTTTATTTAACATCTTTTAATTTTTCCCAAAACTAACTTTCAACCCGCAATAAACGCAACCTCAGAAAAGGTCTCCTTAAGAGAATATCGTCGCTGTGAGTTCATCGGTGCCCTCGGAATTCTATTCCGGGCACCGGTTCAAAAGTTAGAAATTCCCGTTCGTTCGTTCACTGAACGTACCCGAGCTAAACTTCAGAAATTGATTCTGGGCACACCGGGCCTCGGAATCATGTGCCGTCAGAAACCGTGCTCTTGTAAAATTCCAAAGAGAATTAAGAAAAAATTTCCCTTGAATTTTACGGGTCTTCACATTACTCCCACCTCAGGGATTTACATCCCCGTAAAGATACATCAAAACTAGGGAAACAAATGAGGGTACTGAGCAAGCATCTGAGCCTCCCGCTCCCAAGTGCTCTCCTGGAGGTTCCCGTGCTGCCATCTGATGCGCACTAGAAGAATCGACCATCCACGTTGGACCCGCTCCTGTCGATCCTCGATCTCCACCGGGACCTCTACAAAAGTCGCCCCATCGTCAACGTCAAGCTCCCCATGGTCAATGATGTGCGTCAGGTCATGCATGTATCTCCTCAGCTGAGATACGTGGAGGACGTCGTGTACCCGGTGCAACTGAGGTGGTAGAGCCAGGAGATAAGCCACCTCGCCAATCCTACTGAGGACCTGGAAGGGTCCGATGAAGCACGGAGATAACTTGCCGCCACGGCCAAATCTCCGTATACCACGTCGAGGTGAGACCCGTAAGAAGACGTGGTCGCCATCCTCGAACTCTAGTGGCCTCCGCCTCCTGTCAGCGTATGACTTCTGCCAGCTCTGAGCTATCCTCATCCGCTCCTGGATGACCTGGACCTTCTCTGTAATGGCCTGGACCATCTTCGGTCCCACAAGTGCTGACTCCCCAGGGTCTGTCCAGCATAAAGGAGATCTACAAGGTTGGCCGTACAACACCTCGTACGGTGCCATCCCGATAGTGGAGTGGTAGCTGTTGTTGTATGCAAACTCTACCAAGGGTAGGTGGTCCTCCCAGCTACGACCAAAGTCGAGGACACATGCGCGGAGCATGTCCTCGAGAGTCTGAATGGTCCTCTCCATCTAACCATCCGTCTGAGGGTGAAAGGCTGTGCTCAGACGTAGCTGCGTCCCGAACGCCTCCTGCAATCCCTTCCAAAGTCGGGAAGTAAAGCGATCATCTCGATCGGAGACGATAGAAGATGGCACACCGTGAAGCCGTACAATCTCCTGAACGTAAAGTCGTCCCAAGCTCTCTACTGAGCCCTGCTCTCTGATGGGTAAGAAGTGTGAGGACTTGGTGAGTCGGTCGACAATCACCCAAATGGAGTCGTGACCTCTGGAAGTGTGTGGAATTCCAGTCACGAAGTCTATAGATATGTCGTCCCACTTCCACTCCGGAACCTCCAAGGGATGTACCAAGCCTGCTGGTACCTGATGCTCTGCCTTCACCTGCTGGAAGGTGAGGCATCGAGAAACGAACTCTGCCATAGCCTTCTTCATGCCCGGCCACCAGTGCTGTCGTCTGAGATCCTGGTACATCTTCGCCACTCTGGGATGTACCGCCAAGGGAGAAGTGTGAAACTCTCTCAGCACCTCCTCTCGTAAAGCAACTGGTACCATGGTACGTCCTTTGTAAAGGATGTAGTGCTCTTCTCCAAAGGAGAAACCATCAGGTGCCTGTCCTGAGGATATCTGTGCACGCCGCATCTCACAGTCAGCTTCCCCATGTTGTGCCTCTCTGACCCGCTGTAGAAGTAGAGGAGTGACTATGAGAGACTGAAAGAAGGCTGCTCCATCTCTATCCACAAAGGATAACTGCAAAGAGGCTAGCTACTCCGTCGCCTCCTCAAGTAGCTGAATGTCCGTCCTCCTGCTGAGGGCATCGGCCACTACGTTCCCCTTCCCAGGAGTATAGACAATCTCAAAGTCATAGTCCTGGAGGAACTAGAGCCATCGCCGCTGTCTCAGGTTCAGGTCCTTCTGCGAGAAGATGTACCTGAGACTCTGGTGGTCAGAGAAGACTGTAAAGCGCTCGCCCATCAGGTAGTGTCGCCATGTCTTTAGAGCGAAGACCACTACTGCTAACTCCAGGTCATGGGTAGCGTAGTACTTCTCATGCGGCCTCAACTGACGTGATCCATAGGCTATCACTACCCGCTCCTGCATCAGGACACATCCGAGTCTGGTCCCTGATGCATCGTAGTAAACTACGTACCCTACTCCCTCCTCAGGCAAACTCAAGATAGGTGCGCTGGTCAATCTCTGTCTCAGCTCCTGGAAGCTCTGCTGACATCTGTCTGACCACACGAAGGGTTTCCCCTTCTTCTTCAAAGCTGAGAGTGGTGCCGCAACTCTGGAGAAGTCTGGCACGAATCTATGATAGTATCCGGCTAGTCCCAAGAAACTCTGAACCTCCGTCACGCTCTTGGGTGGCTCCCAAGATAACACTGCCTCGATCTTCGCAGGATCCACTGCAACTCCCGCATCAGAGATGACATGTCCCAAGAAATGGACCACACGTATCCAGAACTAGCACTTCGAGAGCATACCATAAAGCTGGTTCTCTCGGAGTGTGTCTAGTACTACCCGTAAGTGGTAGGCGTGCTCCTCCTCAGTCGTCGAGTAAATCAGAATGTCATCGATGAAGACCACGACAAATCGATCAAGGTATGGATGAAAGATCCTGTTCATGAGGTCCATGAACACTGCTGGATCATTGTTTACGCCGAAAGGCATAACCAGGAACTCATAGTGTCCATAACGACATCTGAAGGCCGTCTTCTGCACGTCCTCGTCTCTGACTCTGAGCTGATGATAGCCTGACCTGAGTTCTATCTTCGAGAACCACCGTGCTCCCTTGAGCTGATCAAAGAGGTCATCAATCCTCAGTAGCGGATAATTGTTCCTCACTGTCACCTGGTTCAGGCGACGATAGTCAACACAAAGTCGCAAGCTCTCGTCCGCCTTCTTGGCGAACAATATCGTGGAAGCCCAGGGTGAAACACTGGGTCGGATGAACCCCTTGCCCTACAAGTCCTCCAACTGTACCTGTAGCTCTCGAAGCTCGGCGGGGGCCATCCGATATGCTGGAGTCGATATCGGGGCTGTCCCGGGGTACAGGTCAATATAAAATTCTACCTCTCTGTGAGGAGGTAGCCCTGGAACGTCGTCGGGAAAAACTTCCGCAAACTGATCCACCACTGCAGGAAAACCAGGACTCCGCATGTCAACTGCTCCTAGTATGAGTCTAGCCAACTGATGAGTGATGGGCTGTCCTCTCCTCCGCGGAAGTCCATCCTATGCTGCAAAGGCTCCCTTCTCGCCGGTGAAGGTGAACCTGCTCCCGTCGGTGCGTACACATCGCACCTTGCGCCTAAAATAGTCAATCTGTGCGTGGACCGTAGATAACCAATCCATGCCCAAGATGACGTCGTAAGGCCTCGACGCTGCTACAAGAAGATCCCAGCCGAAGCTCTCGCCTCCTAAAGTAAGCTCACACTGCCGGCACCAGTGTGTAATCGTCGAGTCTGCTCCCGTAGGAGTCTCTAGCCGTAAGGATCGAGCCAACGGCTCTGTCAGAATCTTCGAGCTCCGAACAAGGGCAGCGGCTATGAAAAATTGACTCTCTCTTGTGTCTATAAGTACTTCACTAAGGGTGGAATAGACACATATAGTACCTCGAATCATCTCGGGTGTGCCGTGGTCGTAGGTCTCTGCTGCCTGGAGCTGTGCCTGCCTCTACCCACCAGCTCCCTGTGGTCGGGGTGGACCTCCTGGTCGTGGTGGTGGTAGAGCCTCAAAGCGTCGCCCACCACCTGCTGCTTGGCCAGCTC
This sequence comes from Viscum album, assembly GCA_963277665.1. Lineage (NCBI taxonomy): Eukaryota > Viridiplantae > Streptophyta > Magnoliopsida > Santalales > Viscaceae > Viscum > Viscum album. The sequence continues at coordinate 180,925 of CAUJRU010000244.1, read as the reverse complement.
CTCTACCTCGTCCGCCTCCTCCCTGCGGACATCCACGGTCGATCCTCTGCCTCTGCCTCAGTGGTCCCTCAACCGTATGCTGCTCGGCACGGTGGGTCGGGCAGTCACGAGCCATGTGGACCTGCCCGCCGCACAAGTAGCATTGTCTGCCTCTCGAAAGACTGGCTCCGCGCTGTGTGCCCTGCACTACTGAGCCAGTGTCCTGAGGTCGTCTTCCTGAAGGTCTGGTCTGCCTGGACCCCTGAGTCATCTGTCGACTGCCTGCTACAGATGACTCTACCACGTGCCGCCCTGCGGTGGGTCTCGGTGCTGGTGTAGACTCAGCAAGGAAGCTCTCGATCAAAAGGGCATGCTCCAGTACTCCCGTCTGAGTCGGAATACTGAGGGAGATCAGCGATGCCCTGATCTCGTGTCTCAAACCCTGCTCAAAGGTCCGGGCCCAGAAGAATGGGTCTCGTACCATGTCAGTCGAGTAGCACGAGAGATCAGTAAATCTTGCCGAGTACTGTGTGACCGTCATGCTGCCCTGCCGCAGCTGAAGAAGCTCCTGGATACGCACCGCACGGAGGGTGGCTGGGACGAACTCCGAGCGGAAGAGGCTCCCAAAGTCTGTCCAAAGTAGAGATGCCTCATCGTGCAACAGGAGCATCAAGCTCCACCATCGGCCTGCTGCTGCGTGTAGTAGGCTCGCAACAGGATCACCATGAGGTCTACAGGTGTCCTCACTAGCCTAAAAACTCATACCACTGCCTCCAGCCAGTCCTCTGCTGCCTGGGGGTCCGTCTCCCCACAAAACCTGGGCGGTCGCTGGCGCTGAAACTCATGCAGTGCGCTGAGGCGACATGCATCGTCAGCGGCTGGTACTGGAAGCATCGGTGGCTCGGCGGGTAATGCTACCGCCGGTGCCACCGCTGACAAAGGGCCCTACACCGAGGCCTCGTCGCTCGGTGGGCTGTCGTCACGCTCAACTCTCGGAACCCTAGCTGGCTGTCGTCGTGGGGCCATCCTAAAAAGGAAACAGGTGCGCCACGGTAAGAACAGTATACCTGGTGAGCTGTTATAAAGTAATCACAAAGAAAACTTGAAACACACACGCAATCAATGTTTTCGTGCATTAAGTCGGAAATCAGAAGTCAGGGTCCTGGTGTACGGATACGTCGGCTGCCGCACCAACACTAGACTCCATGGACTGATAACCACACTCAATACGCTAAACATTATTGCTTCACATAGAAAAGATCAGAGTTCGCGGTAGAACCGAACTCCTCTGATACCAATTTGTCACGACCCGTCCTCAGGGCCCATGACGTGACTACCCCAAGCCCACCTTCCATAGGCCAGGGGCTGGCGACTAGCACCAAGGCGTAAATCCGGGTAAAAAAGGGAAGGCATTGCCTTTGAAAAGTAAACAAGCACCACAGAGTAAGCAAGCGGAAAAGTAAACACTAAGTAAAAACAGAGTACAACTGAAAGTGCGTAAAAGTAAATGGGCCAGTATACAAACCCAAACTGAAAGTAAAGTACAACTCGAAAGGGAAAACAGCAAATGTAAAGTAAAAGCCGCTACACCGAGCTGTTCACTGGAGATCCCACCTAAAGGGTGGGTACAGATAGCTCCACTGCTCCACGGGTCCCACCGTCCGCTCCGAGCACGTCCCGCCCAGTGGTCCACCTCCAGGTACCATCCTTCTCAGCAAGCCTCAACCACGATTAACGCTATCCGTCGTCTGCAACCAACACAACGTAGTGCGGGCATAGCCCGTGCAGGGGAGAGTATAAGCTACTCAGTAGGGACCCCGAGACCCCCGAAGGTCTCCCAAAATCAAAGAAGGATAAACCACAAAGGAAAGATACAATCACGAAGTAATAACCGACACTGCTTAGGTATATGCCCATACATATACCTAAGTCATCAATTCCAATACGCTCCAACCTCTGAGCCCAAGTACAACTGAGTCCACACAGGAAAGTAAACATATTCCACACAGGAAAGAAAATTGAAATCCACACAGGATAGCACAACACAATCCACACAGGAAAGCAACAAGATTCGGCTCACACAGGTATACTTCTTCGAAAGACGATAGAGATGATCACTGATCCATCTAAGTCGTCGGACCCACAAAGGATCGATAGGTACTAACCCCCGCAAAGACCCACACAGGATCGGACCCACACAGGATCTGTAGGCGCTGGTTCACACAGGACCGTTGAGCGCAGACCCACACAAGATCGGACCCACACAGGATCGGTTGCACTGATCCACACAGGATCGCTGAGTGCTGTAGTCGTCGTCGTCGAATCCACTAAGGATCTCTGTACTTTCGTCGTCACAGTCACAGTAGCAGTAGTAGTAGCAGTCGCAGCCAGCTCTAGGGTTCCCGCACACAGCAAGCTCGTTCGGGAGGGTCCACTCCACGAGCCGAGAGGCTGATACATCAACTGTCACAAATCCCAGAGTTGATGTATCCAAAAGTTCCGTATCGTCAACAGGAACTCAACGCAACAGACAGCGCGTCGATCGGACACCCGGACTGAGAGTTATTGGCTTTTTCGTCCGAGGGGCCCGGTTGGTTTTTAAGGAAAAACCAACCCGACCGTACTCCACCTGCGTCCAAACCTCGGGCGGAGAGTTCCAAAAGATCCGTCTCAATAAGAGGAACTAAACAAAGCTAACAGCACGTCAATCGGACGTTCGTAGCTCAAGATATGAGCGTTTCCGCTCCGAGGGCCCGGTTGGTTTCGTGTACGAACCAACCCGGCCGAACTCAAAATATTCCGAAACCTTGAGTGGAATATACCGAAACGATAGTCTCGATCCAAGGATCGCATCGCCGCTGACGACGCGTCGTTTTGTTGTCCGTAGCCCAAGATATGGGCATTTGAATCCAAACCGCTCGGTAACGGGGGTTTCGGGCCCGGGTCGTCCCGGCCCGAGACCCCCCGGATGGCCCGAACCGGGTCGACCCGCCCCGGACAGGGTCGACCCGGCCCGGCCCAGTGTGGCCAGGCCTGGCTAGGCGCGGCGCGGCGCGGCCCGGCCCGGCGCGGCTCGGCGCGGCCCGGCGCGGCGCGGCCCGGCGTGGCGCAGCGCAGCACGGTCCGGCGCGGCGCAGCCCGGCCCGGCCCGGCCCGGCGCGGCCAGGCGCGGCGCGGCGCGGCCCGACCAGGCACGCCGGTTCGGCACAAAGCAGCGCGCTGCCAACTCGGCCGAAGGCCGAGCTGCTGGAAAACGGGGGGCCGCCTGCCACCCTTTGTGAAACCGGGCCCCCTCATAATGGGGGGCCTTATGGCTGGCTGGGGGAATTAATTTCCCCCGGTTTTGCCTCCCTTCCGGCCGGCCCGACCTGGTCGGCCGGTTCTCCCTCAACGGGACCGGCAAGGTCGGTCCCCCTTCCGGCTTCCGACACTGGTGGCTAGGCTGGCCGCCGATCTTCTCGTTCCGCCGCATCCAGGATCCGGCCGCGGCCTTTGTTGTCCGGCGCGGTGCGACGGCACCGCGCCCCCCGCCGCGGCCTCGTTCCGGCCGCGACGCCTTTAACTTTCTTCGACGCGGCGCGACGGCGTCGCGTCCTTGCATTAATTTACGACGCGGCGCGACAGCGCCGTGCGTTTCTTGTCGTATGATCCAGTGCGGTGCGACGGCACCGCGCCACACCCGTTTTAATCCACAACAGAATCAACATGAAAAAAAAGGAGGAGGGTCGGCCATGTTCGTGCGGTCCGGCCCCCTCGCGTTATTTTCTAACAATTGGACAAATTTCACAAAGAAATAATCACGGGTATAAATCATGAATAAAAGAATAAAATAACCCCTACCTCGGTTTCAAGTGCGGAGCACGTCAACAAACCGCGGAAGACTAGCGTCGCGGAGGTCGGGTGTCGCGGAAACCGATCGTTGTTTCTGTTGACGTCGAGGTGTGTCCGAAGAGGTACGTCGCTGGAGAATCTTCGTAAGCTGACGGAGATAGTCCGAGGAGGAAACGGCATCTCCTTTCGTTGGCACGGGAAGAATATCGAAGAAGCGGCGTCGTCGATCTTCGGAAACACACCAGCTACGAAGAAGGGAGAAGCGGCGTTCTTCGTCGGAGCTTGAGTGTTCTTCATGTTCTTCATCAAAGTTGAAGAAGGTGGAGAGAACCTCTCAAATTCCCTCAAGATGGCTAAGGAGACCAACCAAAATAAAATAATCTAAGGCTTATTTTATTTACACAATTATCAACTTGAATTTCAAAGGTTTGGAATTCAAGCAACTCAAATCAATTAATTAACCATGTTGTCAAGTTAAATAAAGAGAAGTTATAGGGATTTTAAAAAGAGAAGATGAAGTGTTAGGGTTTGTGTGGGACCCACCACACTTAATCCTCTCAAGGGAGGTTAAGTGGATCTGGGTCCCACCCCTAACTCCCTTTGGGAGGAGTCAACCAACATGTTAAAAATAAAATGTGTTTCCACATTTTATTTAACTTCTTTTAATTTTCCCAAAACTAACTTTCAACCCGCAATAAACGCAACCTCGGAAAAGGTCTCCTTAAGCGAATATCGGCGCTGCAAGTTCATCGGTGCCCTCGGAATTCGATTCCAGGAAACGGTTCAATAGTTAGAAATTCCTGCTCGTTCGTTCACTGAACGTACCCGAGCTAAACTTCGGAAATTGATTCCGGGCACACCGGGCCTCGGAATCAGGTGCTGTCAGAAACCGCACTCTTGTAAAATTCCAAAGAAAATTAAGAAACAATTTCCCTTGAATTTTATGGGTCTTTAAATTGATAATTATTTTCCTTGGTTTTTTACTGAGATTGGAAAATCAATTTATGGAGTTTAAGTAAAAAATAAAACGACTCAGTAGCAGCTTATAAAGAATATTTAACAACATTTTCCAGTTATTCCCAAAATTTAATTATAAACCATGAAAATAAAATTGATGTAATTTTAATATGTATAAAACTATGCATTCAAAGATATTTGGACTATTATTAATTTAAAATTTATTAAGAGGTTGCTGGTTTTGTTAAGAATGTTGAGATGGAGTTTCCAGACACTTACATACTACATGATAACAAGGTTATGAAGTGGTAGATGTGGAAATAAATGGGGAATAACTAAACCATTAAATATATAGGTAATCCCTAAAAATGTTTCAAATTTGGTCAATAATTTTTTATAATATCATTAAAGTGTTATTGATGTGGTAAGCTTAGAAATTTGGATCATGAATGAATGGAAGAGAGTTATGATCATAAAACTGATGGAAAAATAGATAATCAGTAATTAGTTAGATGTTTTAATTACAATTATTTTGTAAATTACCATAATTAATATCTAATGGTATTTATTTAAGGCTATAAAAGTCAATATTAGAAGTAAAAACGGTGCATAAATATATTTTCTACTACTTTGTAATTTTTTGTCCTTCAATTGAAGGGGTGACATGTACATTAATTATTTATTTATATTATTCCATGTCATGACTGATTTTGGATCCATGAATTATGTTATATATTAGAAATTTTTATGTAAAATAGAAATACCATTTCAAGAAATGAATTAATAAATTTTGGTAATAACTCATTTGGGAAGTGTAAAGGAAATAAGAATTTAACCAAATATTCTTTTTATCATATATGTAATAATTTTTTCTACAAATAATATTTTCTTGATAATTATAGAAATTGGTGTAATATATGGTTTTTATTTTTTTCACTGTATTAGGCTAGGATATATTTTAGAGGAAATAATGTTGTTTCTTAAAATGAGTTTCAGTTTTTATATAAGATCAAATTCATACCTTGGATAACATATCAAGAAGATAAGAAATTGATAAAATATGGAAGTAAAATTCATCTCACACATATCCTTTAAAACATGTACCATTGGAAAATTGATATTTATATATATATATATATATATATATATATATTCTAGTAATGATCACGGTGTTTTTTCTGATTATAAGGTTAAAATTATTGTTGACTTAGTTCCATATTCTGATCTAATTTCAAAACCCCCTTGCCGAATGGATCATATATAACATTTTTAATTGAAAAAAGGGTTATAATATTTTCTTGATAAGGTTTATATATTCCCCATCACATATCCTTTGGTTATCCTATTTTATTTCTTATAAAATATGTGTAGTTCCATGTGACATTTATTTGAGTAAAAGAACAGAAAAATAACTATTAAGAATACGTATATATAACCTGAAATTGATGAGTTGTTTAATTAACACCAGTGTGACATGAATTTTTCAAAGACTGATCTCAGGTCTAAGAATCATAAGCTGATGTTCAAATAGGAATAAATTGTTAGGATATAGTTTCAAACAAGGTATGGTCATTATGAGTTATTGGTTATTCCTTTAAAGTTCATGAATTCCCCCATCTATATTTATAGATCTTATTAATAGTATTTTTATGAGTATTTGGATAAATCTGTGATTTTTTTCATTAATGAAATTCTTGTTCATTATATAAGATATAAGAATTAATATAAACACCTGAGGATTGTTTTTCATGATTTAAGGGGAAAAATTTTATATGAAAAGTCAAATAAATATAAATTTTGTTTATAAAATATATCATTCATTGGGTATTTTTTTCTTCTAATGATGAAATATCAATTGAATTTGAAGAAACTAAAGTTTAAATAATATTTCCAAGGCCATTGAAATTTACCAAGATTATAAGATTTCCAGGATTATTAGGTTACTAGAGACAGTTTTTTAAAAACTAGTCTCATTTATCATTCCCACATTTAACTCAAAAAGGAATAAATTCATCTTAAAAAGGGAAGTTGATGAATTTTTTTTGGAATTAAAAAAATATTGGTTAATTATCCTATGTTATCCTATAGAATAATTAATAAGGAATTTATTATTTATATTTATGCATCTTTGAAGTTAATTGGTTGTGTCATGATAAATTATGATCGGGTAATTGAAAATGCATCATGTATATCTAAACTAAATAAGAAAAACTATCTTATAGATGATCTTGATATTTTTTGGTGGGTTATTGAAAAAACATTTATTATATTTAATGGAAGAAAATGTAAAATATATATTGACCATAAATTCTCAATGTAAATTCACTCAAAAAGGGTTGAATACAAGGTAAATAAGTTTATTTGAAATGATAAAGGATTATGAAGACACAATCCACTATAATTGTAGGAAATTTACCCAATACCAATGGTTCTAAATCATTGGTATTGTTTGGGGAACCATTGGTTTACCCTATAACAATGGTTCCCTCAACTTTTGGGTGGAAGGTTGTGGGTATATCCTTATACTAACAATTTCAAAGAAAATGTTTGTATATTGCACCCTGATTTCCCTCTAACCAATGGATATATAAAACAATTGGTATGAATGCTATTCTAATTAATTAAAAACTATTGGTATAACCTTCCACCACTTTGGAAAGATTCATCCCTTCAATATGAGTCCAAAAATATTAAGCACCCGAGACAGTAGCTTCGATACCCTAAGAAACTTACAACCAATATAATGAAACCTATAAATAAATTAATGCATTGAACTAGTCACAATAGACATTTAAAACATCTTATATATATATTATATTTTACATTTTATCAGTTGATAACTACAAAAAAATCATAACTCATATATATAATAATGTTCAGTTATAAAACATTATACGTCATAAATATCATTCAAGAATTTAAGTGATCAATATCTCTCTCTTGACCACCACTGTCATCATTATCTACAGTGTCATCATCGACATACTCATCCCCATCATTTTCATCATCACCATCACCATAATTATCCTCATCTTCATCACCATTATCATCACCATATACATCACCATCATAGTTTAATTCATTTTTCTGACCACCACTAGGACTTTCATAAACTTCTCCTCATGCATCATATAACAAGAACAACATCAAAAACCATGGTGGTATCCAGTATATGTGATGGACCTAATTCTAATATAAAATTCATAAATATTTCATCACAATTTTGGCTTTATTAAAACTTTTTCAGGGATATTTATTTGGCCTTTTTTTGTATGTTCATGTAATATCACATGGTTTTAAAATAATGACTATATTTGATAGCATGAAAAATATGCAACACCGAGAACAAAAAAACTACAAAAAAATTATTAAAATATGATTGTTACAACATAACTATTCATTTTGATGTTTTGAATATTATTTCCTAAATTTTGAAATATATTAAATGTTTATAATCAATTAAAATTATTTGTTAAAGCTTAATAAATAAGTGAAAAATTTTTAGGCTTCAAAAATAGGTTTCCGTAAAAATGTTTTTTATATCATATTGGGAAGAAATATTATATTTAATATCTAGAACATTAAAAAAATTTATTTTATAAAATGAACTTCATTTTTCAGTTCATCATTTCCAAATTATCATAGGATAATTTTTTTATAATTTTCAAAAAAAAATTATTTTTCAATGAATAGTGGAGAATATAGATTTTATTGAAAATTATATTTACATTTTGATTATCTATAAATTTGATTTATATTTGGGATTAGATTTAAAATTTAATTAGTTAATTTTGATTATAAATGTTCCCATAAAAGTTTTTTTAATGAAATTTATACTTGAATTTGGTATAAATATATTTTATACTAAAAAGAATAAATTTTAAAAAAAAACCATTTTTCATCACATTTTTTTAGTTTAAATTTAAATTAAATTATTCCATGTCTGTTTATTAAATTTGGAAAATCGGTTCCATATTGGAAAAAAAATTCCCAATTTTGTAAATAGGTCCCTGTTAATTTAGTAAATATAAATAGTAACCTTAGTAAATTATTTCACTACAGTAAATGGTAAATCAATTAATTAAAGTTAAAAATAATATTGTAAAGCATATAAAATGATCCAATAAATTTTATAAATTTTATTTTATGGGTTTTGGTTTTCTATATTCATCAAAAGCTCAAATATATTTTATTTTTTCCCATTTTTATGTGATTATAACCTTCATAATATTTTATTTAAAGAAAAGTCAAAAATGTCACAATATTGTTTTTAATAATGATAATATTTTTTAACATTGGTATTACTAGAGGATATTTTAATTTATAAATTTTTAATGAAGATATAATTAACTTAAATTCATAAACAATTCTGATTTAATAATTATTCAAATATTGGAAAAATTAAATTATTAACAATAAAAATATAAAAAGTTGTATAATTTGATACTATTAATGTGAAAAAAAATCTAGATAATAATACCATATTATATAAATTAGGATGAATTTTAATCAATTTTTACTAGTTTTCTTAGTTTTATAAAACTCATAGTAAATGAATAGTTGTAAAATCGACATTATTGTTATTTTATGAAATTAATAGTTTAGTAAATGATATAAAATTCCTAAGAAATCCTTATTCATCCATGTTATTAATATATTATTGAAAATATCAACCATGGTAACTTATAAACCTTTTTTACATTTATTATAACTATCTTGACACTCAAAGAGTAAAAAAACCCAATTATCATGGTCTGTGTGAAACGGGTAGGGGGTAAAACCCGAAGTATAATAGTACAAATTTGATCCATAAATGTCTAAATTTTGTTTCATTGTAGGATTTACAATCATCATATTAATTTATCTAAATAATATCTATTTTATCTATTTTTTCATGATACTTAATTTTTATTGATATGATATTTTGATAAATTCCAAAAGTGCCCTTCCCCTCACATATAAAAGTTAACCAATTATTCTCATTTATTAACACTTAAAACAGTTTAGTTTTGAATATATATACCAAAATACATTCCTTAAATCCCTTCCAATTCAATAGAGTCTTTATTTTTGTTAGAATACCAATCTTTGAGGTTGTGAGTTTTAAGAAAAATATATTTTCAAAAGAATAGGTATAGTTTTTACTGTATATTTTAGTTTTATTTATTCATCAGTCTCATTAAAATCTTATTCACCCATTATAAAATAAGAAAAAAGTATCTTAAATATAATTATATGTTATTATTTTAATGTAATAACTTATATATATGTCTTATTCTGTTTAATAGAAAACTAATCCATCGTTCGTGTGTACGGTTGACTACCACTTCACAAACAAATTTAATTCATTTTTCATCACCATGTCTCATGACAAGATAATAATGATGAAATTAATTTTTATATATTATATTTTTGAAATATTTTTCATTTTTAATATATAATATATTATTTTACATCTTACCATTAAATCCAATGGAAAATGATAATGTCGTTCATGCATATGTGGGGACTACCACCTTCACAAAGTGATGGGGCTTGTTTTTCATCTCCACGTCACATGAGTGATATATATAAATATATATATAAGTATATTTAATGACTTAATATTATATTTAGGATAATATTATATTTATTTATAGATAAAATGAAACATATCTTATTTTCATAATTATCAAGGAAAAATAGAAATGTTGCTCAAACATATGTATGTCATATTTTCTGCATGTTTGTAACATAGTTCATTTTTCATTACCATTTTTAATGGATATATTTAAAAATATAATTTATTTATAAAATTATAATTATGTGATTATTACTATTTGAGAGATTATTTAATAATAACCTCTTTGACCAAAGTCAAACTACTAAAGTCATTTTTGAATTTTGAACAAATGTCATCAAAACATCTCACGTGAAAAAAATGACTAACTAATTAATAAAAATTAGTAATAATTAAGTAAAAAGAATAATAAACTTTAAAATTCTTACAATAAATTCAATATTTAAATATAGTTTATTATTATAGAAGGAAAATATTGATCTTGATGATTTGAACTCAAGAAAAGTGACATTATTTTAAAATACTCTTTTAATATTTACTTTAAAATTTTATTTTTCTTCCATGTACCTATTTTTTAAAAAATATTTTAAGGAATATTTTATATAGAAATAAAAGAATTGAAAAAATAATTTTTAATTCTACTTTTAATTTCAATCAGTAGTTTTCAAAAGGAAACTTTTTATGGAATGTTTTTACTCTCTTTAAAAAAATAAAAAATCTAGTCTATGAGAAACAACATCATTGAAATGTTTATACAAAATGTTTTGACTCACTTTTTATAGTTCCTATGTCCTTTTCTTCCATTTAAAATACTATTTTATATTGGGATTACTTTAAAATATTTCATGTTTTATTGAAAGAAAAACCATCTTTCCCGTTTTCTAAGTATTTTGATATTGAAAACAGGTTATTGAAAAAAAAAATTGTCTTTTGAAATTTGAATGTGTTTTTCATATAGATTTAAAAAAGTTTTTTAATTGTTTAATGATGAAAATGTTAAGAATAATTTTTTTTAATCATTGTATAGAACTTCAGGATTATCTATGAGAATCATTTGATGTTGATACCACTTATTAGATGGTTTCAGCCCTGTTATAGATCTTGGGTGAGGCTTATATATCATATACAAATTGTGACCCCAATTATAAATCCCAAATGGATTGGGTATAGTCAAATAGTTAACCAATTAACTTTCCCCTAAGAGATTATGGGAATATATTTTGATAGATATTTTTGTATAACCATGATTGTTATTTCAAATGTACCTCTGAGGGTTACACCAAGTATTCAAGTTTATTTATTACTGTTACTCAAGTACAATCATGGTGGTTAATCCATGTTTAACTGTGGGGATTAATCCATCTATATGAGTTATATTAAAATTATACCAAATGTTCCCTACACGTTTTATCTATGCTTTATATGGGTTTTAATGTTTTCTAATGAAAAAAATGTGTTTCTTTTTATTATGGAAAATAATTTTTCATAATATCAAAGGATAATGTGATAAATTTATGTATTTTATGGGTTTTATGTTTTCACTAGACTAGTGGATTTATTTATTTTCAATTTCATTACTTAGATTTATGTGCTCATCTCAAATTTTAAATTTTTTTCATGGAATGATTAGTGAAAGGGATATGGTCATGATTAAAATGGTGAAGATGTGTCATGAAAATAAAAAATGTTTCTTTTTAAATGTATTTTTTATGGTAAAAATGTACACTGAATAGATGTGTACCCTTTCTAATATATATTATTATTATATAATATTGAAGACCTAACTCTATAAAACACTAAACCCAAGAGACATTTGGGAATATAAGTAAGAAAATACTATTCAAATTAAATAGAATATATGATATTTAAGTCCTCATCATTATTGTTAGTATCATATTAGGGATTTGAAAACATTACATTTTATGATAATATTGATAGAATACGCTTAAATAATTTAATTAAAGTTTATGTTTAAATGTTACAACATTAGATTCTTATCATGATCCTTTTTTGAAATATTTTTACTTCATAATGGTTTTCTATAGATGAAGAATTGAACCTATATTAGTAAGGGACTAAGAGGAAAGTATCCTCTAAAATAAGTAACCTCAAATTGTTGGAATCAGAATTGAGAAGTTTTTTTTTTGTTGAAGACTAAGTTGATGCAAGCTATAAATGTTTTTGGAATCCCTGATATAGTGTAGATGTATCTACCCCTATGGAACATGTAAATAGTGGAAAATTTTATGAGGCAACACCCTCTTGAATTTAGTGGGTATTCATACCTTGTAGTAGATGAGTGGTATATTAAATCCTTAGAATATATATTTCGATGTCATGGGTTGTAGAGATTAACAAAAGGTAACACTTTATATTTTTCCTTTTGAAGGTGAATATGATTGATGGTTGTATTTGGTTATCAATATCAAAAAGGTATATATTCTTAATGATGTGGAATAGAAATTATATTAGAATATTTTTCAAAATAAAAATATCCCCAATATTGTTTTCTTGGGATAGATAAACAATTTAAGGAATTGATTCAAAAAATATGAATATTGGGGGCTCTTTGTGAAGAAACATTCACAATATTGTCCATTTATACTCCAAATCTTATTCTAGAAACCAATAATAAAATTAATATATTTTTCTTGGGATTGAAACCATGTTCCTTGAAATAATTGTCTATATAATTAATTAAAATTGATGAAAAAGTTTTTTGTTGTGATAAAAAATTTACTATGGAAAATTATAGAACATATATGCTGTTAGTTTAATAGAGTAAGAAATAGAAAAATTGGTTTGAAATATAAATTAAAACAGGTAACAAGTATATAGGTAGGCCCAAAAATGTTGGGAGCTTGTTAAAGAAAATAAATGAGTATTGGATGGGTTCTATAAGGTTTTATCAATGTTGTAATATGGGGCATGTGTCTCAAGAATATAAAGAAAAAGATCTTTGTATTGGTAAGTCCAATTTTGATAAGAAATTAGTATGGTATTTTAAATGTTATTTATGGATCATTATTAATATTATTGTCTGAATAATGACACAACTAATGGGATGCGACAATAATATAAGAAAAAGGGTGTAGTGAAATCATTTTCAAATTTATCTTTATATTTTGGGCCCTCAACTCATAAAGTAATAACTTTAGGGAGTGTATTATTTTTTGAATATTGGATAAATGTGTTGGTTACATCAGGTAAAGGTGAAGGAAGTTAACCTTACAAAAACAACATTTCAGAATATAAATAGGAATTATGAGTTTATGCTTATTCCCTTTGGGTTGATAAATGTACCAACTATATTAATGGTTCATATGAATTTTTTCTTCCAAAAACATTTTGATAAGTTTGTGATTGTTTTTGTTAATGATATCTTAATAGATTTAGAAAGGTCATTAGAATCATAAAACAATTAAGGAATTTTCTACTATAAGTTTTGTTTTCAAAATTTGGATACATAAATTAGATATAATCAAAAAAATTCAAAAATTTCCTTCTCATGATACATTTTAGAGGCATTCATTTAATAAAATATGAAAAATGGAAAAATAAACCTTTGGGATAATAATTTATTGATGTAAGGAAATAATATTCATTTAATATTATTTTTCTTTGTGAAAATATGATATATAAAATACCAAAGAAGATAAAAATTGAATTTAGTATTAATGAAAAGTTTTAAGAATATAATCTTATTTATAGGAACATTATTATAATTATATTGTTTTCCAAAAAGAATAATTCATAGGATGTGTGACAAATCTTCACATCTAGTAATGATGTAGGAATTAAACCCCCAACTGAAGGGTGATAAGGGTGAATCACTAAAAAATGACATATGTGATGTCCTGGTTAGTATGAAATTTTTAATATTTATTTAAATAATTTAAATAATAATTGTTTTTGTTTTGGGTGGACATAATTTTTGTTGTACAGATAAATATGGTATTAAAAAAGTGATTTAGTGAATATGTTATTAATGTTATTTCAGAATATGGTCACTACCATGGGAAGCTTATATGATTATGGTAAACATAAAAAATGGGATTTTATTTGAGGATTAAAGGTTGAATTTCTATTTTGAGGAATATATGATTTCTATTTGTTTTTATATTTATCCAAATTATTTATGGAAATGCTTAGCATATCGTGAAAATTATATGATTGAGGAATATGCTTTTGGCTACGAGAAATTAATACTGATTGATGTTATTTCGAGATAAATTTCAAATTTATCTTGGATGAATATATGATGAAATCATTCTATTTTTTTAATATTATTTTGGAATATTTTGAATAATTTTTTGGTTACTTATTTATGGAATGATTTAATTTGAACTTTTATTATTACTACTAAATTTTAGAGATGAATGTTGAATTTCTTCATATTAAGGTTTATTCATTTTTGGAATTGAAATATATTTTCCTAACCATTTTGGTTTTGCTTGATGTATAATTTTATTTTGAATATCTTGTTATAAATTAATGTACCATATGATAAATTATAATTGGATTCTAGTGCTTTCGGTATGAAAACTTCATCTTAAATACTCAGCGTTTGGATAAACAGATGAGATTATGGTGGAAATTTATTAAAGGATGAAACTCTACTCCTCAAGTAAGTATATTTACTTATATTATCATTATATTTGGTAAATTGTTCTATCAAATCATGGAAATCATTTTCAAACAAAAAAATTATCTCTTTACTTTTCTTACCAAGAAACAAATAGCCTTTTAACCCATAAAAAACTTACGATTTTGTGATTGTTAACTTTCTCATGAACAGAGAAACTATTAGTAACTATTAATCCTTCATATTTTTTTGATGTCCATAATTTCAATTCTCACTTAATTTTTCTTATTTGGAAACATAGTTATTTTTTATTCCATATGACGTTCTTACATCAATTTAACTCTATTAATAGGAAGTTTTATTAACTCTTTTTACAATGTGGGATATAAATAAAGGTATTTTCAAATATTAATCATAGATTATAGAGTGAGTGTTCAAATTTTAGTGAAATAATTTATTAAATGTGAGGATAAAGTAATATCTCATGACTTTAAACTATTCAATATGTTCAATAGAAAACCAAATATGTGACATCGAGTATAAAACAACCATGAAAAATTATTATTAAAATGTGACCATTAAAGCTTAGTCATTTAATTGGTGGGTATAAATATAATTTTAGAATTATATAATATATTTAATGTACCTAATCAATGAAAATTCATTAATTACATTACAAATTACATGTAAATTTTTAGAAAGGAAATTTTATGATTCAAAAATATTTTTTCTTCAAAAATGATTTTTAATTATTTTTGGGGGTAAATATTATAATTAATATCATGAAAATTGAGAAAATTTATTTTATAAAAATAAATATTTTAATTAAAAATTTCAATATTATCATACAATGAATTTTTTTAGAATTTTAAAAACAATATTTTTTCAATAAATAGTGAAAAAAATGATTTTATTGAAAATTTTATATTATATTTGATTTTTGATAAAGTAAAGTTCTATTTTGGATTTCTTTTAAAATATAATTTGTTCCATTTAATTTAAAATAATCCAATTAGAGTTTTGAAAATGAATATTATACATTAATTTAGTATAAAAATATTTTATACTAAAAAAGAAGGTATTTTACTAAAAAATTGGTTTCCATCATGTTTTTAAAATATAATTTTAAATTAGAATTTTCCAAAATCGTATAATTAATTTTGAAAATTTTATTTCATAATATGAATTATTGGTCTACAAATTTTTAAAAATTTACCTTTTATTTTTTTCAATATAAATAGTAACTATAGTAAATGTTATAACCATGGTTAAGGGTAAATTTGGAAATTAAAGTAAAAATTAATATGAAAACGACTATAAAATGACAATAGAACCTGAATAGATTTTATTGGATGTGTATATTTCATATATATCCATTAAAATTTATATTACATGGCATTTTTTCATTCTTATGTGATTATAACCTTTGTAATCTTTTATTAAATAAAATTAAAAAATGTCACACTTATTTTCAAAAACTATAATATTTTTAAAAAATAAAGAACTATATAATATGTTCAATTATAAGTAATACTTTTCTACCATGGTCTTTTTATAGACTATTTTACTATTTATGGTCACTGTCATAACCCTCAAAGAGTAAAAAACTATGTTTCCACTGTATGTGTGAAAATGGATAACAAGGGTTTAAAACCAAAAGATAAAGATAAAAATGTGATCAAAAAAATAAAAAATTTATATTAAGAAAAGATTTAAAATAATAATCATAGCTAAAACTTATTAATTTGGATTAAATTTTATATCAAAATTAAATTATATTAATTTAATATTTTACAAAATTCAAAATGTGCCCCTACCCTCTCTTCTAAAAGGTCACCACTTATTCTCATTTATACACATTTTAAAACCCATATGGTTTGGGAAATATGTAATAAAATAACTTTCCTATATATCTATACATGTTATAGATGTTTTAGTTTGGTCATAATACCAATCATACATCTCTTAAGGTGTTATGTAATAGTGATTCTCCAAAGCAGATGTATAATTTTCACTATAAATTTCAATTTTATTTCTTCTTCCAAATCCTTAAAATATCATTCAAACATAATAATATAATAAAACCAGTATTATAAATATAACTAGAAATTATTATTTTAATTTCCTAACCAATATCTGTCTCATATTCCATCAAATGGTAAATGAAACCATTATTCGTGTGTGTCACAGACTACATCCTAGTAAACTGATGTAATTTGTTTTCTATCACCATCTCCTAGAACTAGATTATAATAATGGAATTAATGATTATATATAATATTATTTTATTATTTATCATTATTTTATTATAATATATCATTTACATTGATAAATTTCTATTCACTAAAAAATGATAACGTTGTTTGTGCGTAAGTGCGGAATACCGCATCAATGAAGGGATGTGATTTGTTTTTCAAAACCGCATCACATTAATGATATATATATGTTTATTTAAATAATTAATATTACATTTAATATTATATGATAATATTTTAAATATATAATAAATCTTAACTTATTCCCATAATGATCATTGAAAATGGAAATGTTACTCATCTATATGTACAGCCTACTGTCTCAATGAATGTTACATAGATAATTTTTCTTAAACATATTTACTAGTTGCACTAAAAAATATAAGTTATATTAAATAGAAATTATTATTTAATTAATATTTTCATATATAAGATGTATAAATAACCTATTTTACTATATTGAACCTTCCAAAGTCATTTGGGAATTGTTACATGAAAATCATCGAAAAATCCAACATGAATATAAATAATTAAGTAATTGTCATAAAATAGTAATAGTTGAGATAAAAGGAATAATAAACATGAAAAATGGTGTCAATAAAATAATTAATTAAACTATATTTATTATTCAACAAGATATATAATGAACTAGATGATTTGGACTTAATGTAATGGAATTTATTTTAAAAACCTCACTTAATGATTCCCTAAAAACTCCATTTTTCTTCCATCTCCATATTTTTTAAAAATATTTTCATAGAAATTTTTATACAGAAATAAAATAATTTATAGTAAATATTATTTTTCTTATTTATTTCATTAAATTTTCTTAATAATTATTCATTTTACATAATTTTTTAACTCACTATACAAGATTTAAAAAGTAATATTTTATTTAAAAATATATGACATCAGGTCAATTCACACTACCACATCCATTATTTAAAGTCGAGATTACATTAAACAATCATTTTTTATTCAAATAAAACCCTTATATCTCATTTCTTGTATTTTGTCATTGTAAAATAGATTTCATAAGTAAATTGTTCTTTGATTTTCATAGGTGATTTTCATTTGGTTTAAATAGATCTTTTCATAGGTTTAATGATGAAAAGAGAAAGAATAAAAAACTTTATTCATGATATGGTACCCAAAAATTATATATGAGAAATTTTTGAGCTCGATATAGCATATATGATGGGTTGATACAAATTATGTCTCACAACTGATCTTGATATAGCTTATATGATGTGTGACCCCTATAGATCTCCAATGCATTGGGTAAAGGGACAAAGAAAACTGATTAGGTTTATCCAAATAAATTATGAGAATATAATATAATGGTTATTTCATATATAACTATAATGGTTATTTAAAGTGTAACGATTGTAGTTACTTCAGGTATTCAAATGTAACTATGATGGTTACTTCAATTATAACTCTGATTTTTATTCCATTGTAATCATGCAGGTTACTCCATTTTTAAGAGTGATATGAAAATGATGCCCTCATTATCCTATTGGTTTTATATATCCTTGTGATGGGTCTTAAAATCTTCCATTGAGTAAAAATTATGTTTTTTCATGTTCAAATTATTTATTTCATTATATCAAAGAATAATAATATATAGGTAATGATTTTATGGGTTTTTGGGTTTTTCACTAAACTAATGGATTCATTTACATTTATGTCATATAATGATCTTATATTATTCATCCCAAATATCAAAAAAAATCATAGGATGAGTAGGGAAAAGGATGAGTTAAAGATGAAAATGGTGAAAAAGTTTTATTTAAAGAAAACATGATCCTTTTTAAAAAAAGTATCAGAAAAATGGATGGTGAATAGAAGTGTTCAAACTGTAATATATGGGTTTATTTTTTAATATTTAATACCGAATTCCAAAAAAATGAAAACCTAAAACATATTTGGGAATATATGAAAATGAATTCTAGTCAAATCCACCAAAATATGTAATGTTTAATGCTAAGTAATTACACTATAATTTCCTATACATCCTCTAGACAAACCATTTACAACTTGGTACTACCAAAACTATTAGTGGTTTCTGAAGTGGACCAATACCTAATGGGGAGAATACTCTACCTTGGTGTACAATGTATTGTCCCCAGGTTCTTATCTCCTAATATGTGGTGAAAATTATTATTTGGTATAATGTTTTCCTCTCTATTCTCATCAAGGGTCTCAAAAGTATACCTTTTCCTATATAAATTTAATATTTTCAAACCAAATAGATATTAAAATTTGAATGTATAAAAATAAAACATACAATGTTTTTTGTGTCTATTTTCATATATCTCTTCTATTTTTCTTCTTTCTACTCAAACAAAATAAATTTTCTAGAGGTAAACGACCATCGATGTTCAATACCATACTCTATAATGAAATATAATTAATAAAAACATTATTAAATAATAATATATTTTAAAACAAAATTAACTGAATTTAACATATATTTAAATGAAATTAACCACATCCAATTGTAAAAAATTTCATAGAAGAGTGTTTTACTATTCCTAAATTTGAGAAACTAGAATCAATCAAACTAAAATGAAAAAATATATTTTTTTGGTGAGGCTAAATTGAAATTATTTTTTTATTATTTTATTTGGTCATGTACATTTTTTACTAGTTCAACTAGGTCTGGATGAATTCAGTTTGGGTAAGAATTATTTATATTAATTTATCAATTTTAGATCCAATTAAACATTTTATATAATTATAAATAATTATTATTAATTAAGGTTTGTATAAGTTAATTTGATATACTTTATTTTGATAAACAAAAGATCATATTAATTTTAATTGGTTTATTATTGTTTGGTTTATATAAATATCAGTTATTTTGGTTTTTTTTCAAATCTTGTTTTAGTTTTTTTATTTTAATTCATTAAAAAATATGATTTTGATTACTTCCATACAAGTTGTTAAATTTTATTTTATTTAATTCTTGATTGTATTTAGTTTTGTTCAATTTAATTTTAATTATGTATGGTTATTTCAATTCTATTAGGGTATGATTTTACCATTTTGGTTTAATTTTTTTATTATTGTGTTTGATTTGGACAAAGAATTTATATATAATAGAGTTTATTTAAAAATTATTTCATTATTTTCCCTCCTCTTTAGTTAAATTAAATTTTTTTATAGAATATTTGTTCATATTATATGAATCAATTTACATGTTCTTATATTAATATTAATTGAAACAATGTATATGTAAATAATGTTTGTAAAATGCATGTTCATATAGTTTATATTTCTAATTATTTATATTTTAATATTATGTTTACATATTTTCATTATTATATGTTAATATTAATTTAGGCAGTTTATACTATATAAAGATAAATATTTTATGATTATATATAACTTTTTATAAGTATTTTAAAAAATTTACCAAATTTGTTTTAAAATTAGTTTGAAATAAGTTTTAAAAACTATTTAAAAGATGTTTTAAAAACATGTTCAAAAAGAGTTTTAAAAGCTATTTAAATTTTTTTAAAAAAAATAAATGCAGTTTTACAAGAATTATTTAACACCATTGAAAAGAAGTTATAATTATTTTTTCAAAGATATTTAAAAAATTAAAATAAATTTTAAAAGTAATTTTCATGTTGTTTTAAAAACGTTATAACATATCATTGATATAATTAAATGAACTTTAATAAATTTTAAATCATTTCAAAAAGGATAAATGGTGGTTATGTGAATTCCTGGATTAATAGACATTGAATTAATATGAACAAATTTTTAAAAAATTGAGTTTTTATAGTGTTTTAAAAAAATCAGTTCTAATTGTTTTTTGTGTGAATTAGTTTTAATTTGTTGTAATATTGAGGTCTTTTTGTTCTGTTGACATTTATAGTGTGTTATCCATGTTCTATGATAATGTTTTTTTGTTAGATCTATTGATATGTTTTTAGTTATATAACAAAAATAAATATATTTTTAGCCATTTAAAATAATTTTTAGTCATTTTATGTCTAAATGGCACACAACACGTGTAACACCATACCCATTTATTATGGTATGATCTATTTCCATTTATATTGGTATCTAATTAAACACAATTTCCCATGAAAAGTACATGTTTTGTCCCATATTCTAGCATCATCATTCACCACAAAGTGTGTAGATACTTAAAGGAATCCTATTTTATTTATTTTTAAGGATTCAAAAAAATAATATTCAATAACACCAAACAAATTATTAATAAAAATCATCATCATTTTCAGTAAAAACCCCCAAAATTGAATAATATATTAAACCCGTCACTCTTATAATGATCAATCATTTCCTGACACTATGTTTTTTCACACTCATTTAGGATATGTATATCCTATAAATCTATTCCAAATATCGTAACTCTGCCAATTATATAACACATTTTTATATGTGTTTCATAGATCACCTAATTCAACTTTTCATTCAGTCCTTCCAGCTTCATGATATATAAAATTATAATAAATATTATACCAAGATATTAATTAATAAATAAAATAATAATATAACATTAAATTAAATTAAATTTCATACCCATATTTGTTTCCAAGAATTGTCATTTATTAAATTTTATGGGATTCTATAGGATACCGACTTCATTGGAATGATGTCATAATAATTGGAAAGAGTCTCCATAAAACAAAAAAATTATCAATAATTTTTACCAATCAATTAGTTGTAATCATTTTACTTGACCATCACCTATGTGTGTTGGTTCCGTACTTCACGCATGCATATAAAATCATGAATCCCTACAGTAGTATATCCAGCTATGAAAAAATAAAAGGAAATATTAAATTAAAACAATATATAATGAAAATAAATTATGGTCACCGAATTTACAAGGGTTTTGTACATATAAATGACCCATGATGATCTGTGGGTATTGATATATCCTTAGGATATGAAGTATTGATGATCTATATAGTACTTTTTGAGTCCAATGTTTTTTATGATGATCAGTATACATGGGAGGTGTAGAATTCTAAAGAGAAGAAATCGAAGGTGTATTAACATTAAATCTCAGAGAGAACAAAGTAGTATGAAATTGAGAAAGAATAGATGTATGTGGAAGATATATAATATAGATGGGTAGTGAGATCCATAATAAAAAAAACTATAATATAGACATGTAGGATCATATGTAAATTTTGGTGATAGTATTGGCTGTGTGAATATCTCCCGTGTCTCTAAAGAAATTGTTGGATAAGAAATTATCTTACACATTCTATATGATGAAGGTTTAGGCTGTAATCATGTATGCTGAGTATTATGTGTAACTCTAGTCCCCCCCTCTAATCAACATGTCGGTCACCACTGTTACAAGTCTTTTAAAATAATAGTTTCCCTCTTAAAAGTGGTTCCATGTTAAAATTTTAAAAATGATTAATGAAATTTGATTATTTGTTATACATATATATATATAAATGAAATAGTATACTCCCAATAGGTACTAACCAATGAATGAACATATATCACAAGCACTAATTATTATCAGGAATTATCTTCATTCATATATGTTCCATTTTTTATATCTTGTATTGGAAAATAAATATGCACTTAATTTTAAATTTATAACAAATGTGTAGTCCGATAAAAAAACATTATGTGCCTTAGTTAAGGGATATAAATATTAAATCCATAAAAAGTATAGATAGTCACACAATATAATATTCTCATATATTGTTTGATGATTATCAAAAATATAAAAGATGTGTTATAGAAAAATAAACAAAATAACATTACCATGTTAAACATGGGTATGATCTGGTTCTATTTTTTTATATTCAATTTGATATTATTCTATTTATATTATGATATTTTTCATTATGGTTATTAGATAATATCATTTAGCTATATTTTTATTAGGTCATTTGGTTTATATTTTTTATAGTCATTAATGTTTCTTTGGGTTAGTTTATTTGGTCATTTATTTAGGTTATGTGGTTAATTTTGCGTTATTATTATGGTAAATGTTTGAGTAAATTCATTAAGTTCATTTCAGTCAATTTATTAATTTTTTTTGTAGAAAATTTGATTTGATTTTTTTTCTTTTTTTATTACAATTATTTTATTTTATTTTTGTTCAACTCGTATTTATTTTAGGTAATTAGATTCCTTGTCTTTTATTTTTTGGTTACATTCTAATAAAATCAATTCAATATTTGAAAATTCCATATAAATAAGACTTCATCCACTTTATATTGAAATTTAAAGGAATTTAAAGTCTCATAAAAAAATTAACCAAAATTAATGAAATTTCGATAGTACCAAAATAGAAGACCCAAGTAAATATAAAACAAAAGAACTAATACATATGTTTGATTCAACATACTAACCACAAAAACATTAGGTAATCAATCAACACTAAAAATTTTACTATTTGATTCATCATAAGTAGTAAATTTATTGACTCCAAAGGTGGTAGAAATTCCATCAATTTCATCCTCACCATCATTGAAAATATTTTGTAATATTACATTAATAATAACTAGAAAATTTGGTATCAGATGTTCATTAACATAAATAACAAGTTTCCACAATGATGCTAAAGTATATGTCACATTTTTAGTAAGGATGTGAGTCATATAAATAATTATAAATGTCGATTAATTAATAAATTTTACATGTCTCATCATTGAATCAAACCACTTTCATTAAATAAGAGTGAATTAAATATGGCATTAATAATCCGATATTAGTATTTTCTCAATAACTCTATGATAATATACATTTTTATATTGAGGCCTACGATCTGATGCACTAGAATAATATTCAATCATTTTAATTACCAATACACAATTATTTTTTTATCTCATGTTCACTTATGTATCAATGATAATTAATTTATTACCATTGATTGTAATTTATTTTCATTCTAGATCCACAAAATTAAAACTAAAATCCAAAGATCTTTTTAACTAAAATATAGAGTCAATGGGAAAACTCAACAACTAAAATATAAAATAATATTTAGTTTTTTATGTTATTTTAATAATAATTCTACATTTTAATTCAACAAAAAAAATATACTATTTGATAATAAAATCATCTCTCCTTATCAAAGGTAATTAATGATGATTTTTATTTGTAATATTTTATATTCCCTGAAGAAATAGTTTAAAAAATACATAAAATTATATTTGATGCGATAACATACAAATACCCAATTAACATATTTTATGTATTCATATAACAAATCAAAGTTAAAAAATAATGTTTGATGTTCCATCTTCTACTTTTTAAGGCAAAATGTTTCTAATGAGTATGATAATAGAATTCCTGTTATTTAGGGAAGTGATTGAAAACTACGTTAAATTTTGTATATTTATAATCTCCATTTATAATTAGTTTTTTATATATCATGCTCACATAAAAACAATACATTGAACATAAATAAATAAATGTGAGATTTAATTATCCTTTCATAATGAAACCTTTATAATGATTCGTGTTTAGGATATAATACATCAATGTGTACATATGCGCATCAATTGGATATGTCTAAAAATCAATAATTCCACCAAAAATAATTTTTTATGTAATATGATTAGTTATATTTAGAATACATGTGAAATTTTATAAACTAAATTATTATCTAACTCACACAAAATTAATGGTGCATCTTTCTACATTTTTTGAAATAAATACATTTTTGTGTTTTTATTACAAATATCTCTATAAAAATGTAACAATTGAAGCACTTTAACTATTACATTAATGTACTATAGATGATGGATTTGTTATTTAATCAGATCATGAATAACGATGTGATAATCATATGTTTCCAAATATTTCACCTTCAACTCCCTTCTATTGACCTATTTCATATATTTCCCAAATAGCCATAATATACCTTAATAGTCTCTAATACATATAAATTTGATTTTTTCCAAAACATTTCATCACATAATAATCACATTAAACTCTCCAATTATTTTTACTAATACACAAAATATGGTGTTTTGGTTTAATGTTCCAATCCACCAAGTCACACTATGTTCGTAAATCAATTTTTCCATCTTATTTTAATTTAAAATAATTGAATGAAAAAGTTTACATATAAATTTTCCAATGTGCATCATGTCTAAAAACTTATGTAATAAATTGGTTGGTAAATCTGGAAAATAAAATAATATACCATTATTCTTCCAATTATAATTGGATTTAGAGGAAAAATTATTCATCAATCTATATTTTGTCTCAACTATCATAGACAAAAAAAGACATTTTGAAATTCATTAATCACATAATCAGTATTTATACATTGATTTGGATTTTCAGTATCAATGGTATTTTAAAACCATTAATGATTATTCTTATATAGATAATCCATTGTAATGAATCATCAATATACCGTGAAATTGAAACTACGAATATATTTAAGCCCTATGAATACGGTGTTATTCAAAAAAATAGGATAGAAATTTTTTCCCTTCATGCTCTATCGAAACATCATTGCATAATATAGAAAATAATTTACCACCCATATATGAGTTGTACACATCTAAACGATATCATTAAAATAAGAATTGTATCTATGTATACCCACATTCCAATGATTCTTCAACTGTTTTATTAAAGTATTCAAGTATATATCTATATCATTTCTAAGATTAGATGCTCAATATATGAATATACTCAACAAAGGGAATGGTTTTTTCATATTAATCCATAAAGGAAGGTTATAAATATGAATGAAAATGAGTTATGTGTTGTGAAAGGTATGTATATGACCAAATAGAATAAAATTATCACAATATTCACCAAACCTCACATTATGATTGTTTGATACAAAAATCAGTCTATCGAGCATCAAATTTCATCTAGGATAATCCATATTCATGATAAATAAACTCTTCATTATCATTATATATCTCATTATCATGATGTAATATATGTATTGATATTACATTAGACATGAAAATAATTTGGATCCTTAAAATCAATGGAAAGTGCCACATTATATTATATGGCACACAAGATATTTTTCCATTAGGACATGGCTTAAATTAAGAATTTTCAAATTCTATAAAATTATATAGATCAGTGGATTAATCCTAGAATAACATAAAATATTTTTGGAATGAACGAATTTTATTTATTGAAAATCTATGTATGTTAATTGAATTCCATTGTATATAATGGTTTGAGGGAATATCAGCATCATCAGGAAGTAAGTACTTAAAAAAGTCAATAATATAATTGAGGAAATCATTAAAAATTACATACATGGTTTTCTCTTTAAAAATTCATATTAATAATTCTATCATTTTCATTTTACCATATTATCAACATATGGGATTCATAATAGAATCCTTTAATTTTCTCAATATCTCAACATCATCATTTTCATTATATACATCATCTATTATAATATTATTATCATCTTGCATTAGACATTTTTTTTCCCATGATGATAAATAAATTGAAATTGATAATATAATATATTCTAAAATTGAGTCATCTCATATCGATCAGTGATAATTTGAGATAGTCTTTTATCTCCATTATGATACCAGACATTATAATTTTTTAGAGAAACAAATTTTGATATATATTAATTAACTTATTGTGGAATTAGGTAATGTTTTAAAACATAGTTAAAACCTGGGCAGTATATATGACCTATATCTAAAGCATTATAAAATGAAAATTATAAAAAATTAAAATATGATTTTAAAATTGAATGATCTCTGATCCATATCAAAAATCCAAATTCTATCCATTTTGTTAAAAATATATTACAATCTTATATGTCATTTAATAAAGTCATAAAATGATACGTGTTCTGTTGTATTCAATCATTCTGAAAAATATTAAAATATTATTAATCTCAAATCCATTTTAAATCACTCTTTATATCTATGAATAAATATATAATTCAACATACAAGAATACATCATTATAAGAAAACAAAAAAATTTACCATGAAACATTCAATTTTATAAGGGAGAAGGCTATTTTGAAATGACTGAAACATTATATTTATCATCTATATCATTAATTCTATAACTCTATCGCATGAGGTTACACAATAACTATAACGCCTAGTATTTTAAGATTATAAATCAAAAATCCATTAGAAAAAAATTTCACAAGTTAAATTTTATTATTTTTAAGTAACTATACAATATAATGAAATAATATATAATACTATAAAATTAAATATATTATAATGAAAAAAATATGTACTGTAAAATAGGTAAAAATATATTATAGCACGATAAGATTGAACTCTAAAGGATCATAATTAAAAAAAGAATATCAAGTATATGAGACACATTTCTATTTTAAATAAAAAACAATCATAAAAATAGATATGGTGTAGAAGATAAGAGAAGTATATAAATTATGGATTTATAATGAACAATATATAAAGACTAATATGACCGCTGGAATCTGTTCAACAGAATTAGATTGTAGGAAATCTAAATGTTGGAATCTGGTAATTGAAAATGTGACCTTTCTAATGGTTATATTAGAGTACTTAAAACAAGTTCTTGATTAAATGAATAAATTCAATTGAAAATAATACAAATAAAAAATATTAATACGTTATATTTATTAATGAATAGTAATATAATTAATCACATATATCAGAAGTAAAAATAAAAAAAATAAAACAAAAGGGGTTTTTAGTTTTTAGTGCCAAATAACTTATTTCATTTGTATGAATTTAATTTAATACTTAAATATATCACAGATAGAATATTTGCTCCCTAGAAAATACCTTAAATTTAAGATCAACACATCAAAATTATCTAATGGTGAATTTTTCTTAATTTTTCAACACAATAATATTTTCAACTAAATAATGAAGTTCGGTAAAAATATATGACACTAATTATGACATCATTGTGATTTAAAAGATATGAAATAATTAAAATAAATAAATCCTAGAGAGAATATATGTCATTTTATTAATATTAACTATTTTAATGAATTGATATCATTTTAAAACCTATAATCAACTTTCCAATTTCTAAATTATAAATTGAGAATTTAAAAATATTATATTATGGAAGACATTCATTTCCATTGATACAATAATATAAAATATGTTATTTTAGTTAAATACTCATTATAATATTAAAAAATTAATTTTATCCTAAAAACATCAATCTAAACCATTTGCAAGACAATTTTTTTTATTTTTATAAAACTTACATTTCTAAGGTCAATGTTAAGATATTAATTAATTATTCACCCATATTTTTTATAAATAACCACCCATTATTTCATTCCTTACTTCTCCAAAAAATTTTAGCATAACCATCATCTCATTTTATCTCTCTAGAATTACTCTAAGGAGTTTCTATGATTCTAATGTTCTTTTCTAAAACATTAAGAGTATGTCTTGAAAATTAAGGGTTCCCAATCCTCTTCTTATATTTTTAATTTAAATTCCATTATTATAATGTCTTTTAAACTTTATATAGTTATTAAAAATATTTACATCATAGGTTATAATCATCCACTTGAAATACTTTCAATGACATATGAATTAACCACTCTTAGTATAGAAGTTTTCTATATGTTTATTATATTGATGTAAGGGTTCCTAATCCTCATGTTTCATTTTCAATTATAATTCCATTTTTATATTGTGTTTTAAAATTCCTTTAATTATATATAAATTATTTAAATTTTATGTTATTATAATTTATTTTAAATATTTTCAATGAGTTATTACTTACCCCCTCTCATTATAGCCTTTTTCAATGTAGTTACTATGTCGATGAAAGGATTCTTAATCATTAAACTTCCTTTATTTTTTTAATCCATTTCAATTCCTTTTAATTTCAATAACTAATGTTATTATAATGCATTGAAATAAACTAATAATCATTTTATCAATGATATATTTGTATTCTCTCTCATTATACCACCATCATATGTCATTATAATTATCAATCTATCTCATAGACATAAAACCATCCAAAAATATTTGTTATTTGTCTTTGGTTTAAAAAATAAAATAAATATGTGTTGGAATATAAACAAGTGGACATGTTTTGGAACAAATGTATATAGTTGTAATAAACCAAAAAATAGTTAGTCAATATGTCTCGACTATCATTCAGTTGAATGGTGAATGGGACATAACTATGCACCTGGTTTTAAACTCCTTGGGGATATTATTGGAATAATTTACATGAACTTTTAAAATCATTATAAAGAAATTATCTATAATTACATTTCTCTCATAAAATTACAAATAAATGTATTTTTGGTTTCTTGGTCACCTGAATCATATGAGTCTTCATGAGAACCCAATAACTATAATTTGATATTCTTTATTTATTAAGGGATTTTATTTGAACAATTTGAATATCTAGTTATTATTTAGTTATTTCAAAAAGATAACTTTATTAAATCATTAATTGGGGAAAAAAATTTCATACCATTTAATTATTTAGTTTATATGGTAAAATCATGTAGTATATGACTCATTGAGAACTTGTGATATGTATTTATTTATTTCATTACATGAATATTATTCTATTAAATATTTTTTTATTTTTATATGATGGGTGGGGATAGAATTATATATCCCCTCGGTGAAAAGGTTTAACTCATGATAAAACTAATATAGGGTAATGAGATCATTCATACCTTTTATGTAAGATGTCAGGGCACAAGTCCTTGGTGGTATGTTTAAGATGTCTTTAATTATGTATTGTCATCCTTATATGATTAGTTATAATTATCCATGAATTTATTTTTTATCCATGGATATGTTATGCCCATACATTCATTTCATTTTGGAATTATTCTAATTATTTATCCCTTTTATATGTATTGTTACATGATCATGTTATAATGTCATTCATTGTACCATACCCCTTACTGAGCATATAAGTTCACCCTTTATATTGCTTCCAATTTCCCCAGGAAACAAATAATATTTATATATTTGAAAAAATTATTATTACAGTAATAATAATGTTTTTATGTTTTCATATGATATATTATTTTAGAATTCATTGTTTTATAAAACTCATACATGTATCTAGATCCCCAGACTACATAAATTTTGGATCATTTCTATTGGAATATATGTATTCTATACCAATTTAATAAAATAATCATTGGCACCATGGTACTGGATTTGGGGTTGTTACCATTGGTATCAGAGGATGTTTAGTAGAAACATTAGGAATTAGTTTTAGAAGAATATAGTTTGAGAATAGAATACTTTTTAATCCCCATAAAATATTCTAGAAACATTTCCAGATTAAAATACATTTATTTAAAATAAATGCATATAAATTATTCTATGATTTTTAATTCGTAGTAATATTCATTGACAAGATAATTATATACTCAAACATGAATTGGTGCATAATAGAATAAATACAAACCATGTCATCTTTTTAATAAGTGTAGTGAATGAACTCCAGTCAAGTTAATAGAGATGAATTTTGATATAAGTATATTATGCATATATTAGGGTTGTTAAACAACATTATGAAAAATAATCTTTCTCATGTGGAACATCTTGTTTTAAATAATCATTGGGTGAAAAAGTTTTGTTTATTTATGTATAAAAAACATCAATATTTTAATGGAACCCCTGATCTACTAGAGGTAGTGAAATGGTTTAATAATTTAGAAAATATATTTATTTTATAAAGTTATAGTGAAAGAAATAATGATATCATGGTTTTCTATTGATTAATGGGAGGAGTTGACCAGTGGTGGTCATTAATTAAAACCACTAAGAAGGGAGATGTGTTAGTTGATATGGAATTTTGGAATTTTAAATTTCTATTCTTTCAGAAGTATTTTTGTAACAACCTGAACACTAATAAATAAAAGTCCCTTTTGAAATGAGTAAATTCTTCATTAAGAAATAAAATTATAAAAAACATATGCACTAATTTTTTTTATTTTTGACCATAATAAATGATATCATGTTTAATTTAAAATACCATTAATCACCATAACCATTGATGCTTAGAAGTTATACAGTGACTATATGATTATAAAATATATATATGGTTATGATAAATCCAATTACATAGAAAAATTAATTGATGGGATAGACCAGTAAGATAGAACCCTATGAATACCATTTATCAGAGCTTTTAAAGGAGATATTATCACTAGGATTTGACCATGACTAAATTGATGTTAAGATTCAACAACTAAATCACAATCAAACCCATTTATTATATAATTTCAAGCTCATTTATATCACAGAACAAAACTATATTTTTTGAACAAGCGTGAGTAAATTCCACCATCACACAACATAACCTTAATAATCTCACTAGTTTAATAAAATTATATGTATATGAACATAAAAATATGAATTTTAATTTTCTTTATATGAATGAATGATTTTATTTATATTTTATTATTACATTATAATGATTAAAAAATATTTTTGATAAAACTATAATTTGATACAATGAAACACAAATAGTACTTTTGGGATATGTATAGTTTTTAAAAAGACACTATTTTTTAAGAATTAATGAAATTTTGAAATAAAAATAATCTAAATAAAGTATTATTATTTAATAATATTTATTATTTATTATTTATAATAAAATTTTATGATGTTGAATATAATTTTTATAAGGGAAAGAAAACTATTATTATCAAAAGAGTTGTTATTTTTTCAATAAATTGGAATATTTGACTTAAAATATTAAATTATAATATTTATAGAGTTATTTTGATAAAATAAATATTTTATTAAAATCATAAATTTTATATTATTCAATGATTATTTTCTCTAATTTTCTTAGATAGTTGAATGTTTCGGTAAAAATTACATATGATATAATTATATAATAAGTATTATGGCATCATGATATCCAAAAAGTGAGGAAATAAATGTTATAAATAGTATCCATGAACAAAATTATGCTTCCCCATTAAAAATAGATTTTTGATGTTATTTGACTAAATTCAAAAACCCTTAATGAATCCAAAAACACTTATTTTATATTTTAAGGTTTTAAAATTAATTATTTATAAACACGACTCACCTCAACATCACCACAAGTAGTATATTAATGATTTAATTTCATGGACTTATAAAATTACTAAATCGATTCTTATTTGGTTAAAAACATGGGAAACCCCATGGGATGGTTAGCGGTATGGATTATTTTTTTATATAGATTCCAAAACAAAATTTTAGAATTCAATAAATAATTCTCCACTCTTAATCTATAAAAACCCACCCAACTCCCTATTACTCTTCCCTCAAAACCTTATTTTCATTAATTTAATCTTAATTTCCCACATTATATCCCACAAAATTATCCCTCAAACTATTAGTAAAATCTTCCCAATCATTTATAAGTTTCTTATCAAGGTAAGAGATTATCTCCTTCTATTATTGATTCAAGCACCTTCTTTATATTATGTCTTTTTCCAATTTTTCATGTTAGGAAATATTTTTTAACATCCCTATTATTTTCTTTATGATTTTAAGGTGGTTATAAACCACTTTAACTATCATTATTACTAGATTTTATCATCATGTACCCCTGTTATGCTGTCGAAATTCTCCTGCATTTTTTCTTGCTAAAGATTTGTGTAGTGAATACTCATATTCTTTTCTGCTCAAGGGTATTCACCTAGATATAACTATACATCATTGATTAAAGAAATCAATGTTTTTAAACCATTATATTTAATTTTTTAATTTGAAGTGATGGATGATATTATTTTTTTTATAATTTATGTGGAACTATTTTGCATGTTCATGATATAAATATGATGGGTGGGACCGAAATTATAGGCCTCTCAAATGTTTTGGTTAATAATTTTATCTCATGAGACACCATGTATGGTGCCTGAGAGGATCTCTTAATCATACAATGTTATGATTTATTGGTGGTTATCCTTGTCTTATATTTAGAATTTCAGGTTTTATATTATTTCAAAATTCTTATGTTGCCTTTTTTGTTATAATCTTATATCATGCTTTGATGCTATAAGTTTATGATTATCACCCCTCTTATGTAACCGTGATATGATTATTGAATCACACGTATTATTTTTTTCAGGTTATTATTTGATTATTCCTTCAATGGGATTTATATTTCACTATTTTCTTATGCACATCTACAGGTTATCCCATGTTGTGTTATAAGATCAAGGAAATTTAAGGTCGTGTTTTGTTGTTTTAGTTAATATTTTTGTATTTATATTTCAATTTGTTTTATTATTTAAATTTTACCCAAGTAAAATAGAAATCATGATTTTCATTCTTTGTATAATTTTTAAAATTATGAAATAAATCATAAAATAATATGTATTAATGATATGGGTTGTCATAATTTTATTCACAAGAAATGACTTGACATGGAATGGAAATTTATAAACATAAGATAAATGGAGGTGAATGTTGTGTCTGGTTATGAGGCTACAATTACATGTTTAGTAAGTTATGGTGGGGGGTTTTTATGTTACCAGAAAGTAAATATTGACCTCATGTTCAATGGATTAAATTCAAGTCTTCAATGGCAAATTTTTACTCAAATTTTTTCATTATATGAGAAAATTTTAACTAGTTACATTAAGACTAAAAATAGTTTATCAGAGTAATTTTATTTCAAATGGATTTAAGAGAATAATTTTATTTTTTATAACATTTTTCAAATGAATTCAATAGAGTAAAATAAGGGAAAGGTAGATTTTCAAAATTGATGGTAAGAAACACCCTGGGACTTTATTAAAAGGCTTGGATGTTTACAATAGGTGTGTTGGAAAATAACATCAAAATCATGAATAAAATGGAAATAGATGAGCTTCCAATTTACAATTCATCAATTGAAAATATATGGGAAATTATTTAAATCAGTTCCCCAAACATAAAGGGTATCTTTACAATAAGTGGAAAATGGTTTAAGGATAATATTATGTGATCACTACAGTTAAGGATGAAGTTTCTAAAGATATATTGGTAGGTAATTTAATCATAGCCTCCAACTTAGCTAAATATTTAACTGATTCTGGATCATTTCACCCTTTTAAATCCTCTATTCCTATAAAGAAAATTATGTATTTCCCTAGAACCTTAATGAGGTACTTTTAAATCAATACTCACAGTGGAAAATTTAACATAAGAAGTATGTGTTAGGAATTCCTGATTATAATATAAATAATTACCATATTAACATAATTATTTATTGTAATTATTGTTTACTTTGATAGAATACTTGGTGTGGGATTCAATTCTATTTTTAATTCCAAAAAAAATTACTAAAAGAAATATATTACGATTTCATATAGATATATGGAATCATTTTCCTTAATAGGAGAGACTACATCATCTAACTCATGTTTGGGTCCACCTCTAGTGTCTCTCCTATATTAAATTCTTAGTGAATATAATCAATAAATGAAGATATCCTTACAATTCAGGGTGTTTTTATTTTGAGGGGATATATAGATGTTTTATAAAAGGAATTATCTAGATATGCCTGATCATGGATTTTAGTACCCTATTGATGTAATAATTGATAAAAATATAATATCAAATCCCACTTATCAAATATCTAATATATAATTTTTAGAATTATAAAAACAACTATAATATTTCCTTGATATGGGTTAGATTCTCCAATGTGTTTCACCTTGGGGAGAAAATTTTCTATTTATGAAGAAGAAGGATATATCTATGATATTATGTGTTGACTATAGGGAAATAAATGATGTCAATGTTAATAAAAAAATATCCATTAACTCAAATTGATTATTTATTTGATCATATTAATGTGTTTTAGTACATCTCCAAGATTCATCTCTTTCCTAGATATCACTAATTAAAATTCAATAAGGGGGACATAAATAATATGGATTTCTGTAAAAGGAATAGGAAATATGATTTTTCTATAATTCCATTTTGGTTAACTATAATCCCACAATGTTTATATATTTTATGATAAAAGTATTCAAGGATTATCTTGATAAATTCAATGTAGTATTTATTGATAACATTTTGATATACTCTAAGTACTATAAAGAGAATAAATATAATTTTCATATTATCCTAGTGTCTTTAAGAGAGAAGAAACTATATAGAAAATTTTTATGTGTGAATTTTGACTTCCAAATGTGTCTTTTCTTGGTCATATTGCCTATTAAGATGACATATTGGTTGTCACCGCAAATACAATAGCTATTAATGAATAGTCAATGCCAATGAATATTACTAAGATACATAGTTATATTAGATTAGCTATTTATTATCGGTAATTTTTTGAAAACATTTCTTCATTATATAATACATTAACCATGTTGAAATTTGGACGGGTTAAATTTTACTGGAATAAGTATTGTGAGAAAATACTTAGTGAACTCCAAAATGGACAAATTATAGACTCTAGTATTAGTGGAAGCATCGTATGGGGAATACCCAACTTTCTATTTTGTCTTGATTAATGATTAATATGATATTTACTTGATGATCAATGTAAATATATATAGAATTTAATCAATGAATATATATAATAGATTAATGATAAAACCCAATAAAAATATTATCACATATTATTTATAATTAATTTAAGTAATTAAATAACTAACTTTTGAGAAATTATTTCTTTTTGGACGGATATTTCAATGTATCTATGTCATACTATCATTTAGTTGTGAGAATAATATATAGATTCTATATACTAGATATTCAAACATGTTTCATGAACCACTAGATTCCACCATAAGAATCTCTGAGTGCTAGAATGGTAGATCCTAATGCTTTCGTTGTTCCCCTTTGATCTCCCCAAGAATCTCTTCAAGGAAGGGTTATCATTGATCTCTCTAGAATTTAGTGTGGTGTTGGAGGGGGATAGCTCCCCGTTCATTAGAGAGTTCTTGTAGTGGGATATCTCTATGGATTTTAGAGGATTTCCTCTGGATCTCATTATGTAGAACACAAATGAATTGGATATATAGAAAAATAATGTAATTGGGATTATATATTATAGGGTATAGAAAATAATAATTGCACATTCACCATTATCTTTTCCATATTCTTTATGGAACCCCATTTCTATAATTAAAATACTATTAAAATTTCTTAACATGCACTAAAATCTTGAATCAAATAAATTATTATTTATCAAAATAATATTTAATATCTATTATTTCTCACTATGACATTTAACTCGGCCTTCCATTCCTCCAAAATATTAATCGTTTCGTTAATAATGATTATTTCTATAATAAATAAATATCACTGAATTATATACCATTAAATAAATAAATATTACATTCACCAAATAAAAAATCCATATTTATTAAATATTATTCTATCATAATATTATTTGGAATAACTGGTGATGGAATATAAAAGATCAATAAAACATGAATAATTGATAAACTATATGAAATAATAATATTTAATGAACTTGTTATATAATAATTTTATTTAACTAGGATCCTAGATACACTTATTGTGTGACCCTCTAGGCCTATTTCTTAGTGTCATTATGCATAGAAGACTAAATTCATTGTTTGTATTTGAAAACATTCCAAATAGCCTGTAGTGAAATAAGTTAATGTCACAATGTCATAATACCTCATATGGATGCTTACTATGTAATATATACCCTTAATCATGATATCTATAATCATGCAGGATGCATGCTACTGTGATCAACATATGTTCTCGAAGTCTCTTTATTTAAATTTATGTAAATTTAAATTTCCTATAGAACACCATGGACATGGATTTACTTAGGCTATACAATTTCCATCAAGGGTCCATAGATATCAACTTCCATTAAAGAACATGAGGTTTATATCCTTTCAGGCATTATTCATTTCTGAAATATTAATCATGATGCACCCGATGTATCATACCACACTGTGAACATATGTCGTCACAGTTTTTGTCAATACATCAAATTAGGTAACATATAATACTAAATAAAAATAATATTAAATAATAAGTATAAATACACATGTATAATGATAGGAACATTCAATAACCTATATAAATGTGAATTTATTTCTTCCAGATCACATTATCATAATATTCTACACTGGATATTTACAAGGACATAATCCATGAAAAGGTGTCTCAAATTCATATGAGTCTCTACACCTAATTTCTTATGTCATTTGTGTCCATCAAATTATTTCATCCGGTAATAAAACATATATTTAAGAATATTATCATGGAACTTTTAGATTATCATCATAGTGGGGAACTGCTATAAAATTTTAATGTGACCTCTACCCTTAGGACATTATCACATACAATGTTATATATTAGAAAAATCATGATGTGTTATGAAATTTATTAATATTAAAAATAATGAATACAAGTAATTATAAAGTACATAGATATTTGTTTTATGGAACAAACTACTAGAGACTCATACTTTAACTAGAGGAAACTATCAATATCCTTCAGTCCCCTATCAGTGTAACACCCCATGATTTCATAGTACATTATTTCTTCAGAGTAATTCAATAACTTGCACTACATGCAACACTGAGTTCAAGCGCACCATGACTTACCAAACTAGCCGTTCAAAAGCGGTTATGAATTCCAATAATTTTTAAAATTAATATGTCATGTTAGGGGTGGTTAGATGAATCGTTTTCGAAGTAATAATGATATTATGAAATTAGAAAAAACAAAATACCAAATAGTGTCAAAATTGACATGAAAGAGTTTTTAAAACCAATATTATATTATTAATTGATATTCTATTCCTAAATATATAAGGTTCAGCCTAAATACTTATATAATGATAAGTGTTTCGTTAATTAACATCTTGGGGTTCTCTTGAAAGTTTCTAGTTATTTTATTAACCATATAATATAAAAATACAAAGAGACATGGTAAATGTCAAACTACTTAACTAAGAGTTAAATCGAAAAGATAAAGTTAATATAGTGACCCAAACCTGTCTAAAACCTATTGGTTGAGTGTTTTTCGACCCATACCCATATTATCCTTTAAATGATTCATTTTGGAGCTATTAGAAACCGAAAATTATTTTATTATAAAATAATATTTATATCTTTTCCTAAGGTTCCCATCACCCCTCTTATAAAAGGGCACCCCCCCCCCCTTCTCTCTAATTCACACCTTAAAAGCCATTTGCTCAGCCAACCACTGCCCAAATACCCTCTAAACTGTCCTCCCTTAATCATAGAGGAATTAATTTAGTCATAAATGTAACACCCCAGGTAAATAAAGAATATGACATTTTCACATTTATCCATATTTTTGAATAAAATTTTAATATAACTTTAATGGGGATGCTATGCTCGATGGCGTACCCAACATGCAACAACGAGTTTCTTGGGAATCTTACGTCGCACTCTAATAATAAAATAATATTATTTTAAATAGTAGTTAACACCTAGTCGTTTCAATGGCAGGAATGAATAGAACTAACTACAAAATGATTATATATGTTAGAGGATTAAAAATGAGAATGAATCAAATTTTAAGCGTAGGCATTCTAATATTCTTTAAAAGGTTGATTAACTGCCTTTTGAAGGAGAACCACTTTTAAATCCACTTTTTGAAAATTTTATGTGTTATATTTGACAAAATAAAATTCTTATTTAGAATCGGGACATCAAAATTTACTTTGTGTAAATTTTTGGTATTTTCCGAAAAAGTTCAATTTATAATGAATAGTGAAAAATGTTGTATTTTAATTCAAAACCTCTTTTTAATATATTTTATTTATATGATTATATTATCTTTTGAATTGGTTTTAAAGTGAAATTCGAATATATTTTTACCATTTAATACAATAGTGGTCGTTGGAATTAATTTCATTTAGAAATCAGACTTAAACTAGTGTCAATCTTTTGATACTTATTGTTTCATAAAAACACTCTATTTTCTCTGACAGCTGGAATTAATTATCAACTTAATTAAAGAAACTAATATGTTTTGAATTTTGTAAAATAGACATCATTTTTGAATTCAGAATATCAAATATATCTTAGGGTGAAGTTTTGGTATTTTTCTAAAAAACATCAATTTTTTTAATAGTGAAACCACTAAGTGGTACTTATAAAAACTGATTTTCCGTTTAAATGAAATTTTTCCATCTTTGTGTTTTGAATTTCAAAAATCCAACATAAATGGTTGTCATTAAGAAGTAAAATGTGGTTCAATGGGATTAAAATAATTTTTTGGTGAATAGTAACTTATTAAGTTTTTAATCACGATTAGAGGTAATTAGTGTAGTTTAAGGTAAGAATAATGTTTTAATAAACTGAAACGACCTAGACACATGTCCTACCCTCATTGGATGTGTCATGGCCGACCAAGAAAACTCATGGGTCAACTTGGAGACCCCATGGAGCCACTTTGGTTGGAAAATGACAAAAATACCTTTTTATTTAATGTTAAAGTAAAAATGACACAAACATGAGTTGTTTTACTAAAACAATTTTTACATGGGGTTATACAAGTTAGATTTTTGACTATAAATATCCATTGGAAAGATAAAACTATTTCCTACATCATAGTATTTATTTTATAATTTTTAGACATTAAATAAAGTAAATTATTTATGACATCATGATGATGCAGTGATGACCTCATTATTTAACAATTTAAATAAAATGGAAAGATAATGTAAAATCTAAGACCTACACATGTCCAAAACCTATTGGATGTGTGGAATTTCAACCCTTATCACCTTATACTCGAAACACATCAATGTGGGACCATTAAAATCCTAAACTCATTCTAAAATAAAGTAACATTTCATTACTTTCCAAGAGTGCCCCTCCTCTCCTCTTATAAAAGGCCCCCACCTCTACCTCCTTACCCACACTTCCAAAGCCTTTGGCTCGGACAACCCTTGCCCATTTTGTCTCTACACATCACTTTATAACTCCTTGAAGCCTCACTTTTGGCATAAGTCTTCCCAAAGAAGCCTTTGAGCTCAAACCAAAGGGAGTTACCCGATTTTAAGGTAATGTCTTCACTTGTGTCCTTTTGTTTTATTTTGCTTCTCCAACCCCCTAAACTCTTTTTATTCATTTATTTTGTAAACAATCAAGTATATTCAATATACTAGGATGTTTTTATAAGATTTATTAGAGCTAAACTTACACACACATACATCTAATGGTTAAAGAACATACTGTTTCTATGGATGGCGAATTTCTGCCTCATGAAACGATGATTGTTCAACATTCTTCTAACACCTCCAATGGTGGCCATTAAGATTACACTATATTTATATATGATAGATTAATATGTTTATGTTTTACTTAATCTTCTTTATTTTTCATTTTTGTCATACCTTTATGGTTTCCATTATGGGTAAACGTGATATCTTCATTTAAGGAAGTGCGGACTACCGCCCTCTCAAAGTGATTTGATTCGTTAATACCATATGTGGTACGTATAAAGGATATATTTAATGATATTATATATGATACCATACTGGAATTAAAATAATATTATGTATAATTATGTTTTAATTCCATTAAATATGAAATAGAAATGGAAGTAGCGTTCATGCGTACGTACGGCTTACCGTCTCCATGAACGGTACATTTCATTTCTTATCTCAAAATGTTATGTACTATTATAATTACAAATATATAATGGATATATATGTAATATATTACATCTAAATGATGGATATCATTCTATAATTATAAAATATATAAATATATATCTCATTTTGTTTTAATTCCATTAATATGACAAAAAATGAAAGTAGCGTTCATGTGTACGTACGACCTACCGTCTCCATGAACGGTGCTTTTAATTTTTATCTCCAAATGATATGGAATAGTATAAAATGAATATATACTGGATATACATGATATTTAAAATATCAAGACAATTCTGGATATGATGTCCCTATAACTACATGGAAAATTATTTTCCAACAAGTTCAATTTTTGACTCATGTACCAAACATCGACAAAAACATCTGATATGAACTCGTATTATTAACCAATTATTATAAAATTAAAATATGTGATATAAACTGAATAATAATCTTTATATGAGGTCCTTAAGAAATTATAAATTGACCAATTTTTATTATTCGGGAATATATATAAACGAACCCGACAAGTTGGACTTGAGGTAAGGGATCTGACTCCTCTCTTTCTTTTAAAGTACACTCTTTTATGTCATTCCTTTTAAAGACCATATTTCTTGTTATTGGGATATTATTTTATATTAATCATACTATAATTTTTATTTTAATATGATGAGAGACCCCATTCTCTCTCATCAATCCATTTTGGAAGTTTTGATTGGCGCCGTTAGGCTGCCAAATTTTCATAAGAGATCTAACCTCTCTCTTTCTTTTTAAGTACTCTTCTTTATGTCACTTATTTTAAGCTCCTATTTGTTATATTAAGGGATGTTATTTTATATTCCTATTTCTTTAAACTTTATGTTAATATGATTAGAGACCCTATTTGATCTCATCAATCCATTTTTGTAAGTTTTAAGTGGCGCTATTAGGCTGCCAAGTTTTCGTAAGGGATTTTTCATCTCACTTTTATTCCCATGAGATTTATGCTACATTTTCCACAATTTCCTTTGAGTGATGTATGTACTACACATTATTTTACTCATTGTGTAATATAATTTCATTTATGAGTATTTACATCAATGATGTATTGTCCTTCTTTCACGGGGTGTATGTTTCGAAAGATACCCATGTCGGTAAGGGAACCTTTCACCCTCCTCTTTTTAAAAGACTTATTTTGTTATGTCTTTTAATTCACATACTATTATGTTGGGATATGTTCTTCAATATCCTTATTAATTTAAATTTTATGTCCATGTGATGAGATACCCTTTTTATCTCTCATCAACTCATTTTCTGAATTTTGTGGTGACGCCGTTAGGCTGTCAAATTTTTGTAAGGGAACTTCTTAACCCAAATTTGATTCTTTGGGATAAACTTATACTCCTTGAATATGTCGTTATATGAATATGTGGGAATAACCTCTGATTGTTTTACACTTAATATCCACTTATATTTGGTGTATTCATTTTTCACACATAATTATGTAACTGATTTATCCTTAATCCAAGGATACCGTCTTTGTATGGGAATTCGTCTCAATCTCCTTTCATTGAGGCATATTTTATTTTATACACAACCTTCTTTTATACGGTGTATAAACCCCTTTGAATTTTACATTTATCCAAAAGGAATCTTTTTTTATACGAAGCGTTTTACTAAACGACAAAAGGGAATGTTTTTTTCATACGTATGCGGAGACAACGACTTCTCCGCCGCCGTGACCATTATTTGAGTTTTGGCTTCCTCTACAAGCCATACCTTTTTTTAAAAAAGAAAAATAAATACCATGTTTTACTTTTATTTTATTTTGGTATTGAAAATGGTTTTCATAATTTTTTTATATCAATGTGTTGTATTGGTATCTTGTGATTGAAAGGTGGAATTTTATGTTTCCTTTATGCATGTTTTATGTGATACGATTATGTTGAGGTTCTTGGGCATTATTATGAAGATGGGTGGTTCCGTGATAAACTAAGGGTGGGTGAGCCTG
Organism: Viscum album; assembly: GCA_963277665.1. Taxonomy (NCBI): domain Eukaryota; kingdom Viridiplantae; phylum Streptophyta; class Magnoliopsida; order Santalales; family Viscaceae; genus Viscum; species Viscum album. The sequence goes on along the minus strand of CAUJRU010000244.1, from coordinate 138,216 downwards.
ATATAGCTCTCCAATGAATTGGGTAACGTGAAGGAGTGAAACGCTAAGGTTTCTCCGAAGAGATTTAGGGAATATACTGTGATGGGTATTCCAAACGTAACCAAGAGGGTTACTCCCTAAGTAAGAATGTTATGAATGCCTTAAGTTACCTTTATGTCTTATGATTTCTATGATATATTCGTGATTTGATGAGGTATGTTAAAGTTCTTATGTTTTATGAGTAAATTATGATTTCATTGATTATTATGTGTACATGTACTCATGTTTCCTTTCTATATATCTTTATATCCCTTACTGAGCTTTTTATGCTCATCCCAAGTTTTTGAAATGTTTTTCACAGGTCAAGGGAAAGGTACATGATATGATGATAGTGTCAAGGAAGTGTCAATAAAGAATCCATGTTTTATTTTAAATATGTTTCCGTTGATGGGATAAATGAATATTATATTTATGTAACCACTTTGTTTAAATGTGGAATGTAATGCAAGTTTATGATCTAATTCTCTAAAACTCTAAACCTGAAAAGATCCTCAATGTGTAATCTTGTATTAAATCAAGATTAATTAAGGTTTAAGGCTGGTTCCTTATAATAAATCTAACCTAAGGATCCCTTTCTATCAAATAAAAAGAAAGAACCCGAAGAAGAGGTAATTATTTCATCACCTCTTTCATGTTCTTTTCTACTTACACTTCCTCTTTCTTTGTTGTTTCCATTCTAAAATAATATATCCAGTATCATATATATACTGTGATGTTATTATAAATTTGGTACAACCATATTCATTATTATATCCATCCTTTGAATGACATGTCACAATACCTGTGTACGTACGGCTTACTCTCTCCACATCATGGTGTAATTGTTATTCAATACATTATTATTTGGATGGGTATAATAATGATGTGTAAATGATGTAAATAAAAAATATAACATGATAATGATTCTATATATGTGATGTACCATCCAATTATATTTTATTTTAATATCAAAAGAATGATTTTGTTTCTCGTGCATACGTATGGATTACCGTCTCCACGAACGCGATGAGATTCATTCCCCATCATATTCATTAAAGACTAATTTTCATTATATGATTAAAAATAATGTTCAATGACTTAATATAATTCTTAATATTAATAATATACATCCTATCCATTACAAATATTACTTACGTAACAAATCATATAAAAGAAAACGAACCCATTAACAACCAAAACGACGATAATACTATGATATTATTAACAAAGGAATGTTAAAAGATCATATATGATATCTTATTAACGTATATGATTCCTATATAATTTAATAAAAATTATTTCACCATTATAAAGGAGGTTAACCTACCCTCGACCATGGAAAATTACATGGTAAGGGTTAATTCTACTATCTCTTCATAATTCGAGGTTGTTTATATGTAATTATCTACTGGGACCTCTTTATCATCCACATACATGTTTCATAATAATGTATTCCAAAACATTTTTATTATTTACTATAAAATAGGATAAATTCATTTATACCATTATTTGAACTTATATGTTTTGAAATGAATCTTTCAGTTGTTTTCCAAATAAGGTACTTTACGACCTTTTCGACAAAATTATGGTAAGAATGTATTTTTTAAATTATACAGCGGGTGCGGTTGTTCTCCATTGTTATAACATCGTTAAAAATTCTCTTGTAAGCTTATAAGAATATTTTAAAATATAAATTTTTTCTTTTATAATTACATGACTTTAAAATGATATCAAAATAGAAAGAGATATTTTTCTAATTTTTTTTTTGATTTCATCTATTTCAACATCCATTGATTGATTTTAAGTTTGTTTGAAGTTGATTTATTATGATACCAAACTTCCATATTATTTTGATGGTTTTGTGATATGTTTGACTATGGTTGTGTTATTTCATACCATTCATGGTTTATGGATAAAGTATTTAAATTTCAAATTCCATTTTTAATATGAATGTTTATGTTATGTTTAATCCTTTTCATATGCAGAATGCATTGGACTTAGTAAGTGACGGGTGAGCCCGCTATAGCTCCTCGATGCATCGATAGGTCTCATGAGACAAACTGGTGTCTTGGCACAAGGCCTTAACAAAATCTTATTTGTAGTCCTGGTACAAGGCCATGACTATGTGTTTATGAAATTCTGGCATTATGCATTCCATAATTATTAAAGTTTCTATTGATATTTCATGTGATTATTCAACTAGTAGAATATCTATGTGAGTAAGTAAATGGAATTATTTTGATTTATATTTTCCATATTATGATGAAGTTTATGTTGAAAATTCTTTTCTTTTAGTTATATACTTTTCCTTAAATGTTTATGCTTATTTATGAAATATTCTTCTATACTGTTGTCCTTACTGGGAATCTGAGCTCATCCCTTTCTATGTTTTATTTTTTTTTATGCGAAGAAGTATATTTTCACTGACTTGTAGGGATGGTCTATGTGATCTCAGTGTTGACTATGGAAACATTTTTGTTGTAGTTTTCCATTTTATGATTTAATGTAAACCTTATGAATGTTTCTAGTAATTCCAAAGCTACTAAACTAATCAGTCTTTCGAGACTTGAAATTTTGTGATCATGCCAATGATACGTAATAATGCACCAAATCTGGGCTTCTAGGGTCGGCGCATTACAGTTGGTATTTGAGGATGTTTAGTAAAAACCTTGTAAACTACATTTAGATAAAATCTGATTAGAGAACATGGCCTTAAGATAGAATTTGATGATTAGTATAGAAGAACTTCCTATATTTTTTGTGTTATAGAGATTTTGGGAGTTTTCCATGAAAATACATCTCTATCTGGATATGAGCATATAGAGGCGGCTCTGGCACATATGTACCTAGGGGTAAAACCCTGAAAACACCACTTTGAGCAAGACTCGAACGGGAACTGGTGCATGACAATAGGCCTTGCTGCACTGTTTGTTACGACACTCCCAAGGGATATACTTAGGATAATTCTCATTGTATTTACAAATAATTATGAAGGATTTATGAGTATATACCTCCTCAATGAAAATATTTTTATTATTATGGATTATATCCATAAACTGTTCAATTTAAATTAGGTATTTTACACGTTTGAATTATTCATTGCAATTCATAAACTGGCCAAGTGTATTCCATTATATAGAAATGGCGCCCAACAGAAGGAATGTGAACCCCAGCAATACATATGATCCATAGAGTAAGAAGGATCATATATTTCACAGTATTAGGCCAACATTTATAAGGGAAATATACTCCCATATATTCTCAACATATGAAGAAATAGTATCATGTGTTAATAAGATAATTAAATAATTCTCTGAGTCCTATGGAGTTTAAGGGAAGAAAGAGAATAAAAGGATGGAAGAGAGAAAAGATGGATAAAGGGAAGAGGAAAAAGAAGGATTTTCCCATATGTGATAACTATGGAAAGAATCACCTTGGTAAATGCTTGATGGGAATGGGAGTTTATTATATGTGTGGATAAAAAGGACACCAATTACGTGATTCTAATGGTAAGGAAAAAGTTTCAAATGTCCAATGCTTCATCTATAAGGAGTTGGGACAATACGTGAATCAATGTACAAATCATCAGAGTATACCCCAAATGCTCCTATTGGATAAAAACAAAGGTATGATACTAGTGAAGATGAATATGAATGATTATATTTCATACATTGTTATTAAATTATTTTTTCATTAGAGTATTGTATTAATGATTTACATGTTATAAGGATTATAGAGAATATAAGGATTGTACTACAGTACTATTTCATTAAGGACTTGTGATTTTGTGGAACCAAGAAAAGTGACTCAATAGAAGGTTAAATTTTTTGTAAAATATATTTTTGAGAAAAAGGTAAACCATAATACGGTTCTGATACCGAGGTAGTGATTTTTGGAATAATACATCATTTATTTGGATCAATTATATTGGATATTCTTGACTACCTTGAAACTGATTAATGATTTGTATATTTCATCATTGTTGGAGTTTACCACATTTTTTGATAGAAGAAGTATATCTAGTATTCTATAAGGAATAAGGGAGCATGAATGTAATCAATATGGTTTTCTGGTAATTCAGGATGTCGCAGTGTTTTAAATAGTACATGATGAAAGTGTTCACATGTTATTACGTGGGAAAAAAGGATCTTCAATGTGTTTACCATCCTTGTAAATTTTGGACTGTGAGTTTGGATATAAGTATTTTTAATAATTCTAGTTTGATATTATTTTTGTATTTCCACAAAAAGGACAACATGGAGGTCAGGCGGCAACCCGTCACATCCGGAAAGGCCGCGAGACTTGAACCCGCAACTGAAGGGTGACAAGGGTGTATCACCTACCACTGGCCCAAGTGATATCCTGGACTGAATAATGTAGTTTTTTTTAAAAGTTTTGGTAGATGAATTATAAATTCATTTTTTTTTGTAACCCTATACGAATAGGATAAATATAATATTTTCTTTAAGTTCTATTATCTTTTAGAGTGAAAGATGAGTTTGTGCTAGAAATTACATAATGAATGGAACTCTAATTGTCAAGTATATTTTTTTATTCTCTTATTATATGAAGAAATTAATTATTAAACTTTAGGTAAGGGATCCTAATTCTAAAAACATGTTATCCTAATACCTTATGTTTTGTTGAACCGATGATATTTTAAATCATCATAGATTGATGGCTTTGAGGCCCTAAATTCTACAATTTCTTGTGACTTATGACCTCAAAAACTCCATATAAATATTTACGTTTTTCCTCTAATTATGTGTCTTTAATTTTCACCAATGTTATCCTAATCGAGATCAAAATTTGGTGGTGACATTTTCATTCCCCTTTTCCTCTTATTAAGACTAAATTGTATTATCCTAATTTCTGATGGGGGTTTTCCCACAAAGGTATTTTCTATTTTCAACCTTTTATTTTCGAAAAACAATTTGTAATTACAAGGATGAAATTTATTGAAGGTGGTAAGAATGTAACACCCCAAGATTTCATAGTACATTATTTCTTCAAAGTAATTCAATAACATGCACTGCACACAACACTGAGTTCAAGCGCACCACAACTTACCAAACTAGCCGTTCAAAAGCATTTATGAATAGTATTAATTGAATTATGAAATTTATATAATCCTTATAATTTTAGAATCCATATTATGAGTTTCCTAGACATAATTTAAGAACAAATTCAATTTTTTCAGATGAAAGAAGTATTTTTCAAAAAAAAATGCAATTTTACCGCCTTTTAATCATGAACCCTTTTTAAATATAGTATTTGAAACTTTTATATATTAAATTTGACAAAATAAATATCTTCTTTAGAATCAGGACATAATACTTTAGTTTCAATAAATTTTTGTGATTTTTCTGATAACTTTCATATTTGGATGAATAGTGAAAATACTATATTTTAACTGAAAACAACTTATTCAATAAAAATTATTTATACTGTTGAATTATACATTTTAATGGTTTCGAGGTATAATTAGATTATATTTTTACCATTTAATCCAATTATGATCATTTTAAGTAATTCCACTTTGAAATTAGACATAAAAAAGTGTCAATCTTTTGATAGTTATTATTTCTTAAAAATATGATTTTTGGTTTTGACAACGGGAATTAATTTTAAATTAATTAATGCAACTTATATGTTTTGAAATTGGTAAAATAGAATTAATTTTTTGAATTCGGAATATCAAAATTAGCTTAGGGTGAATTTTTGGTATTTTTCTGAAAACATTCAATTTTTGATGAATAATGAAAAACAGTGAGTTATTGTTTAAAAGAGACTTTTTATGTAAATAATTCTTTATTTTATTTAAATTTATTTTAGTTCAATATAGATACATAATACCAATATAATTTCAATATAATTCATTGTAGTTAGTTTATAAAAATGTTAGATATATAAATATTTTATTGAAGTTTTTACCGTCTTTTACCCACCTCCTAGGAGCATTTGAAAATTTACCTAAAACTTAATTTTACCACTTCTGTGAGTTGAATTACAAAAATCTAAGAGACAAATTTAATATCAGTTAGTAAAATGCGGTTCAATAAGATGAAAATAATATTTCGTGAATAGTTACTTTTTACTTTTATTTACCATGACTAATAGTAAATAATGTAATTAAGGGTAAAAATGATATTATTATTACCCTAAAACATGTCCAAATTCTATTGGATAAGTATAATTCGATAAAAAAACAACCTTACGAATAAAATATGATCTTTTAGGTTCACTTGTATTATATTTGGACCTTTATTATTTAATTCAAAAAGAGTTAAAAGTGTTTAATTCAAAGTTTACTAACTAAAACATTTTTACTATAGGGTTATACATAAGATATATTTGACTATAAATATTCATTAGAAATATAAAACAATTTCCTAGATAATTTTTTTTATTTATAATTATTAGATATTAAATAATTTAATTTATTTTTGACACAATGATGATGAAATAATTACCTTTATAAAAAAAGATTAAGATAATTGACATTATAAATATCCAAATAAATGTAATTTGAGGCTTTTTATTAATTAAACTAATTTTATAGGTTAATATGACATGTTAGGGTTTTTTATATGAATTTTCTTCGAAGTAATAATGCAGTTATGAATTTATCAAAAACAAAATACAAAATAGTTTCAAAATTGACATAAAATAGTTTTTAAAACAAATATTATATTATTAATTGATATTCTATTCCTAAAAAACTAAGGATTGGCCAAAATACTTAGATAATGATAGTTGTATCATTAGTGAACAACTTGGGGTTCGGTTGGATGTTTATGGTATGTTCATTAACCATATAATAAAATAATACAAAGAGACAAGGTAAATGTCAAACTATTTATCTAATTGTTAAATCTAAAAGATAAAGTTAATATAGTGACCCAAACCTGTCCAAAACCTATTGGTTGAGTGGTGTTTGACCCATCCCCACCTTAACCATTAAATAATTTATTTTGGAGCCATTAGAAACCGAAAATTATTTTATTATAAAATAATATTTCTAGATTTTATGAAGGTGCCCCTCACCCCTCTTATAATAGGGCACTCGCCCTTCTCTCTAATTCACACCATCAATGCCATCTGGCTCAGCCAAACCCTTCCCAAATACCATCTCAACTATCCTACCTTCATCCTAGAGGTATTTGTTTTGTCATAAATCCAGCCTATGGAGCCCTTATTATCAAATAGAAAGAATAACCTGAAAGAGAGGTAAATATTTCATCACCTCTTTCATGTTCTTTTCTTCTTCCACTTCCTCTTTATTTGTTGTTTCAATTATAAAATAATAAATCCAATAACTTCTATATACTGTGATGTTATTATAAATATGTTAAAACCATATTCATTATTTTATCCATCCTTTAAATGACATATCACCATACGTGCGTACGTACAACTTACCGTCTCCACGTTGTGGTGTAATTATTATTCAATACATTATTATTTGGATGGGTATAATAATGATGTGTAATTGATGTAAATAATAAATATAACATGGTAATTATTCTGTATATATCATATAAAATCCAATTATATATTATTTTAATATCAAATGAATGATATTGTCACTCGTGCGTACATACGGAATACCATCTCCACGAACGCGATGAGATTCATTCCCCATCGTATACATTCAAGACATATTTTCATTAGATGATTAAAAATAATGTTTAAAAACTTCATATCATTATGAATATTAATAAGATACATCCTATCGATAACAAACATTACTTATGTAACAAAGCATATAAAGTAAAATGAATCAGTTAACACCCAAAATGACGATAATACTAAGATATTATTAACAAAGCAATGTTAAAAGATCATATATGATAGCATATTAATGTATATGATTCTTGTATAATTTAATAAAAACAGTTTCACCACTATACAAGAGGTTAACCTACCCTCGACCAAGGAAAATTACATGGTAAGGGTTAATCCAACAATCTCTTCATTATCTGAGGTTTTTTATACGTAATTATCTACTGGGACCTCTTTGTCATCCATATCCATGTTTCTTTAAAATTTATTTTAAAACATTATTACTATTTACTTGACAATGGGATAAATTAATTTATACCCATTTTTGAACTTATATGTTTTTAAATGAATCTTTTATTTGATTTCCATACAAGGTACTTTACGACCTTTTCGACAAAATTAAGGTAAGAATGACTTTTTTAACTTATATGGCGGGTGAAGTTATTCTCCGCCGTTTAACATCATCAAAGCTTCCCTTACAATCTTATAAGATTATTTTCAAATATAAATGTTTTATTTTATAATTTTGTGACTTTTAAATGATATCAAAATAGAAAGAGATATTTCTCTAAAAAGGTTTTGATTTAATCTATGTCAACATCTCTTGATGGATTTTAAGTTTGTTTGAAGTTGATTTATTATGATACAAAACATCCAGATTTTATTGAAGGTTTTGTGATATTTTTTACTGTGGATTTGTTATTTCATACAATTCATGGTTTATGAATAAAGTATTGAAATTTTTTATACCATATTTAATACGAATGTTTTTGTTATGTTTAAATATTTTCATTTGTAAAATGCATTGGAATTAGTAAGTGATGGGTGGAGCCCGCTATAGCTCCTCGATGCATCAGTAGGTCTCATGAGACAAACTAGTGTCTTCGAACAATGCCTTGAAAAAATCCTATTGGTAGTCTTGGAACAAGGCCTTGAATATGTGGTTATGAAAGTCTGGCATTATGCATTCCATCATTATGAAAGTGGCTATTGATATTGCATGTCATTATTCGGCTAGTAGAATATACATGTGTGTAGGTAAATGGAATTATTTGGATTTATATTTTCTATATTATGATGATGTTTATGTTGAGAGGGCTTTTGTTTTAGTTCTATACATTTCATTAAATGTTTATTCTTATTTAAGAAAGTTTCTGGTATATTGTTATCCTTACTGAGAAACTGAGATCACCCCTTTATATGTTTTATTTTTCCTAGGATGAGAAGAAGTATATTTTAACTGACCTACAAGGATAGTCTATGGGATCTCAGTGTTGTATATGGAAACAATGTAGTTGTAGTTTTCCATTTTATGATTTAATGTAAACCTTATGATTGTATCTAGTACTTCCAAGGATAACAAACTAATCCGTATTTCGAGATTTGATCTTTTATGATCATGCTAATGATACGTAATAATGCACTGACTCTGGGCTTCTGGGGTCAGGGAATTACAATCTGTCACTTGATACTCATGGTTGTTTTGATATGGTACTTTATTGAATGGGTACACCATGTTTTCTTCTGTTCACCCCTCTAAGAAAAATCCCTCAAACCATGATAGTATTTGAGTATGTGATTTTTCACTTGTTGTGACCATGGATATTTTCCAAGTTCCATCACTATAGTATTATCAAAACATAATTTGATAAGGTATTTAATGTTAGGTATCATATCAAGGTCATGGAAAAATGTTCATATCTAAAATGATTCTTTGGTTTCATAGTAATCCCTTATATACTTAGTATCTACTATAAAATCAACAATAATAGGCTAGTCTAAATTATTCAAAATCACAACTCCTCTATTGAGTGAAAAACATATCTTGGATATGAAAACATATCATTATGTTTTGTTTGAAAATTATCATCTGTATAACCCCTAATGACTAGATACTCGTCTCGTATATACACTAAGAACATATACCTATTCTCAGATAATTATGTATATCATTAACGTTAGATAAATGTTGTTCTCCTGGACCTTATTGATATTTTAATTCAATGTTCAATGTGTATGAAACTTCAAGTATAGTATATAACACATCATAGATGATTGATACTATCATCAAAGCATATGGGAACTTACGCATTCCCACTTTCACAAATTTTTTCTTTATGACACATTTTCTTAGAAATATGTAGACCATGTGAAACTAGAACCAATCCCCTATTGGATTGTTCTATATTAAATCTATTTAGTATTTGGTTAACTAATGTACATTGACTTGGTCCAAGAGGCATATTTTATCTATAAGAAATGATCATGACCCCTGTAATATAGATTTATTCACCTAAGTCCTTTATAGATAAACAAATTTTTAACAAGTAATTAATAGGATGTTAGACTGGTATGGTATTTGCAATAATTAATATGTCATAAGCATAAACAACTAGGATAACTACCATGTTTCCACTAAAAATAGTGTAAAAAACATGGATCACATTAGTTCTTAATGAAACTAAATTCTTCTTATAGATTCATCAAATCAAATGTTCTAGGACCTAGATACTTGCTTCAATCTATATATGGATTTATCAAACTTGAATCATTCCTCGCATTAGTTATTTTTGGTATCACCTAGAGTTATAAATGTAACACCCGAGACTTTTATGTTATCATCAAAGGAATCTTTTTCTACACAACACTTGTTTGGCTTGCTTTACACGCAATCGCGACCTTCCTCGATAGCTTGCGTCGTACGCAATACCGAGTTTCACTAAACAACAATATGCTATTAAAACTAGCCGTTATGAATAGTAATAACCACTTTTTGAAATTTTATAAATTTTATTTTTCAAAATGGACTTCATTTTTGGACTCAGAATATCGAAATTAGCCTAGGGTGAAATTTTGGTATTTTTCTGAAAACTTTCAATTTTTGATGAATAGTGAAACCACTAAGTGGTAGGTTAAAAACTGAATTTTGCATAAAACTTAATTTTACCGCTTCTGTGAATGGAATTTCAAAAATCCGAGAGACACGGTTAATATCAAGGACTAAAATGTGGTTCAATGAGATGAAAATAATTTTTTGGTGAATAGTAACTTTTTACTATTTTTACCGCGGTTAATAGTAAATAGGGTAACTAAGGGTAAATATGATATTAATATTACCCTAACACATGTCCTAATTCTATTGGACAAGTGTAATTCGACCAAAAACAAACTTAGGAATAAAATATGACCATTTAGGCCCACTTGGATTAGATTAGAACATTTATTATTAATTTATTTAAAGAAGGGTTAAAATAGTTAAAATCAAAGTTTAATAAGTAAATCATTTTTAATATAGGGTTATACATAAGATAAATTCGATTTTAAATATTCATTAGAAAGCTAAAAAGATTTCCTACATGATGGTATTTTATTTGTAATTTTTAGACATCAAATAATTTAATTTAATTATGACACAAAGATGATGCAGTAATTATCTTATTAATGAAATATTGAAAAAATTGATAATATAAATACCAAAATAAATGTAATTTGAGACTTTTTATGAATTCCACTAATTTTCTAGGTTACTATGATATATTATTAATGATTTAATTAACTTGGTTCGAACATATAATTCTGTTATGACTTTCAAAAAAATCATATATCAAATAGTGTCAAAATTGACACAAAATAGTTTTTAAATCAAATATTATATTATTAATTGTTATTTTATTCCTAAAAATCTATGGTTCGGCCAAATGACTTAGATAAGGATATATATATTAATAATAAACAATTTGGGGTTCGTTTGGCATGTTATAGTAAGTGTATTAACCATATAGTGAAAGAAAACAAAAAGAAACGGTAAAAGTTAAATTAATTAACTTAGAGTTAAATCTAATTGATAAGGTTAAAATAATACCCTAAACTTGTCTAAATCCTATTGGTTGATAGGATTTCGACCCATCCCCACTTTAGCTTCGAAATAAGACCCTTTGGAACCATTATAAACCGATTTTGACTTTAATATAAAATAATATTTTGAGATATTCCTAAGGTGCCCCTCTCCTCCCTTATAAAAGGGCACCTCCTCCCCCTCCTCCTCACACCAATTTGAGCACTCAAGCTCGGCCAACCCCTGCCATTTTCTCCTCTCCACTTCCCTAGAATAATCCTAGAGGTCCTGGTCTTCTCCAAAGACCAATCTTAGTTCCTTAAGTGGAGGATTCAAAGAGGCGTTCCAAAGAAGAGGTAATATCCATTACCGATCTTTTCAATTTCATTCTTCTTCAACTTCTTCTTCTTTAGTTGTTTCATGATAAAGTAATAACATCAGTATTACTTACATACTGATATGTTATTATAAATATGAAACAACCCTAATTCACCTTCTATCCATCCTACGGAAAAAATGAAATCACCGCGCGTGCGTACGTACGGAATACCGTCTCCACGCCGTGGTGTAATCTATTTTCCACCATCACCTTACAAGGATGGGTATAATGGTGTAATGAGTAACTATATATGATTATTATTAAGTAATATTGATACTGAAATAATATATATATATATACTCCAATACAATTCCACGATCATAGGAACGATATCATCACTCGTGCGTACGTACGGAATACCGTCTCCACGATGTGATGCGACTCGTTCTACATGATCTTCATTTCATAATGATTATATAAATGAATTGAATGAATGAATATGGTATATACTACACTAATACCATTCTGGAAATGAATTATCTATAACCTAAAGATAAGAATAAGAATTTATTCGACAAAACACGCATAAGAACAAAAAGTTATAAAGACCCGAGTAACAAGTAACAATGAAATATTACTAACAAGAAGCTAATAATATGACCATATATGATATCATATAAATATGTATGATTCTGGAATAAGTCAATAACATTATTTAAACCATTATACAGGAGCTTCGGACACGTACAAAGCAAATTGGACCTAAGGTAAGGGAAATATCACAATCTCATTTTTATCCGAGATTGTTTATTCGTAAGTATTTACTGGGGTGTATTTTATCATCCACATCCATGTTCCCTCAATATGAAATATTGTTTCCATCCACTTTCAATAGTTTAAATCCAATTTTACCCTTAGGTGAGTTTTTAGTAAAGAATATGAAAGGAATCTTTTGTCGTTTTTCCGTACGAGGTACTTTTTGACTTTTCCGACAAAAGTACGAAGAATGTTTTTTTTTTAACTTATACGGCATGAATGGATTTTTAAAACATTATTTCCAAGAAGCTTCCTTTACAAGTTTTCAAGTTTATTTTTAATCAACTTCTTTTATTTTAAAGTTGTATGACATGTTATGAAAGGAAAATTGTTTTTGAAGAAGAAAGGATATTTTCCTCAAGAATTCAATACAAGTGTTTTATCAAAATTATTTTCCATCTAAGATAATAAAGGGTTCTGTTTCTATCCATATTTTTACATTGGTTTGACTATGTTGTGATGGAATTATGTTTATGAATTCCTTTATCATATATGAATTTATTTATGATGTCATGATGTTTCAAGAATCCCATTTTTGTTATATGTGTTATGCGATGATGTATGTTTTATGATTATGTGGCACACATAAGAAAGGATTCATTATAAGATGGGTGGGACCTATATCTCCCTCCAATGCATTGGGTAAAGATTTTATATCTCATGAGATAGGCATGGCTGGGACGGAAGGTTATTTCGGTTCAGTGATACAGGACTGAAACGAGGAGTGAACTCGGTTCAGAAAGGGACTTTGTCCACTAAGATAGTCTTGGCAATGAGTCATGACTAACAAGAAATGATTTTCCATGATTATGTGTGCATGCCACAAAGTTTCAAGTTTTATGTTATGATTATGGGGATCTCATTTTCACTTCTATGATTTATTCCATGTTAAGATATTATGATCTCTTTTGCAGGTTTTGATCTTCATAAAGATATGATATGATTTTTATTTCCTTTATTTGCCCTTGCTGAGCATTTGAGCTCACCCTTTTATGTTTTCTTTTCCCCAGGTCAGGAAGATGGATATTAAATTGAATATGCTAAAAGGGACCCTAGATATGATGAAATAAACGGGAGATACTGTAGAAGATTTATGAACCAGTTGTTTATGTTTCCCAGTTTCTAAAGACACTATACCTATACGGTCCTTTGTGGTTTTGTCATATGTTGTAATAAATGTGCTTCAATTTTGAAGTATTAACAATGTATGTAAAGTATGGGTCGTTATAGTTGGTATCAGAGGAAAGGTATAGTCAACCTTTGGAAACTAGGATGTGAAAGCCTTAGTAAGAACCCAAAGGATAAGTCTAAGCATAGAACACAATCTTAGTGTTTTAGAAATGGCCTTGAATAACCTAGGATAAGACCTTAAGCATGAAAATTTTATTCTTGAATTATGTGGTTTCCTATTATAATTAGTGTTGCTCACACTATTCTTCTTGGTTTTAGTCAATGGCTGGAACCCGAAGGAACCGTGTTAATGCGGAATGCGATGGGCAATGCAATGATTGTCCCCCTGAGCAACCAAACGATATGGGAGCTGGAATGCAAAATCTTGTAGCCATGCTCACACAACTTTCTCAAGCTATGAATCATGCAGGATTTCCAAACGAGCAAAGGAGGGAGCAACATTCTGTTGAATCCTTCATGAGGCAGCGTCCACCTTCTTTCAGCGGGTCTACTGATCCATTAGTTGCTGAACAATGGATTAGTACTACTGAAAAGATATTTTCAGTTCTTCAATGTTCTGAGCATGATAAAGTCATCCTAGCAGTGTATCGTTTGGAAGGAGATGCTGATCAATGGTGGAATCTTGTTAAGAATACGAGGCAAAGGGATGAAATTGAGTCTATGGAATGGGACGAGTTCAAGAACTTATTTTTCAATAAGTACTTCCCTCGTATTCTCCGAACAAAGATGGAGAAAGAGTTCCTTGAACTGAAGCAAAGGGATGATGAATCTGTTAGTACCTATGAAGCAAATTTTACAAGACTTGCAAGGTACGCTTCTGGTATTATTATCCAACCTGAGAGTAAGATCGATCGATTCTTTAGTGGCTTAAAACCAATTCTTCGAAGGGCGTTAGCCATAAGGGACTTCAATAGCTACGAGGAAATCGTTCGATGTGCTCTCAAAGTCGAGATGGAGATTGGAGTAACCCATCAGTCACATGGGTTTGATAAGAAGAGGAAGATGGAATTCAAAGAAAAATCTAAAGAGCACACGGAAAAGAAGATGAACTTTCCCTTATGCTCAAAGTGTGGAAAGAAACATGGAGGGAGTTGTCTTAAAGGGACAAGTAAATGTTTTAAATGTGGAAAGGAAGGTCATCGGGCATTTGAATGCCGTGATAATGGGAAGAAGATGTCTAATGACGCAAACAAAGGAAGGGATACACAGAATGAACCTACAACACTTCAATGTTTCAAGTGCAAGGAGATGGGGCATTATGCCAATCAATGCCCAAATCCAAGGGTTGATGATGATGGTCGACGTCAACAAACTCTTAAGGCTAAAGACAAAGGAAAGTCACATGCAATTTCTATCAGCGAGGTGGAGTACGATAACGATGTGGTGAAAGGTACACTTACCACCCACTCTAAAGTAGCAAATGTTTTATTTGATTCTGGATCCACCCACTCTTTTATTTCTGAAAAATTTTCTAAGGGTATCACCGTATTACCTCAACAATTAGATGTTGAGTTAGCTGTGACAACACCTAATGGCACATCAATCGCATCAGAAGTTTATAATTCTTCTCCGATCGAAGTTTGTGGGAAAGTGCTTCCTGCAAATCTTGTGATCCTTCCTTTAGTGGAATTTGATGTGATTCTTGGCATGGATTGGCTTTCTCTACATAGAGCTCATATCGATTGCCAAAGAAGGGAAGTCACATTTCATATTCCAGATCAATCTACGATCGTCTATCAATGCAAGGATGAACATAACCTTCCAGTGGAAATTTCTTCCATCTTATGGGTATTGATTCCACTAAATGAAGGTTATTTATCTCAAATGGTTGGTGAGAAACTCACGATTAAGAATATTCCCATTGTACGGGAGTTTGATGATGTCTTTCCGGAGGAATTACCGGGTCTTCCACCAAATCGTGAAGTTGAGTTTTCAATAGAACTCGTACCGGGTGCTTTGCCTATTTCAAAGACACCTTATAGAATGGCCCCAATTGAGTTGCAGGAATTGAAGAAGCAACTCCAAGAGAATCTTGATAAGGGATTCATACGCCCTAGTGCGTCACCTTGGGGAGCACCTGTTCTATTTGTTAAGAAGAAAGATGGATCAATGAGACTCTGCATTGATTATCAAGAACTTAACAAGATCACTATCAAGAACAAATATCCTCTCCCACGCATTGATGACTTATTTGACCAACTACGCGGAGCTCAATACTTTTCCAAGATTGATCTTTGTTCAGGGTATCATCAATTAAGGTTCAAAAGGGAGGATATACCAAAGACGGCTTTCCGTACAAGGTATGGACACTATGAATTTATAGTGATGCCATTTGGTCTTACTAATGCCCCTGCTATCTTCATGGATCTAATGAATAGAGTCTTTAGAGACTATCTTGATCAATTTGTGGTAGTCTTTATAGACGATATTCTTGTCTATTCAAAGAGCAAGGAAGAGCATGAAGATCACTTGAGAATTATATTGAAGACCCTGAGAAAGGAGAAGCTTTATGCCAAATTTACCAAGTGTGAATTTTGGCTTCAAAAAGTTGCATTTTTGGGTCATATAATCTCAAAAGAGGGGATATCTGTGGATCCAGCAAAAACAGAGGTTATCGAAAGATGGTCAAGACCAACAACAGTAACTGAGATCCGAAGTTTTCTTGGTTTGGCTGGATATTATCGACGTTTTGTAAAAGATTTTTCACGATTATCTAATCCACTCACCAAGTTGACTCGGAAAGGAGTTAAGTTTGTCTGGACAGAGGAATGTGAAGAGAATTTCAAGGAGTTGAAAAGAAGGTTATCCAGTGCACCTGTGCTCACACTGCCTTGTAGTGGAGAAAGGTTTGTGATCTACAGTGATGCATCCAAGAAGGGATTGGGGTGTGTTCTTATGCAAAATGATATGGTGATAGCTTATGCCTCACGACAGTTGAAAATCCATGAGCAAAATTACCCAACACATGATTTGGAGTTGGCTGCGGTAATCTTTGCATTAAAGATTTGGAGGCATTACCTTTATGGTGAAAGGTGTGATATTTATACTGATCATAAAAGTTTAAAGTATATTTTCACACAAAAGGAGTTGAATATGCGTCAAAGAAGATGGTTGGAGCTGATTAAGGATTATGACTGCTCAATCCATTACCACCCTGGGAAAGCAAACAAGGTGGCAGATGCATTAAGTCGACAAGACCATGCTAGTTTATCCATGATGAGGATCACAAAAGATCCAATATTTATGGATTTACAAAGGATGGATCTTGGAATTATAATGGAAAGGGAAAAATCTTATCTTTCCCAAATGAATGTTCAACCATCTATACATGTGAAGATTAAAGAGGCACAGAAAGAAGATGTCGAGTTACAAAAGAAGGTGAGAAATGTTCCTGAATTCAACCTTGATTGTGATGGGATAATAAAGTTCAGGAATCGGGTTTGCGTTCCTCCCATCCCCTAATTAAAGAATGAGCTGCTGGATGAGGCTCATAGTTCATCATTCTCTATTCATCCTGGAAGCACGAAGATGTATAGGGACCTGAAAGAGTACTTCTGGTGGGATGGCATGAAAAGAGATGTTGCTGAATATGTCTCTCGATGCTTGATTTGTCAACAAGTTAAAGCTGAGAGACAGAAGTCTAAGGGGATGTTACAACCATTACCCATACCCGAATGGAAATGGGAAAACATCACTATGGACTTTGTCACAGGACTTCCTAAAACATCCAAAGGCAATTATGCTATCTGGGTCATAGTTGATCGTCTTACAAAGTCTGCACACTTCATTGCTATTAGAGAGGATTTCTCTCTAGATCAGCTTGCCAGGATATATGTAAAGGAAGTGGTAAGATTGCATGGAGTACCACTTTCTATTATATCTGATCGAGATCCGAGATTTACCTCGAAGTTCTGGCGAAGTCTTCAGCATACTCTGGATACAGAGTTGAGTTTCAGCACTGCTTATCATCCCCAGACAGACGGTCAGTCTGAGAGAACAATTCAAACCCTAGAAGATATGTTGAGAGCTTGCTCTATGGATTTCAAAGGAGGTTGGGATCAACACCTACCTTTGGTGGAATTTTCTTATAATAATAGCTTTCACTCCAGTATTCAGATGGCTCCTTATGAAGCTCTCTATGGAAAGAAATGCAGGACTCCAACTTGCTGGGATGAAGTTGGGGAAAGAAAGCTATTAGGACCTGATCTCGTTGATGAAATGGCAGAAAAGGTTAGATCTATTCAACAACACATAAGAGCAGCTCAGAGTCGACAGAAAAGTTATGCCGACAACCGAAGAAAAGACCTAGAGTTTGAAGTGGGCGATAAAGTGTTCTTACGAATATCTCCCTGGAAGAGGGTTATGAGATTTGGAAAGAAGGGGAAGTTGAGCCCTAGATATATCGGTCCTTTTGAAATACTGGATCGTGTTGGGAAGGTAGCTTACCGATTGGCGCTTCCACCGAATCTCTCTCAAGTTCACGATGTGTTCCACGTATCTCTCCTGAGAAAGTACATACCAGATCCTTCACATGTACTCAGCTCAGAAGTTGTACCGCTGGAGCAAGATCTTTCTTATGAAGAACAGCCGATAGAGATTCTAGATCGTAGCGAAAAAGTCCTACGAAACAAGACCACTCGCTTGGTGAAAGTTTTATGGAGAAACCACCAACTTGAAGAAGCTACATGGGAGCTTGAGGATATGATGAGGGAGAAGTATCCTCATTTGTTTGTTGCAAAGTGACGAATTTCGAGGGCGAAATTCTTTTTAAGGGGGGTAGAATGTAACACCCGAGACTTTTATGTTATCATCAAAGGAATATTTTTCTACACAACACTTGCTTGGCTTGCTTTACACGCAATCGCGGCCTTCCTCGATAGCTTGCGTCGTACGCAATACCGAGTTTCACTAAACAACAATATGCTATTAAAACTAGCCGTTATGAATAGTAATAACCACTTTTTGAAATTTTATAAATTTTATTTTTCAAAATGGACTTCATTTTTGGACTCAGAATATCGAAATTAGCCTAGGGTGAAATTTTGGTATTTTTCTGAAAACTTTCAATTTTTGATGAATAGTGAAACCACTAAGTGGTAGGTTAAAAACTGAATTTTGCATAAAACTTAATTTTACCGCTTCTGTGAATGGAATTTCAAAAATCCGAGAGACACGGTTAATATCAAGGACTAAAATGTGGTTCAATGAGATGAAAATAATTTTTTGGTGAATAGTAACTTTTTACTATTTTTACCGTGGTTAATAGTAAATAGGGTAACTAAGGGTAAATATGATATTAATATTACCCTAACACATGTCCTAATTCTATTGGACAAGTGTAATTCGACCAAAAACAAACTTAGGAATAAAATATGACCATTTAGGCCCACTTGGATTAGATTAGAACATTTATTATTAATTTATTTAAAGAAGGGTTAAAATAGTTAAAATCAAAGTTTAATAAGTAAATCATTTTTAATATAGGGTTATACATAAGATAAATTCAATTGTAAATATTCATTAGAAAGCTAAAAAGATTTCCTACATGATGGTATTTTATTTGTAATTTTTAGACATCAAATAATTTAATTTAATTATGACACAAAGATGATGCAGTAATTATCTTATTAATGAAATATTGAAAAAATTGATAATATAAATACCAAAATAAATGTAATTTGAGACTTTTTATGAATTCCACTAATTTTCTAGGTTACTATGATATATTAGTAATGATTTAATTAACTTGGTTCGAACATATAATTCTGTTATGACTTTCACAAAAATCATATATCAAATAGTGTCAAAATTGACACAAAATAGTTTTTAAATCAAATATTATATTATTAATTGTTATTTTATTCCTAAAAATCTATGGTTCGGCCAAATGACTTAGATAAGGATATATATATTAATAATAAACAATTTGGGGTTCGTTTGGCATGTTATAGTAAGTGTATTAACCATATAGTGAAAGAAAACAAAAAGACACGGTAAAAGTTAAATTAATTAACTTAGAGTTAAATCTAATTGATAAGGTTAAAATAATACCCTAAACTTGTCTAAATCCTATTGGTTGATAGGATTTTGACCCATCCCCACTTTAGCTTCGAAATAAGACCCTTTGGAACCATTATAAACCGATTTTGACTTTAATATAAAATAATATTTTGAGATATTCCTAAGGTGCCCCTCTCCTCCCTTATAAAAGGGCACCTCCTCCCCCTCCTCCTCACACCAATTTGAGCACTCAAGCTCGGCCAACCCCTGCCATTTTCTCCTCTCCACTTCCCTAGAATAATCCTAGAGGTCCTGGTCTTCTCCAAAGACCAATCTTAGTTCCTTAAGTGGAGGATTCAAAGAGGCGTTCCAAAGAAGAGGTAATATCCATTACCGATCTTTTCAATTTCATTCTTCTTCAACTTCTTCTTCTTTAGTTGTTTCATGATAAAGTAATAACATCAGTATTACTTACATACTGATATGTTATTATAAATATGAAACAACCCTAATTCACCTTCTATCCATCCTACGGAAAAAATGAAATCACCGCGCGTGCGTACGTACGGAATACCGTCTCCACGCCGTGGTGTAATCTATTTTCCACCATCACCTTACAAGGATGGGTATAATGGTGTAATGAGTAACTATATATGATTATTATTAAGTAATATTGATACTGAAATAATATATATATATACTCCAATACAATTCCACGATCATAGGAACGATATCATCACTCGTGCGTACGTACGGAATACCGTCTCCACGATGTGATGCGACTCGTTCTACATGATCTTCATTTCATAATGATTATATAAATGAATTGAATGAATGAATATGGTATATACTACACTAATACCATTCTGGAAATGAATTATCTATAACCTAAAGATAAGAATAAGAATTTATTCGACAAAACACGCATAAGAACAAAAAGTTATAAAGACCCGAGTAACAAGTAACAATGAAATATTACTAACAAGAAGCTAATAATATGACCATATATGATATCATATAAATATGTATGATTCTGGAATAAGTCAATAACATTATTTAAACCATTATACAGGAGCTTCGGACACGTACAAAGCAAATTGGACCTAAGGTAAGGGAAATATCACAATCTCATTTTTATCCGAGATTGTTTATTCGTAAGTATTTACTGGGGTGTATTTTATCATCCACATCCATGTTCCCTCAATATGAAATATTGTTTCCATCCACTTGCAATAGTTTAAATCCAATTTTACCCTTAGGTGAGTTTTTAGTAAAGAATATGAAAGGAATCTTTTGTCGTTTTTCCGTACGAGGTACTTTTTGACTTTTCCGACAAAAGTACGAAGAATGTTTTTTTTTAACTTATACGGCATGAATGGATTTTTAAAACATTATTTCCAAGAAGCTTCCTTTACAAGTTTTCAAGTTTATTTTTAATCAACTTCTTTTATTTTAAAGTTGTATGACATGTTATGAAAGGAAAATTGTTTTTGAAGAAGAAAGGATATTTTCCTCAAGAATTCAATACAAGTGTTTTATCAAAATTATTTTCCATCTAAGATAATAAAGGGTTCTGTTTCTATCCATATTTTTACATTGGTTTGACTATGTTGTGATGGAATTATGTTTATGAATTCCTTTATCATATATGAATTGATTTATGATGTCATGATGTTTCAAGAATCCCATTTTTGTTATATGTGTTATGCGATGATGTATGTTTTATGATTATGTGGCACACATAAGAAAGGATTCATTATAAGATGGGTGGGACCTATATCTCCCTCCAATGCATTGGGTAAAGATTTTATATCTCATGAGATAGGCATGGCTGGGACGGAAGGTTATTTCGGTTCAGTGATACAGGACTGAAACGAGGAGTGAACTCGGTTCAGAAAGGGACTTTGTCCACTAAGATAGTCTTGGCAATGAGTCATGACTAACAAGAAATGATTTTCCATGATTATGTGTGCATGCCACAAAGTTTCAAGTTTTATGTTATGATTATGGGGATCTCATTTTCACTTCTATGATTTATTCCATGTTAAGATATTATGATCTCTTTTGCAGGTTTTGATCTTCATAAAGATATGATATGATTTTTATTTCCTTTATTTGCCCTTGCTGAGCATTTGAGCTCACCCTTTTATGTTTTCTTTTCCCCAGGTCAGGAAGATGGATATTAAATTGAATATGCTAAAAGGGACCCTAGATATGATGAAATAAACGGGAGATACTGTAGAAGATTTATGAACCAGTTGTTTATGTTTCCCAGTTTCTAAAGACACTATACCTATACGGTCCTTTGTGGTTTTGTCATATGTTGTAATAAATGTGCTTCAATTTTGAAGTATTAACAATGTATGTAAAGTATGGGTCGTTATAATAAACCCTTTGGGTTTTGTCATGTAGACATATTCCTTAAAGTTCTCATCGAGGAAAGTTTTTTGGAATCTATCTTTCAAATTGGATAGTCATGGTACGCTACTATGAAAAGTATAATTCTGATGGATTTGAACATGAAAACTGGTGAAAATGATTCATCATAAACAATTCAGTGACTCTATTTAAACCCTTTTGGAAACAAACCTTTCACTATAGGTCTTTAATTTTCCTCCCACTCCAAATTTTCTCTTGAATATCCATTTTTACCCTATGGGATTTACGTAAACTATTGCATCAACCAAAACCCAAATATGGTTCTGAAATATAGAATCCATTTCATAATTCATGGCTTCATTTTATCTTGCAGATTCTAATATCTCTAATTCCACTTTATGTGAGAGAGGTTCATCATTTTCATCAAATAATTAGTCACCAACCTTGGTGGTTATAAAATCATATCTCTCTCTTTCTCTTACCTATGTAGTTCTCAAATTTTCTACATGTGTTTCATGAAATAATTTTTCTATGGGTTATTATGGAATATTTTGTACCAAATCATGTGTATCTTGAGCACCAAATTCATTGATGTAAATATTTCTCCAAATATCAATTTTTATGGATGTTCTCCCTCTTAATAAACACAGATTTTCTAGCAATAATCAAAAAATTATTTGACGGTTTGTATAGGTATTATCCCTTTCTTTCTTTAAGATTCCTTATAAAGATTAATTTTTTTTGTTGAGGTGATATTTTATTATCTAATAAGCCTATAACAAATGCTTCACAACACCATACACATGTATATGAAAATACAGGTTTCTTTCCACTCCATAAATTGAAGTGAATTTCATTTTCAATATTAGTTGTTTATTAGTTTTGTGTTTATATCATAGTTTTTAATTCATATACCCAAATAGACAATTGAATAACTTCCTGAATCAACATCAACTATAGCATTTCTAACGATGTGTGGTTCCTCAATTCAATAACATCATTCCACTATGGTTTTTATGGGGGAGTGATTTGGGATTGAATCCCAAACACCCATAAAACCTCAATAAACTCTTAGTTAAGGTATTCTACACCACGATCAAATTTATGATTTTTTATCTTCTTTCCAAGTTAATTCTATACATCATTCTTAAATTTATTTCATTTATTAAAGGACACATACTTATACTTCATCAAGTAGACAAAGACAAAACATATCAAGTCATTGGTATAATTTATTTAGTAAAAATACGCACCTCTAGCTTTTACTAGAAATGGTCCACACATGTCATTGTGTACCAATCCAATAATATGTGTGTCTCTTTCTTCCTTTCCCTCAAATGGTGGTTTGGTCATTTTTCTGGGTAAACAACCATGACATATTTTAATTGGTTTTACCTAAAAAGAAAATAAATAACAACCTTGATAGAGCTTTATCAAAATCTTCACATTTATATAACCAATACAGTGATTACATCGTTTGGTCTTAAATTAGTCATGTAAATATGATTCATTATCTATTTCTAATAATTGGTTTTAGTAATTTAATACACACAGACTGTTATTTAAATATTCCATACCATAACATATGTTAAATTTATAGACAAACAAATTTTATTAACAAATTTTTAAATAAAGAAATATATATGTTCACGGTATAAAAATTTTGTAATCAGTAATAGTTATTACATAATTGAAATCCCTTAAAACCAATATAATTATTTTTTTCAATTAAATGTGGTAGTCAAAATTGGTCAGACCATCCATCCCTACAAAATTGGTAGCTCATAAATCCACCTCTATTCTATTGATATTATGAGATCTTATTGTTTTATGTTTTTAAGTATATATGTGAGTAAAAAAATATGTATCTAATACCCAATGTGTAGATATTGAAATATTACACTCGATTGTGAATTCAACTCAACTTACCCTTGGTTTATGGTGTAGATATTCTTCTATTGTCCACTCCTTACAAATTCAAAACATGAATCATCTTTTTCATTTACCTACATTTGGATCTTCCTCTTCTTAGAAGGATGGTGCTCAATAGCCTAATAAATTTTATGAGTCTTGGTCTCCTTTACATAGTTATTCCTTTTTTATCCACCATAAGGACTACGGGTTTCTCATGCCCAATGTTCATATCCACTTGTAGAATCAGAGTATGAATTTCAGAAAGAATTTTCCCATTATTTCTCATGATATAATGAAAAATAAAACTAGATAAGGAGTTAGGTGGTGAGGAAAGTATGAGATAATTCTGCAACTAAAATAGGAATATAATCCCATATATTTCTAACTATTCGATGAATCTAATGGTTTTGAATACAATATGACAAACTAGTTCCAAATCTCTGTGATTTGTTGTAAACAATGAATATGAGATATCATGTCTCTTTTTTATCACATTATCTTGATAGATATCCTTAAGTTGATACATCATGATACACAAATCAATGTTTTCATGTTGCTTCAAAAGTTGATCAGTCTTGGATGATGGAATGAAAAACTGAACATGTATGGAATAATTAAATTTTTTCTCATAGAGAGATAATTTTTCATGACTAGCCTCATTACCTATTTCATCAATAATT
The DNA here is from genome assembly GCA_963277665.1 of Viscum album. Taxonomy (NCBI): domain Eukaryota; kingdom Viridiplantae; phylum Streptophyta; class Magnoliopsida; order Santalales; family Viscaceae; genus Viscum; species Viscum album. The sequence goes on along the minus strand of CAUJRU010000244.1, from coordinate 113,279 downwards.
GGTTCTTCTAGGACATATAATTTTCTTTTATGTGGAAGGACAACACATAAACACCTCTTCCGCTCATTGATTTTATTTCTAGTGAAAAGGTTATCCTTCTCTACTATGAAATGTAGTGATATATTTAAAGTTAGTTTTTATATTATTGTCTAAAAATAATATGGGTAGTGTTTTATTACATTATCTAATATAGTTTTGACAAATAAACAAAGTATTGTATTTATTAATCACCCACTATTTTAGAAAAACCAAATATCCAACATCATTAGAATTGAAATATCATGTCTCTTAGACATTCTAGTAGAAATAATCCATATTACCTTTCTCATAACCCTGTCATTTGTTAGCCCTGAAATTTTATGATTATTAGGTAGGGAAAAACTACAATAACTCGTTGTTCGTTTATTAGTTGATTGTACTCCTTAATCCTAAAATATATGAATTTAAATTCCTCAAACTTTACCTCTTAGTGACATGAGGTCTTGATTTGGAATTCAACCTTTTAGGTGAACTAAGTTAAGTAAACACAAATCATTATGTTATAATTCCACGATAATTGAAAGAACCCCTACTTTGATTGGTCAATCACTTTGAACCGTGGTTAAATTTTTGCAGAAGTGTTGGAAGGCTATACCAAAATAATTTTTATAATTGAGGAATTTTATCATCATGTGTATGTTTAAATTTAATGTATTTGTTATATTCTTTTTAATATTAAGTGTTTTTACTTAGTTGATTAACTATGTTTTACATAATGTTTATTCATAAGTAAATTTATATTATTTCTATATTGCATACATGTTAATTCAATAAATCTTGTGATGATAATAAAAAAATCCTTAATGAAATTACAATGAAAATTTTCATAAATAATGTTATAAATTTTTAGGGCCATGAGATTTTACTAATAGTAATTTTATCTAGTAGATGACAAAATAACCATCGACCTAGTGGAAAACACCTTGAACCATTTATGGTTCATGTTGCATCTTTCCACCAGTACCCCTACATATCTCTCTTGGATTGGTTTTTCCTAAACTCATAGCTTGTACCAGATCCACTCTCTTGGGATATCGATCCATTACATATTTGTTTACTCAAATTAAAGTGAATGGAACCAAATAATTGGTTAAGGGGATTACATAAGAGAAACCATAGGCAGATAATACCATACCTAATGAGATGAAATATGAAGCACATACCAAAAATTTAATATAATAATAAATTAAAAGAAACCAATCACATAAATTTTTTATTAGGTTCATGATCATCAACATGAATGTAATTTATTACACATTTAATAAAATTTTCATTCAATTATAATCATTCTTATTTAATATAAATCATGCTTGAATCAATTAATTATCATATTTAATTAATCAATTATTTTATATTAATTATATATAAATTTTATTAATATTATCATCCATAATAATTTTAAAAAAACAAATAACTTTATTTAAAATTAAATGTATACAAAAAAATATACATTCGAGGCAACATAGTCAGTACCTAGCTAAACTACCCAACGTGTATTATACAATTATACCGTTAAAACTTGTGAAATGAGTTATAAATGGCCTATGATATATTTTAATGGATTTTACTATCAATAAAATGACTGCACAAAACACATGGTATTTATGTAGTGTGTTATTCTTAAATACACGCAAAGTTATAACTGTAATATGACTAATACATGATATAAACATATGAACATTATGAAAAAATTAATTAGACACACACACACACATACACAGATATATATATATATATAAATACACATTTCATGTGCTATCAACTTAATGACCACACTAAACACATTTTGATAATGTTTGAATAGAACAATAAATTAACATTCAATTATGCCAAATTTAATAAAATTACATGTCAGGTACATCGAAGTAACATAGTGTTTATTATTATCACATGTTATTTATGGAACACACGTAGGGGCTCACCATGTTATCCTTTCATGAAAAAATTTGTTGTACAGAGTGTGTAAATGACATATACGACATGTGTTCTCAGAGTTACATGGTCACTGGTCAATTAGGTCGTGTAAAATGATACACGAATCATCTATGGATAAAGAAATACATGTCGGGTTTTAAAGAAACATGGAAGGTACTCAGTATTACCCTGTACTAGGGTGGCTTGGTCAATATCTAGTGGGTAAATAAATTCACCATGTGTAATAAATATAGATAGATTAAATTAATTGTGAATTAATTTAGTGTGGATTAAACAGTAATACATGACATGTGCATCGGGGTTACATAGTGATTACTTTTGTGTTTTATGACCAAACTCCTTGGCACCTCATGATAGTGTCTTTGAATATATTTAATTCATAAAATTAGTAGATTTGATTTATAGTTAATTTAAGTAATTAAAGATATACCATGAAATAAATTATTTCATTGTTGATGGATCTTTCAATGTATCTACATCGTATTACCATTTTATAATAGTAATCAAGAGTATATTCCCTACAATGGTGATCCACATGTGTTCCATGAACATCCAAACTTCATTGTAGGTATCTCTGGGTTCTAGCATAGCATATCCTAACACTTCCATTGGTCACCTTGGATCTCCCTAAGAATCACATCATGTAAGGGTTCTTTTTTATCTCTCTAGACATGATAGTGGTGGTGGAGGATGATCTCTCTCCATTCTTGATAGTGTTCTTAGAGGGGGATCTCTTTTATAATTTTAGAGGATTCTCCCTAGATCTATTCGTGCTTAACACAAATCAATTATCCCTATAAAAAGTAATATAATACATTTTATATACCTCTAGGGTTAGAAAATATTAATTTTATATACACCATTATTTTTTTATCATTGGGGAACCCCATGTCTATAATAATAAAAATATTATTATTATTTCATGACCTGTAAAAAACATTAAAATTCAATTAAATATTATTTATACAAATAAAATTTCATATAGATTATTTCCCATTGGACCACTAAAATTTGTATTTTATTCCGCTAAAATATTTATCAAACCTTATATAATTAATATTATTTAATAAATAAATATCACTACATCATTCTCTAATAAATAATTTAATATTATATTAACTAAATAGAATATAAATATTTATTAAATATTATTTTCACATAATACTCTCTCTAATAAGAGGTGAAACTATAAAGTTAAAATCTTTCAAAATTATAAGGAACCCAAATAAAATTATATTAATGTTTTACTTAAATAATACTTCATATGAATTCTTACTATTTAATATAATCCATTTATCATAATATCTCAAATAAATCATGTTGTATGCTACTCCTATCATCTTATGTGCATGATGTCTCTTTCTTGGAATTTTTTGAAATCGAACATGCCAACAAGCCATCTTGGACATGTTTTTATTTAGGCAATATTATTTCCATAAAAGGACCTAAGATATCAACTTATTTTAGGGAATATAATAGGAAAATACTTTCTCTAAATTTTCATTAATGAAATATTACTTGTGACACACCAAAATATCCTACCTCTCAGGGAAAATATGTCATCATAGTTTTCAACAATATATAAAATTATTTGACTTATAATACTTATTAATAATAATAAAAATGTATAAGGATCAATACACACATTTATAAAAAAACATCCATTGACACATATATATGTGGATAACTACTATCATGTATTGTTCTCATAATATCATATACTCGATATAACCAATGGTGCACACCATGAGAATGTGACTCGAAGTAATATGAATCTCCACCCCTGATAACATAAATCATTTGTGTCCCTCATATGATTTATGATGGATATAGAATAATTATTTAAAAATAATATTGTGTCACTTCTAGGTTCTCATCATAGAATTTAACTAATATAACCTTTTAGTGTGACAAATAATATTAGGACATCATCACATATTATGTTATGTAAAGTAAAATAATTATGTTTTATGGAGTTTTTTAATATTCAAAAAAATTAATACATGTAATTATAAATAACATATATGTTTTTTCTTGGGATCCAACTCTAACACTAATCAATGCACCAGTGTTTACTATAGTATGTGGAAAGAAAGTATTTATTATATATAGTGATGCATCAGAAAAATTCATTGGGGTGTGTCCTTGTTAATAATGATAGATATATTTCTTCTAAATTAATGTATTTGAAGACACATGAGAAGAATTATAGAAATCATGATCTTGAACTTGATGATGTAATCATTTCCTTGAAAATATGATGGAACTGTATTTGTAGTGAATGATGTGACTTATTCACCTCTCATAAAATTTTGACAAATATATTCACAAGGAAAGAGATTCATAAGAAGAAAAGGAGATTAATTGAATTATTTAAAGACTGTGATGGTCCAATTTACTACCACCTTGGGATGGAAAATAATATGACAGATACATTGAGGAGAAAGATTCACGGGGCCATTTCAATAATGATAATTGAAAAGCATCCTATATTCAAGGATTTGGTAAAGTTAGATAAGGAAATTATTAGGGAAGGGGAACCATCATTCAATTTTTACATAATATCTCATCCATTTTTACTAGTGAAAATAATGAATTATCTATAATATGAAAAGGTATTTAGAAGAAAATCAAAGTCTTGGAAAATGGGAAATTGGTAGAGTTCATCTGTTAAGATGGTGTTTTGAAAATGGTAAAGATATTATGTTTACCATCGGTACTTGTGTTGAATATGTAGTTCCAGGATCAATCGCATAGCTCAAAATTATCTATATACTATAGTAGTGATAATATGTAAAGGGATATAAAATAGAACATGTGGTATGATAATGGGTAGTGGGAAATTTATGAATATGTTTCTAGATTCTTGGTATGCCCACAGGTAAATTTTGATAGGCGGCATCTAAAGGGTTTTATAAAACTTCTTTCTATGTCTTTGTATAAGTGGGAAAATATCATAGTGGAATTTTTTACTGGGATACCTACTGCATCAAATAGAAATTTTTCCATATGGTTTATTTTGGTTCACCCTACCAAGAATGAACACTTATTAAATATAAGGGAGGGTTCGGCCCTTGAATGTCTTACACTGAAATATATCAATGAAATTATGAGACTTCATGGTGTACCATTATGTAATATACCAGATCCTGGCCCTTTATTCTCATATAAATTTTGGTGGATCCTTCAAAACTCATTAAACAAATAGGTCCTCAATGCCCCATATTTGATCTTCAATTATATGGATGGTCTGAAATGACCATCCAACCCTAAAATGATATGTTGAGGTAATTTTTATTATACTTACAAGAAACATGGGACCATTACATACCTCTAATGAAATTATCAAAAATCAATATATTCCACTTAATTATATAAATGGAATCATATAAGGACTTCTAAAGTAGGATATTACATACTCGAACATATTGGGATGAAGATAGAGAAAGGAAGCTAATTTGTTTAGAATTCAATAAGAAGACAGCTGAGAAGGTTTTCTCTATCAAGAATCTTGTTAATACATATTAGAGTAAACATCAAATTTATGATAATAATCAATGTAATGAATTTGAATTCAATGTAGGTGATCAATAATTCTTTAAATTATTACCTTGGAAGGGAGTTATATGGTTTTGGAAGAAGGTGAAGATATGTTCAATGTTTATTGGGCTAGACCCTTCAATGTACAATCTACCAATGATATATATCTTGAATATATTTGTTTACTATAATTAATAGTCTTTAAAAATTATTGGTACTGGAGAGAAATATTATAGAATTGAATAATAGGTCTATTGAAAGTACTTTGGAGAAATAAAAAGTTGTATGTAGTAACATGGGAGCCTACGAAAGTAATGAGGAAAAGTCATTCCAATTTTTTCATATATTGATGTACACCCCCAAGTTTTGATGATGGTCTTATTTATGGGGGTTAATTGTACTATCATGATTTTTCTATTATAATTAAACACCCCGTGACAACAAAATTGCAAAAGGTAAAATTTAATTTTTCCTCATAATGATATAATAGAAATAAAAAAATAGAAAACTAGCTAATTATATGTATCTGAATGAATAAAATATGTAAAATCCCAACCATAATCAGGTACAAAACATTTTTAATTTATTAAAGTCTAATTAATTAAGTGACTGGGGTGCGCACCTGCACACCCCGTTGCGTGTCCCGGACATCATTATAATTAATTTAATTAACTGAAGCAATTTAATGAAAATGCATTATTGTGCGTTAGTGAGATTTTTGGGTTTAAATAATTAATTAAAGATTTAAAAAATAATAATAAGTAATTTAAAGAATATTTAAAAGATATAAATAAAGTATGAAAAGAAATTTTGAAATAAAATAGAAAGGGGGATACGGGAAAAATACAAATAATTAAAATGGGGGATTTCCATTTTTAATTATTTTTATCTTTTATTTACCTTTCATCTTTTTATTTTATTTTATTGTTTTCATTTATTTCAATTTTCCTTATCTTTTATTTTTCTCTTAATTTTATTTCTTTTCTTTTTCTTTCTTTTCTTTCTTTTTTCTCCTCTCCTCTCTCCCACTCCCTTCACTCACATCACACCCCTCCTCTCCCCAAGGTGGTGCACCAACCAGCAGGCCCTTCGGAAGGCCACTGCTCTTCTATCTGACGTTCGATTCCTTCACCTTCAGGTGCACAGTAATCCTTAGGGAATGGCTAACATTGATCACCTAGAAATGTGTGTTTTCATTGAGTAATCTGTGCATAGTTCATCGTAGAATATTCTTACCCTATTTTGGGGATTTTCTAAAATCCTTCATTTTCATCCGTTTTAGGTCAAATAGAAGCTTACTGTAGATCTTAGAGTCATCTATGATTACAATGTAAGATTCATACTCAATTTAACTTTATTTTTTTGTGGTTTTTAAAACACACTATTGTGTCGTTAGTAGGTGCCTACTGTCTTTTTGAAATCTTACCCAATTTATTTCTTTAAATGTTTTTCCTATTTGTTTCATCCTTAATCATCTTAAATTATATTTTTTGATATGTTGAAATAATTTCAGAAACCCCTTTGGGCATACCAACATGGTCGGTGTATTTTTCCATTAGCCGGGTTTATAAATTAATCAACTGAAGGCATTGCACAACCCCTTTATATTTTTTATTAAATTAATTGAATAGTTGTTTGAATTGTTTGAATATGGTCATACACCCATTTGTGTGTACCGAAATGGTCAGTGTTTTTTTCTATTAGTTGGGTTTATAATTTAATTAACTGCAGGTATAACACAACCCTCATTATTGATATTAAAAAAAATAAAGAGTGTCTTTACCATGAACTTAAATTGTTGGACCATTGGTACTTGTTTTATGAACTATTTTTAAAAGTGTACTAACTACTGATATTGATATAGTATATTTCCTTATTGTGTTTCCATGTTGTAAATGTTAAATTTATTCCATGTGATGCACGCGTGTATCTGGTTGGTTTTCAGGCTATGATTTTATATGCAGATTACATCATATCTACTTCTGTGAAAACATTAATTAAATTCAGGGTGGGGAAAGGAGGTGGGTCCCGTATTAAGAGACACTCTTAGATCCTCCATTTCTGTTGGGATACCTCTATGTATTGGGGGCGGTGTCATTGTATTTTTTGAACCAAGACTACCCCTGGCTTTCTAATACTTTTGAGTGATACATGTTCCAAAAGGGCCCATCGGGATGGATCCATTGGAAATGTGGCTAAGCCAGCCTCGAATGACACCCAAACCCTTTTTGTGAGATTGGGACAAACTTAGGGTAAAGTCATGCCTCAGGTGATACTTGGTCTTTTGAAAGATTTCCTTGTACAAGCTCGATGGTATTGGAAAAATTAAAGGATGTTCCATAGAGATACCTTCGGGATGGTCTCGAACTCCAAATCTCAACATTAACCTTAAATAATGATGCACATAACGTTTATGTTATTACAATTTGAGTCTCTTGAGATTTTAGATATTCTTCTTATATATGGAAGTGCACCTAGTTGACACTGGACATAGACCCCCAAGTTAATGCACAAGCTTGGGGTATATTTTTTCCCTTGTTTTACCTTTCTTTATGGGTTATATATATGTATATATATACATATATGTGTATAAATATATATATGTGTGTTTTTGTGCAATCTGCAGACATGTACCCTTTTAGACTACCAGCTTAGGCTGAAGCAGGTGACTAGGCACGGGTGCCGTTTGGGACCCAAGCCAACATATTTATTTCATTGCACTTAAATTAATTTATTTGAAATATTTATGTAATGGAGCACTGGATTTTTGTTTATGCATAAAATGGAAAGTTTTAGACACCATGGGTGTCGGCTTACTGGGATTTTATCTCACACCCTACTCGGGCGTCGTTAAGACCTGTGTAGAATACATGATCGTAGGTATTGACAAGGGAATGTGTGATGCCTCTGATTATTGATTGTTCTTTACTACTTAGAATAGAGAATGGGGTAGAGGACCGAGCCTTTCTCGTGATGCAGTTGCTGATTTATGTCTTTTATTTTAGTTGAATGTGTGTTTGAGTTCTATTTCATGTACTTTCAGTTTAGACCTACATCATGCCATGAAATCTTTTTGTGAGATTCCACACTTGGTTATTATCATTCAGTTAGATTATTTATATCACTTATACTTCAGTTTATTCATTCACATGATTCCAATATTTATTATTTGTTGTTGTTTACTTCTACTATGATATAATCTATTACCTATGAGGGCATAGTCTCCCCCGTGGACACAAAAAAAATCCCTTGCTACTATTCGGAAGCCTCTGGCATTCGGGGATATGTGCTTGAGGTTATGTGACCCACCGGCTCGGCCACGATCTTAGAGGTGAGCTGGGTCTGGACGTTACAAATTGGTATCAGAGGGTGGTTTTTTCTTTTGTCTTGCTATTTTGGTTAGGCAAGAGACTAGAATATAGGGATTTTGTAAGTACTCTATTCTTGGACATAGCTAACCCATGTATAGGGGAAAACACAAATTCTTGGGATGGGATTACAGTTATCGATTATACCAGTTGTTGTTGATATGATTTCACCTTGGGTGACTCACCTGTATTGCATTGTTATTGTGCTGGTATTATTGAAATAATGGGTTTTCCATTACACCCCGATGATACAAGGGAAAAACATCCCATGCATCATAATAGGCACTATGGGATTTAATTTCCATGCATATTTCCATGCCATATCTACTTTCAGCATGAATTTTCCTATTTCATGTGAGTGCTGTTGTACCTAGTGGATAATTTTTTAAATACTTTCGGTTAAAGATAATTTTGTGATAGTTAGTTAAATGTTACCCTGAATTCACATAGAAATGTACTGTAAATTTATTTATAAATCATTTTTAGTTGTCTCTTCTATTTTGAAACCTAGCCTTTGAGGTGGGTTGTTTATTGTTTAGTGCTTAGAGGCAGACAATGTACCTAACCTCTTTTGTGCCTTACTTGTTTTTCTCTCCTCCTTTACTCGTTGTTTAAAGGTGTGTGTTTAGATGATTTAGAAAAATTCCATTGTGACTTCTTCATGTTGTGCCTTAAGAGAGTGTAAATGAGTGCATTCCAGAGATAGTGGGTCCTGAACCACCAGTAGTTGCTCTCGTAGAGCCTCCTGTGGAACTACCTCCTGTCAATATTCCAAGGGACCTTGACGCTTAGTTCAATGATAGTCTCCTCAGGTTTATGCAGTCGCTTCAGAATATCCCTAGACCCACCCCATCTATGGAAAACCTTACACAGGACTTTCTGTAGCAGCATCCCTCCCACCTTCTCGGGGAGTGGTAGCCTTAATGCTGTAGAGTCATGGATAGAAGCTATAAGGTCTATCTTCGACCACCTTGAGATGCTTTCAAAGAAAAGGGTCAAGCATGCAGTCTACATGCTCTGTGACTCCACCAAACACTACTGGGATGTTGTTTCTCAGGCTGAGCAGACCAGTGGCATGGCTTGGGCCAATTTCCAAGCAGCCTTATACAATCACATTTTCTAACAGACTTTGAGAGATGATCATGTTCAAGAGTTCCTACATCTTCATCAAGGCCCTATTACTTTGTTAGATTATTCTAATCATATCACGGAACTTCAGCTTTTTTTACCATCTCTGACTAGCAACACACAGATTACTACGAGGAATTTTGAGGACGGAATTGAGTATACTATCCTACCATAGGTGAACATCTTTTGATTGACCACTATTACGGAGATCATGAACCAGACTCTAATCTTCGTGTAAAATATCAGGGAAGCTAAACCGGTGAGCCAGGGTGGTTCAGTTCTGAGACAGGGTGATGTCTTTTCTGGCAGCAGGAAACTCCGTTTTGAATGTGCAAGTTGGGGAAATCCTGGCCAAATAGCACGTCTTGATATCTCTTTCACATGTTAACAGTGCATTAGGGATGGTCACAATAAGCTTCAGTGAACAAGGGATCCAAAAGAATGATGAACATGTGGTAGGATGGGTCACCTTCATCAATTCCTCAATTCCTTGTTTTTTATCTTCTAGTGGTTGAGGATCCACACATTCACCCCCATCAGGTATGGGATATTTTACTCTAAGAAAGCTGGAAGTTCTTTTTCCACTTCTCAATTATGCAGAGGTAATGGGGGATGTCATGGTCAAGGAAATAAAGTTCAAGATTTTCAGCGTCAGTAGAGTGGACCTGCTCAGAACAACCATGCAGCGTATCGGGGTTGTGGCTCAGGTCTCATTTATGGAGTGCAATCAGCACCAGAGGAGTAGAGTTTAGGGTCATCTACCGTGAGAGGTACAATCCTAGTATCCTCTACTTTAGTTTCTTCTCTTTTTGATACTAGTGAATCACACTCCTTTATATCTGCTGATGTTATTGAGAGTCTTGGTTTTCCAATTGAGGATCACTTCGGTGCCATGTCTCTCAACACTCCTCTTGGTGTTAGGGAAGGGGGAATACGCCAGTGCCAAGAGTGCCCCCTCGAGATAGGTGGGTACCATTATGTTTGAACTTTTTGTATCCTTGATATGTCTAGAATCGAAGTCATTCTTGGTATGAACCAGATCGCTCCTTATCGTTCTCAAGTGGATTGTTATGGCGATCAGGTGTCCTTCATATCCCCTGAGGGTGACACATATCTTCACAAGGGATAATGGGATATGCAGGAAGACCGAGCTAAGCCTAAATACGCAGGTCTAGGCAGAGCGATAGATCAGTTGGCTAGTCTCTTCATGAGTGATCAGGGAACACACCTAGATGAATTTCCTCCAGTGGTGGACCATTTTAGGGACATCTTCCCTGACAATTTCTCTGGCTTACCTCCTAGGAGAGATGTGGAGTTCACTATCGATCTCATTCCAGGTGCGGCACCAGTGTCTATTCCATCCTATAGGATAGCACCAACAGAGTTACAAGAACTCAAAAAGCATCTTTAAGACCTTGAGTCTAAGGGTTTTATCAGACCTAGCACATCGTTGTGGGGTTCACCTATCCTTTTTTCCAAGAAGTAATACGGTACCCTAAGGTTATGTGTGGATTATCGTGAACTCAACCATCTAATTGTAATGAATCGATATCCATTGCCTCGTATAAATGATCTATTTGACCATCTATAGGTAGAAACTATTTTCTCCAAGATTTATCTGAGGTTGGGATATCACCAGGTGCTTGTACAATCATCTGACATACCACATACTGCTTTCCGAAGAAGGTACTGCTTGTACGAGTATCTACTTATACCATTTGGCCCCACGAATTCGCAAGTAGTATTCATGGCTCTGATGAACCAGGTCTTTCATCCATATCTTTATTCCTTTGTGGTAGTCTTCATGGATGACATCTTAGTGTATTCACATTCAAGACATGACCATGAAACCCATCTTGAGATCGTCATGAGTACACTGACAGAGCACAAGATATACGCTAAGCTCGGTAAATTCCACTTCTGGATTGATAAAGTATACTTCTTAGGTCATATTATTTCTGAAGTAGGGGTATCAGTTGACCCAGAAAATGTGAGCACTATGGTTTCATTGGAGTATCCCAAGAGGGTCTTCGACATTCACAGTTTCTTAGGGCTTTCTAGCTATTACATGAGATTCGTCCAGGATTTCTCCCACTTAGCAGCACCTCTTATGGCCCTGACTAAGAAAGGTGTACAGTTATTCTGGAAGATGCTTGTGAAAAGTATTTTTAGGAATTAAAAGGCAGACTAAACTCAGCCCCATTACTGATTCTGCTTGAACCTGGTATTATCTATTCAGTTTACCGTGATGATTCAAGAATTGGATTGGGTGCAGTTTTGATGCAGGGTGATCGAGTTCTGGCATATGGATCCTACTAGGTGAGACCTCACGAGTGTAATTATCCTACACATGACCTTGAGTTGGTAGCTGTGGTTCATGCACTATGTTGTTGGAGACAGTATTTTTTGGTTGAGAGATTCATTTTTTACATAGATCCTAAAATCATGAAATATATCTCCACCCAATGAGACATGAACTTAAGGAAACAAAGGTGGATCGAATACATGTATTAATTTGACATTGAGCTTACTTATTCCCTTGGTAGGGGTTATTACGTGGAGTACGCTTTAAGTCAGAAGACATAGACTTAGGCCGTGCAGGTATCCAGTAGTGAGTGGCAGATGATGTCTTAGTTTTCAGAGATGCATCTGGAGGTTCATGAGTAGAGTGGAAAACCGGTTCTAGCAGCACTCGCAGTGACGTCCTCTCTTCTGGAGAAAGTCTGAATTCAATAGTTGACTGATCCTGAGGGTCTCATTTTGAAGGAAATTGTTACAGGATAAACCCACCTCCTTGTTGGGTAGTTTATAGCAGTGAAACTCTCCTTTAGTGTGGCCATGTATGGGTTCTTTTAGGTATATGGGGAGATCTGATGAAAGAATCTCACACCTCCATTAGGGAAGTTCACCCTAGCCTGACCAATATGTATAGAGACCTGTGTCAATATAATTGGAGGCCTCTTATGAAAAAGAGGATAGAAGGTTTCATCACTCGTTGCTCCACCTACCAACAAGTGAAGGCAGAGCACCAGCGACCTGCTGGACTCCTACAGCCTCTATCCATTCCTGAATAGAAATGGAATTACATCACTGTGGATTTTGTTACAGGATTGCCAAGATCTCATCGAGGAAGTGATGTAGTATTGGTGGCTGTTTATAGGTTGACCATGGTTACACACATCTTGCCTATCCGAGAGACCTTAACGATTGATGATTTGGGAAGGCTGTATATCCAAAATATTGTGTGACTTCATGGTGTACCTCATTCTATTGTCTTGAACAGGGATGCCAACTTTACTTCACAGTTTTGGAAAGGGTTGAAAAAGGCACTAGGCTCACAGGTACTTCTAAGTACTGCATATCACCCTCAGACCGATGGGCAGTCTGATATAACTATACTAGTGTTAGAGGATATGTTACGGGCTTATATCCTTGATTTTGGAGGTTCCTACGAGAATCATTTACCTCTTATTGAGTTTACCTATAATAATAGTGTCCATGAGATAATTCAAATCTCTTCGTACGAGGCTCTCTATGGTAGATAGTGTCGTTTTCCTTTATACTAGCTCGAAGTAGTTGAGGCAGCTCTGTTGGGTCCTCATCTCATTCAGGAGACTTCTGAGCATGCTCAGCTGATATAGAAGTGTATGACTATAGCACCATCCAAGAAAAAATAATATACCAATATTTGCCACAAACCTATGGAGTTCGAGGTGGGACATCGAGTCTATCGGCGTGTTTCTCTAAGGTGGGGTCACATGCAGATCAGGATGAAGGAGAATTTTTCACTGATGTATATCAGGCAGTTCGAGATACATGAGATATTTGTGTTGGTAGCCTATTCGTTACTTCTACCTTAGAGGTATTGTTACATGCACGATGTTTTCCATGTATCTTAGCTTCGAAAATATCATCCAAACCAGTCTCATTCTTTTGACCACAATGACATCGAACATGATGATGATACATCCTTTGTAAAGCACCTGATCTTTATCATCGAAAATAGCACGAATTTCCTCTTAGTAAAGTCAGTCCCACTGGTCTTGGGGTTGTGGAAACATAGACGCGTTCAGGATGAGACTTTGGAGTGAGTGATAGATGTACGTTGGTAGTGGCCAGAACTTTTATCTGGAAACATTCCATCACCCTCGGAATGGAAACTCGGGGAAGTGTTTTCTTAAAGAGAGGAAGTTTTAATGTCTTGGACTTAATATGGTATGAACCGTCATTAATTTATTATAGTATTATTAATTAAGTGACTATAGAACACAGATGTGCACCTTGTTGTGGGTCCCAGACATCTTTATAATTAATTTAATTAACTGCTTCCATTTAATGAAAAACACAATGTTGTGCCTTATCACGATGTTCGGGTTTAAATATTTAATTAAATAAAGAAAAATAATAATAATATATTTAAAGAAGATTTAAAAGAAATCAATAAAGGATGAAAACGAATTTTTAAATAAAATAGAAAGGGGGATATGGGAAAAATAAAAAAATAAAATGGAGGATTTCCATTATTAATTATTTTCATCTATTATTTCACTTCCATCCTTTTATTTTACTTTGTTTTTTTATTTTATTTCATTTTTTCATTATCTTTTATTTTTATCTTATATTTATTTTTTTTCTTTTTCATTCATTTCATTATTTTTTTCTCCTCTCCTATCTCCCTATCCCTTCACTCACGTCGAACCCCTCCTCTCCCCCAAGTGGTGCACCAACCAGCTGACCCATTAGAAGGCCACTGCTCCTCCGTCTAAAGTCTGATTTTTTCATCGTAAGGTGATTATTAGACCATAGGGAAATTATAACGTTGTGCATTTGGAATTGTGCGTTTTCGTTGAGTAATATGTGTGCAGTTCATCACAGAAGATTCTTACCCTATTTTGGGTTTTTTCAAAAATCCTTCATTTTCATCTATTGTAGGTCAAATTAAGGACTACCTCAAATTGTAGATTCATATAAGACTACTAGGTAGGATGCCTACTCACTTTCCCTCTTTTTCATTGCAGTTTATAAAAATGTGCCATTGTGGCATTAGTTTGTGCCTACCAACATTGTGAAATCTTACACAACTTAATTATTTTAATTGGTTTGCCAAGTTGTTGCAGCCTTAATCATCTTAAATTAAATTGTTTGATTTGTTTCAATAAGGTTAGACACCCCTTTGAGCATTTCGACATGGTTGGTGTATTTCTTCATTAGCCAGGATTATAAATTAATAAACTATAGTCATTGTACAACCCCTTTATATTGTATTTAAATTAAATTTATTGTTATTTGAATTGTTGCAAAAATTTCGGACACCCCTTTGTTCATGCTGACATAGTCGGTGTATTTTTCCATTAGCCAGGTTTATAATTTAATTAACTGTAGGTATAGCACAACCCTATTTATTGATATTAAATTAAATAAATAGTTTCTTGAACATGTACTTTAATTGTTGGACCATTGGAACTTGTTTGCTGAACTGTTTATTTATTTAAAAGAGAACTATCAGCTGATGTTGATACGGTATATTGCCTTATTAATTTACCATGTTATAAATGTTAAATTTATTCCTGGTGAAGCATGGGCGTATCTGGTTAGTTTTCAAGCTGGGATTTTATTTTCTGATTATGTCATATTTACTACTATGAGAACCTTAATTAAACTCAGGGTGGGGAAAGGAGGTTGGTCCCATATTAAGGGTCACGCTTAGATCCTCTTTTCCAGATGAGTTACCTCTATGTAACGGGGGAAATTACATTGTCTTTGTCAGACTAAGAATTCCCCAATATTTCTATTACTTTTAAGTGATACCGGTTACAAAAGGGCTCATCTGGATGGATCCTTTAGCAATGTGGCTAAGCTAGCCTCGTATGACACCCAACCCCTTTTTGCGAGATCGAGACGGACTCAAGGTAAAGCCATACCTCAGGCGATACTTGGTCTTTCGAAATATTTCCTTGGACGAGCTTGGTGGTATTGGATAAATTTAAGGATGTTTTGTAGTGATACCTTCGGGACGGACTCAGACTCGAACTCTCTAATTGAACATTAAATAATGATGAAATTAATGTTTATGTTATTACTATTTGAGTCTCTGGGGATTTGAGATGTTTCTCTAATATGTGGAAGTGAAATTGGTTGACAATGGACATAGACCCCAAGTTAAATCACAATCTTGGGGTATACATTTTCTTTATTTTACCATGATTTCTAGGTTATATATATATATATATATGCGTGTTCATGCATTCTTCTGACAGGTACCCTTTCAGACTACAAGCTTATTTTGAAGTAGGTGACTAGGAACGGGTGCCATTTGGGACCCGGGCTGACTTATTTATTCTATTGCACTTAAATTAATATATTTGAAATGGATATGTAATGGAACACTGCATTTTTATTTTTTCATGAAATAGAATGGTTTAGACAACGTTGGTGTCTTCCTACTAGGATTTTATCTCAAACCCTTTTTGGGCGTCATTGACACACAAGTAGATTACATGCTCGCAGGTATTGACAAGGGGAAGCATGTTGCCTCTGATTCTTGATTGTTCTTTACTACTTAAGATGGTGACTGGGGTAGAGGATTGGGCCTTACTCATGACGCAGTTGTTTCTTTGTGTCTTTTCTTTTAGTTGACTGTGTGTTTGAGTTCTAATTTCCGTAATTTTAGTTTAGACCTACATCATGGAATGACATCTTTTTGTGAGCTTCCACACATGGTTATTATCATTCACTTGGATTATTTATATCGCTTCTACTACAGTTTATTCATTCACAGTATTCGTCAATTTATTAGTTGTTGTTGTTTACTTTTGATGTGATATTATCTATTATCTATGAGGGCATAGTCTCCCCCGCAGACACAAAAAAAGGCTATCGCTACTATTCGACAGCCTCGGGCATTCGGGGAGATGCGCTTGAGGTTATGTGACCCACCATTCCGGCCACCGTCTTAGAGGTGATATGGGTCGGGATGTTACCATGTAATTCAAAAAAAATGAGTAATAATACGTTGCAACACCATAAGGTTGAACTCTTGAGTATCACACTTGGGAAAAAATAGTAGGTATATGAGATACATTTCTATTAGAATGACTAAATAAACATAGATATAAACATGGTGTAGATGTAAATAAAATTATATGAATGATGTATTTATAATGAAGTGTATATAATGATTAATTTTTCCATTTGGAATCTGACCATTGGAATATAGGTATTGGAATATCACTATTGTGAGTCAAACCATTGGAATTAGACTATGGAAAATATGTTCATTGTGATAGTAATATTAATGTGATAAAAATAGGTGCTTGAATAAATTAATAAAACCATTTTAAAATAATATAATTAAAAAATAATGATATGTTATATTCGACAATTAATAGTAAGGTAATTATAAACATATATCTTAATTATAAATTATAATAGAAAATGTGGTTTTACTTTTTAGAGCCAAATTCCTAATTTAAAATACATATGTACATTATTTAAAAATGATTTAATAATTAAAATAATTTAATCCTCACCCAAATATATTTTATTTATCAGTAATAGGAATTTTATTTAATTAAAAGAATTTTATAAATCTATAATACATTTTCCAAAGACTAAAATAAAAATTAAATATTTTAAAATAATATCTTGTCAAAAAATACCATTTCTATGGCCCAAATAATATAATATAATAGATATTGGTTCTAAAATCAAAATAATGATAAAAAAAATTATTCAAAAACCATTTTTATTCAAATGGTCTTTACTTTTTCACAACCTATATGCCTCAGGTCTATGTTGCTAAATTAGTATACAATTACCAAAAAATTTGTATAAATACCAAAACATATTTTCATTCTTCTCCACTAAATTTTATTTATCCCTTCTCCCCTTTAATTTTATCTCTCTATAATCTATCTGGGATGTTTATAAGAATCTAAGGTGCACTTATAAATCATTAAGAATCTCTCACATAATGTAGGGTTCCCAATTATCCTCTTTCTTTTTCAATTTTCATTCCTTAAATGTTCTGTCTTTTAAAATTCATTTAATTATACATAAATTATTCTAATTCCATTTTATTATCATCCATTTGAAATATTTTTATTACATAATACTTACCCCCTCTCATTATAGATTTTTTCTAAGGTATTACTATGGCAATGTAAGGGTTCACAATCATCCTCTTTCATTTTTAATTGTAATTCCTTTGTTATATTGTCTTTTAAAGTTATTTCTATTATATATAGATAATTTTAATTCAATATTATTACCATAAATTTTAAATATTTTCAATGAGATATTACTTTTCCCCTATCATTTTATTCCTTTTCTATGTGGTTACTTTATGTAGTAAGGATTCTTAATCGTTCCAAATCCTTTATTTTTGAAATCCTTTTCAATTCCTTCAAATTTATATAAGGAATTTTGTTATGATTTATAATTATAAAGTCTTTTTTATTTTTTCAATGACTGATAATCATTTCCTCTCATTATACCACCATCATAATACATTATAATGACAAACCATCCTTTTTCCAAAAAAAACATCCTAAAATTTTGGTGAAGTAAATTGTGTGTAGCTTTCCAAGAAAATAAATCTCTATCAGGATGCAAACAAGTCGATTTGGATTTTTACTTAATGAATATTAGGATATTAATCCTGAAAATATTTGGTTGGGTATATATCAATCATCATTTTAGTGCATGGTGAATGTGCCATTACTTTGCACTAGGTTTGAGACTGGTGGGGAATATTATTGGGATGATTTACATTCACATTTAAAACCATTATAAGGATTTATATATCATTGCATTGGTATACTACATTTTTAAATATAAAAATTTCATATACCAAGACAAATAAATTATATAAATCTTTGTGGACACCCAAAAACTAAAATCTTTTGTTCTTCATTTTTTATGGGTGATTATTTGAACACTATAAATCCCTAGTTAATATTCAAGGATATAAAAAGCATATATTTTTTAAATAATTATTTTGGTAAAATATTTCCAAACAATATAATTCTTTATTTTATATAAAAAAGATTATAATAAACTCATCATTTAGTATTTATGTTATGTAAATTTTTTCATTCCCTGAACATTATTCCACGAAACCATTTATTTTTTGATGCATTTCATTGAAATTGTATTTGACCGGTGGGTACTAGAATTATATAGCTCGTTAGTGCACCAGTACATCTCATGAGACAACTATGACGGGGTAATGGGAGCACACTTACCTTTAATGTATGATTTCGTAGCACAATTATTTGATAATATGTTTAATATGTCCATAATTATATATTCTCATAAAAATATGATCATTTATTATTATCAATGAATTTATTTTTTATCCATGGACATGTTATAACTATGGTATTATTTCCTTAAGTAATTATTATAATTTTCTTATTTTTAATATATTGATTATTCCCTGCTCATTTTATAATAGCTTACGTGATACGCTACACTTTACTCGGAATTTATTCCTACCATTTTTATTTTTTCCCATTTCCCTAAGAAAGAAAGAAGATTACAATATATGAAAAATTGATTTCAATGATAATGATATTGTTTTATTGTGTTCAAACAATGTATTTTTTTCTTTTTAATGAAATATATAACTCATTTATTTTTTTTTTATGATACTGCTAAACTGTTTGATATTATGTATTTTGATCTATGTATTCTAAACCAATGTATTAATATAACTATCGGCTCTATAGTATTAGATTTCTGGTTGTTACAATAAAAATTATAAAAACACATTATATAGAAATTTTTTATATTGATAAGTAATAATTTTAAATAATACCACCCAAAGAAAATTCTATTAAAGTTACCAAATGGTTTTTTCAAAAAACATGAAAACCAAAAATATATTATAACTACATACATGCCAATTGTAAAATATAAATCGCTTATAACTCATATCATTCAAATAAAATCACACCACATTCATAACCCTTCCTTATACAACATAATATCTGAAATATTGTGTTGACTACAAAACAATAACATGGTAAGGAAACTAAAATTTCGGTTGTTCATAATTTGGTGAATTAAATGAACAATCATCTAGATAATATACGATAAAAGTGGAATATAATCAACATACCATTTTGATTTAACTTAAGAATCATTATAAAAATTATGGATCGTACCAAAATTAATGTTAAGTGAAAGGAATCTTAGGAACTGAATGCGATAAAAGAGAGAACAAGTCAAAGTGTAAATCCAAATGGGAGGAGGCATCTTCATATTGGAATGGGGTATAAGAGGATTTTTATACTAATGGTTTAAAAAATTTGTATATATTACTCATAAATAGTATTACCCAATGGTTTTCAAAAACTATTGGTATAGAGGAGATTATACCAATGGTTTTTTAAATTCATTGGTATATGTATATAGGATAGATCCCATTTCCACTAGTTTATCATCAAGGTAATGAAAATGTGGCAGAAGATCCCAAGAGATGAAATGATAATGTATTATTAACCAAGATACATTTGAGACAAGATAATTTGGTTAATTATATGAATAATGTTGGATTATAAATTGTGCATATCAGAACGACCACTCTTTTAGTCCAGGTGTTAGTCAATCATATTTGTGAAATATAATTAAGCATTTTCACAATCCCATCCACAACAGGACACTAAAATGGGGGGAGAGAGATGGTGACTTCAAGAGTACTAACTCAAGTACGCCCTGGGATAGAGGCTAGCGTTGAGGGTTTAGTAAACGTGCATATGGGAGGAATTACCCTCGATGAGAATGTGTAGAAGAGAGATATGAGAATGATTTAAAAACTAATGCATTCTCAGTCATAGATATATAAAATAAAACCCAAGTGAAACCATGAAATGTCATTCAATTCTAAATAACTTAAAGGATATCTATAATTACCAAAAAGTTAATGTGGATGTTGACCATGAATCCTAAAGAGCACTTAAAAATCAAAAGTTGGTAAAATCTAGCTAAATCTCCAAACTGATATGGTTGGCCTGAAAAGAAAATTATACATACTTAGGTTGATCATAAAAGTATAATCAGTAGGATCTTCCATGGGTCCTCTTTTACAAATGATTAATAAATCATGATAAAGCCTAGTGAAAATTGTAAAACTAACGCATCACCAAAATAGGTATACTATGTGCACAACCTCATTGTGGATAAATTTCCCCAAGTATCGCATACTAGAGATCATATAATATATTAATGAAAACATCAAGGTCACCACACTCCTTCTCTACTGGTTTTCCTCTCTTCCCCTACAATGCATGTACTCATCCATCTCTCTTTAAAAGTAATCCACTATAAAGACACCTAGGAAATGAGTCACATCATGCACTTCATATATCACATACCCACATAATCCCATATCACATATCCATATATAGTAACCAAGTAGTTTCCAAGAGCCACCATAGATTTTATGGTGTATATTAAACATCAGGTATTGTACCTCATTTTATTATAGCTCATACACTAAGTAAGTATGTCAAGTCATCATATCCAATACACGTTATACCTATAATAATCCTTCGGATAATATACCTAGTAATACGTGTGTATCAAATAACCAAAATTCATCACAACCCTCTAAACACATATATGGGAAACTAACTTCCATGAATACTGACATAGGTAACACCAAAGAGAATATAGTAGGGCCAGATGGGGTATTCATCCATCCATCCTCCCACTGTCATATTGGGGAAAACACCATCTGAGAGTCCATTGGGTGTCAGTTTCCCTAACCAACATGGGTGGGACAGCATATCAAATCAAAAAATTTACATGAATTAATATATCTCACAACCACACTATGAGTATAACCTAGTCTTGTAATCAACTACATTAATCATCTCTCAGGCTCCCAACTTCCAATACTAAGACCAAATATCCTATAAGCACGTGATCATTTTAAAATAGCTATATAAATTAATTTCATTCCCGTTTTATTATTTCATTTGGTTAATTAATTCAACATAAATGAATTAACAATTAACATTATTCCATATTAAATTAAATTAAATTAAAAAACAAAAATAATTAGAATAAATTCTTTTCCTTCCTGTTATAATCCAAACTGAGTCCATGGTTTATTGAGATTAACATCATTAAAACATTTAAATTCCTTCATCAAATAACCCCATGGTTTAAATATTTATTTTTTTAATTATAATAATTATTTAATATGTATGTAATCTAGGAAAACCATCAAAAAAATAAAACTAGGATAAATCATGCAACCAATCACATCCAACTGCATCACGAAGTGGGGAAAGGAATGAAAAATAAAACAACTGAATTGTGCTCTCAAACACAAAATGGATTCATAAGTGGGAATTCTGAATCTCATCATCTCATAAATTGTTAAGCCTATATTTAACCCATTCCATCTCTTATGGTGCCATCCCTAACATCTGTATGAAAATAATGATGCATCTCTCCATCACAAGCATTATTTGCTACCACATTATTTGGGGATCCATGTCAACATCACATCAACCATCCCATCCTCATCCATACAAGGATCACATCACATTTGGTCCTCCTCACCCTATATCATCAAACATAGTCTTGACCATATCAGGCTCTTATCTAGAGAACATAAAAATCAGCAGGAAATAAACAAGCATCCAATAGGAAAACTACGACCTCAAAAAGGCTTTAATCGCTCTCATTAAAACGATCTATCACGACTACAATACAAGACACCTTGCCTTCTAATGAAAATGGGAAATTTAAGAAACATAAATTAATCATTATCACCTAACTGATTATTATTCTATATATAGTTAAAAAAAATCATTTATTAATAGGTTATAATAATAGGAAACTTAATGCATCAAGTGATAACAAGTTATAAATGAAAAAACATTCTCTTAGAATTTATTATGGTTTCAGAAAAACCAAGAGAAGTATTGTCCTAAATTAA
Organism: Viscum album; assembly: GCA_963277665.1. Lineage (NCBI taxonomy): Eukaryota > Viridiplantae > Streptophyta > Magnoliopsida > Santalales > Viscaceae > Viscum > Viscum album. The sequence goes on along the minus strand of CAUJRU010000244.1, from coordinate 90,314 downwards.
CATGCATTTTCAATTAATATCATCATTTGTTAACATGATTAAAATTATCTATCTATTCCATTAATCATATAGATGATCATTTTTAATTACAAATGTGCATTGTAGTAGTATGATTATCATCAAATTACATCAACCACCAGATTAAAAACAAACCTCTTTTGTAATTATTCTTCTGCTAATTAATTATCAATAAATTTCATATTTACTTTATTTACCAATTTTAAAGTATGAAAAAACATGTTAATACATATCATAAACAAACATTACAACATATAAATTCATATATATCACACAATATATAAAATCGTGAGGCAAACCACTATCATGATATAAAGAATCAATATCAGTTACATGTGATCTCTATCCAATTTATAAATCTCGTTTAATAACTATTAAGTCAGTTTAATTCCCATACATAGGGATAATTCAAGATAGTTTTATGATTTCAAGTAAATAAGTATGGATTTAATGAATCTCCTAACAAAAATCTGTCAATGTATTTTTCATGTGAATAGAGCATGTTACGAATCTTCAATCACATCTCCCTTATGATTTATATCCATCTGAAAACACTAGAGCCCAACCACACCTACAACATCCAATAAAACCACATTTGAGACATCTATGATTATCCACCATCACCTGGAAAGAATAAACATGAGGAAAAGAGAAAAAATAGGGAGAAATAGTTAAAAAATGAAAGAAGAATATACCTTGGATCCCATGGATTGAAAATGGAATCCCATGGATTGATCCCTGTCGAAGGAATCTTTACACACCAATGGGGGATCCCCTAGAAGTTATAAAATGAGAGGGATAATAGGGTTTGAGGAACCCCTAAGTAACTATACCTTTTATTTATATTTTTTATAGAAGATTTAGATTGTGTGTAAACCATTAAAACATCATGTAAATTTCAGACATCGATATTCACACAAAAACATGTCACCTTGAAAAAATTAATCCTGAGTAAATAAACATTATGTAGGACCCTATGAACTTTCCTTAAACCGTAATGAACCACAGTTACATGGAATGTAAAAATTAAATGGCATGTAATCACCCCAATCTATCATATTCAGTATCCAACACCTCTAGGATACTTATAAGACTCCTCTAAACTCCATGATACCTATGAACATGAAAAGGCTGAGTTTACACAGATATGGTCCCTTAAAATAAATACCACTCAAATAATTCGCATCCTCAATAATCCATAACCTTCCATAGTGAAAATGATAAGGGGTTTTCCAAACCACCTCCCCAAGAGATATATCTCAAATATCTCACCACTATAGGTGCTCATCCACCTCACTATTGCAACATAACAAAATCATGAAATAGCAACAACAAACTCTTGAACACTCTCTTGGGGGAGGTACTTCCCAAGAGAGAGTAAAGCTACAATAAGTAATGTGATGAAAAAAAATCATAAAGTATAAATATTAACAACAATATGGAAATAATGTTACCATTGAAGTGATAAAAAATAAACATCTCGGGGTATATATCACATATCAATGACTCACAATCCCAGGTACTCTCCTCCATGTCATTATTCTATCATAAGACTCCATCTAGGGGAATATCATTTCAATGAAACAACATCTCCTTGTAGTATGGGATCTACACAGGCCCCTCCTCAAAGGTCACATCAACATAAAAATGTTCTTTCCCAAATTAATGATAATAGATTCATCATGAAGATAAAAATGGATTTTTGACGCATAAAAAACATCATTTATCCACATCAAAAGTGGGGAATGTTATATCTGATATGCCACAGCACCAACATCATCTAACACATCAAAGGACCAAAAAACTAGGGAGATATCTTACTCCTACAACCTAAAATTCAATTCCCAAGATGAGGAGTCACAATTAGGAACCTGTGATCTCTAATGTAAAACTCAAGAGGTCTCATCCTATGATCTTTATAAGATTTCAGATGATCTTATGTGGACTTCATCCTATCTCGAATTTTCCAAAACATCTATATCATATTATGTACTAGTTATGGCCTAAGAATTTCTTCTTCTCCAACCCCAATCCAACATAATGAATAATGAAAATTTCTCTCATAAAAATCTTCTAATGGAACTATACCAATAGTGTAGTGAAAACTATTATTGTAAGAAAAATCGACAAAGGGCATGATCCTTATCCATGAACCTCCAAATCCTAGCACACTAGAGTGGAACATGTCCTCCAAAATCTATATGGTTCATACAGTATTACCATCCATATACATATGAAAATTAGTTATAAGTAATATCAGAGATTGAAAATATTGTTGAAGACCTCTCCACACCCTTGACTAAAAATGAGGATCCAAATCATAAAATATCATTATTGGGACTCTGTGGAGTAGCACAAGCTCCTCTAGATATTTCCTCAAAAAATACACCACTATACTCAACTCCCTAATCTCTATAATGTGAGTTTATTTCATAAAATAATCAACTATCACCCATATAGAATCATATAATCAATAAGTTCAAGTTAAACTAAAAATGAAGTCCATCCATATTTCCTCCCACATCATTAAGGAACATCAAATGGTTGGTGAAACCAAATTGGAACATAGTCCTCGAGCTTCACCTTTAGTATACCAAACACTGGTATACAAAATATGCAACTACATGCTTCAACCTAGGCCACTAAAACTAAAATATCAATGCTCGATACATCTTGGTCACAGTGGGATATAATGCAAAAGGTGAACAATGGAACTCCCAAAGAACAATCTCATCCATACCAGGAACAACACCTTATATTTTCCACCCTCAAACCAACCATTAGGGGTATCACCGAAAACAAATCAGTCACTCCAAACCTCTTTTTCATAATCCCATAGTTGGTACTCCCCCACTTGTTGCACCAAATATGACTATAGAATCCTTTAGTAGATAAAACATCTTCCCCAACCTCTCCCATATAAGATGTATTTTTGAGATATCTTCCATCTCTCTACAAGAGTCCCTATATTCATGCATGGAATCACTACGTGACTTCATGATCATTGCATCTACTACAACATTTACATTTCCTAATGTATATGAAATCTCATTGATGTAAGAAGGCATACCTTAGGTTTTTATGGTTAGAAAATACCACAAAATGATCACTGATGAGGTAATTTCACCATAAATATAAATAAAACACCTCTTCCTCCAACAAAATATCATGGGTGGAATTGTTACAGTGATGTGGATGTAATTTTCGAGACACCTAAAAAACAAATTATCTCAATAACATTAGAATGTATCCCAAGCTAATACATGAAGCATAAAATAAAAACTCAAACTTAACTACCTCTACTAGAAAACAATTAACTAGTACACTAACCATCTTCTACTTTAGGTACTCAAAATATATCTAACATTATGAATTCCACAAGAAGGCCTGGTATTATTGCATCAAGGATATCAGTGGAGCGTTAACCTCAGTAAAATCAGCTATGAACCTCCGATAATAGCTCTCAATACCATCGAAAATCTTCACCACTTCCATGGTATTGGGGGATTCATAGGAAACAATTGTCCATATATTCGAAGTATCCATGAAAACTTCATACTAGGATACCACATGTGACACAAAACAGTCTTCATGATCCCAGAAATAACACTTTGACAACATACCAAATAGATTCTATTGATAAAGAACTCCCAAAATGGAATGTCTAAGTTCTACATGTTCCTCCTAATATGTTGAGAACATATTGATTTCATTAATGAAAAACATGATGATATTATCCAAGAAATATTAGAACTCTACATTCATCAAACCCATGAAGATAGTTGGATAATTAATCACACTGAATGACATCACAAATAACTCGTAATGTCCATGAAGATATATAATATTGAAGACCCAACTTTCTCCCTTCAGCTTATCGAATAATTCATAAATCCATAGAAGGGAGTTTTAGTTTTTCACTTTCACTTGGATTAAGAGTTGATAATCTATACAAATCCAAAAACAATAATTCGCCTTATTCATGTTAAAATTGTTGCAACCCAAGGTGAAACACTCAGTAAAACAAAACCATATTTCAATATATCATCATGTTGTACTCCCTTATCTAAAAAATTATAAGGTTTCATCCTATATGGAGAAATCAAGACAAGTTACATTCTTAGTTGTAGCTTGATCCCAAACTTGATATCTTTTCAAGGGGGTAACGTTATAAACCTCTCTGGAAATATATCATGGTACTCTTACAAAAATCTACAAAACACTGACTACAGAACTTCTAGAAAGCTCAGAATCATCTCTAGCATCAAATATGACAAATACAGAACACTTGTATGACACATCTGATGGTATCGATCACCAAAAAACATTATAAGTTCTCTATAATCACCATAAATAACAGCCTAACTTCTAAAGTAATCCATGATATCTATCACTAAATAAAAACGATCCATGTTGATTATGGTTTTATATGACTATGTCAACAAACATAGAACATATCCCCTAGAGCAGTTTTTCCACAAAACTAAGTCACACTCTCTAAATACGTCATAAAAGTCATCTAGACCTCCACATGGTGTAGTTAATAATAAGGGAGCCTGAAGCCTCTCTACCTCATAACCGAAAATTATGGATGATGGTAGGTGATTTAAACGAGTGAGTCACTCATGAATCAATTAAATGATGCACCTAGGTAAAAAACTAGAAAAGGGTATCTCAAAATACATCTGTCTCACCTGGAACTGAAAACTCTAAAGAATAAAGCTGGAAATGGCTTATTCAATTACCTTTATGACCCTACAAAAAACAACCTTAACGTTTTTGATATACACTCTGAGTATGAAGTGTGTCTCATGGATGTACTCTATCTTCACCATCCTTTATCTGCTGATCCCAAAATGGAACATGCTAATACTATTTTCTCAGCTAAAACTCCCTCTACAGAAGAACCTGAAGTGGAACATATAGAAAGTTCTAACTTATGAGAAAGGATGGGCTCTCCATAAATTGATGACCTCATCCTCTATGAGAAAACATGTTTTTTTATCTCTTTTCATAATTATAATAGATAATGCCACATATAAATTAGATAATGATGGTTGGGACCTACCCCTAGCTGACCAAAACTATTTTTTCCTAACAAGACAGAACCCTCAACTACATATCCACTTCATGAGGAATCTTCACGAATTCCCTCTCATAACGAACCAGTCCAGGTCAACATACTACCAATAACCTCTTCTCTCATAATCATCTCAATATATGTCTTCAACATAAATGAGGTGATCTTATGATGGATTTCTAGAGGGAAGGCCTCCGAAATACTCCCATCCTTAGAGTCCTCATCTAGAAAATTTCTAATGAAAATTGTAGAATGGTCTTCAAATGAATCTCAAACTTATACACACTGAATCTCCCTAGTCAAAGTTTAAGAAGATCTTGATGGCTAGCCACCTTCAAAGTAAAATAGAGAAATTGACCTCTAAACTAGTCTCAAAACATCTCCCAACTGACTTATTACTCCTATACACCCCCATGGAATGAGAAACAACATTTCTTGACTACTCAATAGAGCATCATCATAGCCAATAAACCCCAGTGATCCTATCAAGAACTGACCAAACATAAAGATATCTCAACCTCCTTAAACCAATACTTCCTAACTTCATCAGAAATGGATTCCTCATAATTTAACAGACTCTAGCACAGAAATTCTCATAGTTTACTCCCCCAAGATTTATTTTCGTTGACCTCCACTATACATTAATCATTTAGCATGTCCAGTTGAACAACTTCTGCATAAACCTAATCACGATATCGACCTAGAGCCATACCAGAAATAAGAACAAACTGTTTGTGATCCTAAAACTAGGATATGGAATACTTAACATTAATTAATTATTTATTTCAGTTATCTTGTTTAATATTTTATCCAACCATAAGGTTCACCCATTTCAAAAACAAGTTAAAGGAAGAATGATTTATGATCCTTCCCTAGGTCTCCACATCACAACTAGTATCGTTTTATTTAGTAAAGCCTGTATACTCAAAGGTTTGTGCATCAGATCATAGGGGAGCCTAAATACTCATATCTCAACGGGTATCTTGTGTTTACCATACTTACTAAACATAGAAAGCACTATTTCCATTCTATCCCATGAATCATCACCTAGGCCTAAATCCAAACATCCTCATATCCTTTAAACATGAACCTTTGATACCACTCTTTCATGATACCCTCTATAAAAAGAAGCCACAGTGAGGGGAGAGATATTGTGACTACCCGAGTCCGACCTCCAGTAGGCCTAGGGTAGGAAACTAACACTAAGGGTATAATAAACATGCATATTGGAGGAATTACCCTCAAACGGAACATGTAGAATAGGGAGATGAGAAGGATATAATAACTAACACCTTCTCAATCATATATATATATATATATATAAATTCAAACCCAAGTTAAACCATTAAATTTAATATAGTACTAAACAAGTGAAAGTAAATAATAAAAGTACCAAAAAGAAAAAGACAGTAGTGCCAACGAATCCCAAACAGCTCTTGAAATATCATAAGCTAGTAACATACAAGTTGATCTCTAACTTACTCCGACTAACTTGAAAATAGTTTATATATATATATAGGGTGAGAATAATAGTTTGATAAGTAGGATCCTACCTATAGACTTAGATACAAAATATTAATTAATGATGCTAAATCATAGGGAACAACAATGAAACTATCTTTTCACCTATGTAGGTATACTATGTTCCAAGCCTCTTTTTTGATAAATCTCACCAAGTATCTCATGAAAGAGATCATATAACATTTTAATAAAACACCAAGGGTATCTTACTCCAACTTTCTCATTGATTATTTGCTCTTCCCCAATGTCGCACATCCTCATCCATCTCTCTCCAAAAGTATGCTAATATGATGACAACTGGGAAAGGTGTATCAACATGAACCTCATGCATCAAATACCCATATCATCCCATAACACATATCCCCATATTGTAACCAAGTAGTTTATGGGAGACATAATATCCTATATGATGTATACCAAACATCGAGTATTATACCATGAGATATTATAGCCCATACACAGAGTAAGACATCAATCTATCACAACCTATACACATCATATCTATAATAACCCTTTTGATGTTATATCCTTTAATACATGTGTTTAAAATAACCATAAGACATCACAGACAACTAAACACATATATGGGAATTTAACCACAGTACATACCTGTGCATTTAACTACAAATAGAATATGGTGGGGCCAATGGTGTTAGTCATCCATCCCCCCCCCCCCCCCGAGGATATTGGGTAAAACACCCTCCCATAGTTCATTGGGAGTTAGTTTCCATTATTGACATGGGTGCGAAGCATATGAAATCATAGAATATACATGATATAATATATGTTACAACCACTCTATGGGTATAACCTAGTCTTGTACTCAACTATAGCTAATGTCACTTATGATCCTAGATTCCAATTCCATGACCAAATATCCTATAAGTACGTGATCATTTTAAAAGAATTATATTAATTAATTCCATCCCTATTTTCATTTTCTTCTATTAATTATTTTATTATCCATTTACTAAACATTAAAATTATTCCAAATTACATTACATTGCATTTAATTACATTAATCCACAGAGTAAAGTCCATTCCCTCCAAGAATAATCCAAACCAAGTCCATGGTTTATCAATATTAACATCTATAAATCATTTTCATTTCATCAACAACCAAACCCTTAGGTTAAACATTTATTCATTTAATTATAAAAATTATTCCATATCTAGGTACTCTAAGAAAACCATCCTTTGTTACCACTAGGAGAAAACATGAAACCAATAACATTCAAATACCTCAACCAGTGGGGAAAGAAATGTAGATAAAATAAGAGACCCATCCATTATTTGTAAGACTGATTGATAAGAGACAATAACAACCCTCAAAACTCATAAATGGGTAACCCTTGCTTTAACGTATTCTGTATCCTTTGGTGTCATCCCCCACACCCAAATGCATATACTTATGCATCTTTATATAATGGGTATCTTTTTTTATAGATCATCTAGGCCTCCCTATCAACATCACACCATTCATCACATTCTCTTCCATACTATGCCTACATCATATTCACCCCCATATAATCCATCATAGGCTCAGCCATATTAGGATCTTATCAAAAGGATTGTATATAAAAAAACAAAAATTAGAAGGAAAGAAATTAGAAATCAATTGGAAAACTAGGCCCTCAAAATAAGGCATTCATCCCCCTTCGGAAAACAAGTTCTCATGGCTCCAAAACAAGGAACTCGGGAATCTCAAGAAAATAAGAAACTCAAGCACTATCAAATTTTATTTATCACACAACCAGTTATTATTCCTTATTGAATTAACTGATTCATTTATTAATAGGCTCCAACTTTATGAAACCTAAGGAATCAAGATATAAGAAGATATTAAAGGAAAAATATTCTCATAACATTTATTCTGGTTTCAAAAAAAACTAGAGAATTACCATTCTCAATTAACATGAATTTTCTATTATTATGTTCAAATATAAACATGATTCACATAATCTATAAATTTAATTTTTCACAAGGAATAAAATTTTTAATTACACATGGGAATTACTTCAATTTTATTATCATAAAATTACATCAACCACTGGATTACCAACATATTTATTTTTTAATTATTCTTAGGATAATTAATTATAATTTATTTCAAGATTTATGTTCTTTAAAAATTTTCCATTATGAACAACATTCTAATCCATTTCATAAAAAACATTTCAATAAATAAAGGCATAGATATTATACAATCTACCAAATCATGAGGAAAACAACTATCATGGTATAAAGAAATAAAATTAGCAACATCCGATCACTATTTAATTTCTTTTCCTAGTTAAAAAATTATTGGGTCAATTTCATTTCCATTAAAATAGATAAATCACGCTATATTTACTATTTCACATAAATTAGTGTAAATGTAATGAATTCCCTACCTCAAAACCAATCAATGTTCTTAACATTATAACAAAACAAATTGAAGATATCTGATCACCACTCTAAAAATAACTACATCCATATGAGGAATCAGTGCTATAACTACACCAAAAACTACTATAAAACCCCACTACGAACATGGGAGGTGATCCCCCATCCCATGTAATGAGTAAACGAGAGGAATTGATATCAGAGAGGGAGAGACGACAAAAAAAGGAATAAAAACCCTTGTATCTGCATGGATCGAAGATAGAAGCCCAAAGAATGATCTTAATTGAAGGAATATCAAAAAACTAAGGATATGTGCTTTTGGAAATTGGAATAAAAGATTGGGTGTAGGGTTTGAGAAACACCTGAGCCACTGAACCTTTTCTTAACATAATTTAGAGAAGCTTTTCACTATAAGAGAACCATTTACCCAACATATAAATTTTGGGTGTCAGTTTTAACAGTAAAATACATATCCTTGAACAAATTAATACTAAATAAATACACATTAATTAGCTCCCCATGAACCACCCTTAAAAATTTTTGAACTAAACTTACATAGTGTGTAATCTCCATATTTTATAATTTTTATTATACAACACCTGTATGATACTTACAAGTCTACCTTGTCCTCCAGGATCCTTGATAACATGTAAAGGGTTGGCCCACACAAATATGAACCCTTAAATGCATGGTTACAATGAATATAGTTATCTATAATAAATTCTTGAATTTTTTAACACGGGTAAGTTTCTTGAATTTAACACTAAGATGGAAGGTGATTTGTTATTTGAATAAAGGCTTTTCATGCTATGTTATTCCCACTCGAATAAAGAATTTTTTAATTATTCTTATATATCTATATTTTTAATTCATCATAGGAGGACTAAGATTTATAGTTAACATTAAAAATATTATTAGTGTGGTGGAATAAAAAATATATTTCTAATTTTACAATGAAATGATTTAATTTTCAATAGGTTAAATCTAAGTGAAAAATATAAAAGGGGATCCTTCAAATCCTTCCAATTACTAAATATAAATGGTATAAAATATACATAGATTTCATGGAAGATTAAAAAATACATATTAAGGTAGAAATGTGATTTAGGTTACTATTGATCAGTTCACTAAATCTATGCATTTTATTCCTATTTTAGATACTATATATTTAGATGAACTTGATATAATTTATCTTAAATAGGAAGTTATATTACATGGATAATACCTCTATATTATATCTAATCATAACCTCTGATTTAACTCAAATTTTTTTAATATAGATCAGAAATCATTGGATACATAATTAAATTTTAGTCAATCTTTTCATACTCAGTCTAATAGACAGTTAGAGTGGAAATTTTAGACATTGGAAATATGATTTGGGATTTCTCATTAGTTTATTAGGGAAGTTGGCATCAATATATTTCATTAGTTTAATTTTACTATAATAAAAAAATTTATTGTACACATATGTCTCCTTTTGTGGCATTATATAGAAATAAGTGTTGAATTTCATCATATTGGGATTAAGTCGTTAAAAGGAAGTTGTTGGGACCAGAATTGGTAGAAGATATAGTTATGATGGTAAAAATTATTAATCACTATTTGAGGTATGCACAGTGTAGAAAGATGGTTTATGTAGATAACAGGAGTAAAAAACATTCATTTGAAGTAGGAGACAATTATTTTCTTAAATTATCGCCATGGAAAAGTGTTATATTATATAAAAAAAATTAATGATAAATCGATGGTATATTGAACTATAATAAATTTTTGAAAAATATGGATGTGTTTCTTAATATGTAGAATTACCTATAAATTTTTCTTTGGTACACGAAGTGCTTTATTCTTAATTTCTAATGAAGTACATATCTAATTCATATCATGTTATAAGCCATGAGGTAGTATAGTTGAAATAGAATAATTCTAATAAAGAAAACCTGATTTAGATATTTTATAAAGATAGCAGGTGCTATATAATAATGTGATTCTCTAGGTAGATATATTAGGGAAGAACCACATTATTGAGGAAGAAATAAGGGAATAAAAAAAAGTTATGATGTGGAAATACCCACAATTGGTTAAGTAATAAATGTTATTATAAAGATTAAATTTCTTAAATAGGTGAATAATGTGAGAAGCAAGGTAATTGTGTAAATAAATTAATCTTATGATGTATAAGTATATATTTTACATATTTATATTTATTATAAACTTATAAATGACTTAATATAATTTCCCAATTAAAAATATATTAGTTTTATTTAACAAAATTGGGTTTCCATGTATTATATGGTTTTTAATAAAAGTTAAATTTATTTATTTTAATGTCTTGAATTAATCAAATAGAATAATATTTGGGATTTAGAAAATAAAATATATTTTAGGGAGATTTTTTTATTTTTATAAAAAGATAAATTTTTATATGAATAGTGACAAATACTGTATTAAAAAATAGCATTAATATTAAATTATTTAAAAAAATATTATATATTGTATTTTTTTATGCCAATTTAGACCATATTCAAGAAAAATTGACCAATTAATAATTATTAATCAGAAATACTTTTTAAGTTGGTAAAAAATCATTTTATACTTAAAAGGGGTATTTTTCTTAAAAACTAAATTCATTATTGTTTATGCATTTATAAAAGATTTAATTTCTACCGCATATAAAAATTTAATCATGTAAAATTACGTTCATATATATAATTAAGAGGTTCATATTTTTTTTAATGTGTTCAATTTTATATTTAGTAATTATGAATTGATACCATTGTAAAATTAGTTACCACGATAATGGCTAAAAAGGTTAGTTGATATAAAACAATAAGTTATAGTATAGGAAAATTGTAAATAAATAATTATTAGATAATTTAATTTATACCCCTCTCATCTTGGATTTTAAATTTTATATTTTCAAATAAAATTCCCTATTAATAATACTTTTTATTATTTTTAAACATTTAAAATTTACAAGTATTTCACTCTCATCACTTATAAAATGGAACGTCCACTTTTCCCTTATTCACACACCTTGGTCAATTTATTTAGAAAAATACATACCCAAATAATAAATAAAAAATCCCTCCAAACATATTATACTTCATGGTCTCAAAAAAATAATTACCTCGGTATGCTTAATATGGGATCCAGGGGAGGTTTTTTGAAGAATATGTATAATTCATTACCAAGTGTTTCATGATTATTTCTTCTTATAAATAGTTTAAATATTATTAAACTTGGTTAAATAATATAATGAATATAATAAATGTAATTAAATTCTATTATGATTATATTTTATTCCCTTTTAATCTTTGTTCATGTCCTATGAAAAATGAAAACATCGATCGTATGTATGTATGAATTACCACCTCAATGAAGTGATGTGTTTCATTTTCCTTCATTAGATCATATAAATGATTCAAATTATGGATAAATTAAATATATGTTATATAAATTTTATAATTATTATTTTATAAAGATAATATATTACTTACCTTCTTACTCTTTAATCTGTTGTAAAATTATAATACAACTCATGCGTATATGGGGACTGCCTGCTCCACAAAGTGATGTGATTCATTTTTTATTTCAACAAAACATGTCTAATAATAAGTGTAAAAATAATATAACTATATGAAATTTATAAAATATTTATGATTCTATAAAAATAAATCATCATCTAATTTATTTCATTTCCACCCAATAAAAAAAATTGTTTTTGCATACGTGCGGACTACTGTCTCCATGAAAGGATGTGGTTAATTTTTTATAACATACTATAATGGATGGTTATAAAAGTGTATATAATTTATAAATATGATAATTATTAAAAATTTATAATATGTTAGGTAATAGAATGATAACCACTTTGACCACAATCACCACACATGTATTGTTTTTTTGTTACAAATAAAACAACCTAAATACCCAAAACATGAACATAACAACTTCAGTAACTAAATAAAACATGTTAACCAATGAAATAAAGATAAAAAGATAATTTCATTAATATTAATAAGGTTATTAATAAATCATAAAACTAATATAATTTTATTACTCATGATGGTAGTCAAATAAATGAAATGATTCGAGGATTAATATAAGATATTTTACTTTAAAAGGTTATTTTTAATATTTTAAACACTTCCTCATCTATTTAAATGTTATTTTAAATATTTTAGTAATTTTCCTATTTATACATAACATACTATTTGAAGTAATTTTTACCACACTTTGAAGTAATTTTTAATAGTTCAATGATTAATTTTTTAAACATTCGACGTATGGGTCATTTTGACTTTGTTAACAATATAAAAAATGTGTCATTAACGTATATATCTTGACCACCTTTTCCCATTTTCATATAAAACATTCATTATAAACATTTATATTCAATTTAATATAGTTTTTCTAATAATATCATATTCCCACTCTTCTAGGAATTTCCCCTTTTTAACAGTTATTAAAAAAGGATATTTCCCCTTATGATAATTTGAATATAAAAACTGTATTTTTTACCAATTCAAATGATTTTTTCAAGTGTTTTATGATGAAAAGTGAAATATTTAAAAATATATTCATTATAAAATTCTTGAAATTTATTAATATTTCTGTTTTATATGAACATATCTCATGTAAATGGGTGATCCTGATATATCTCTTCAATGCGTAGAGTAATGGTGCAGTCACGAAGGGAAAAAATGAGGGAGATAACTGAGTTTGTTACTCTTAATGAATTAATTGGGATTTGTTTTTTCTGAAATATATAAAAATTATTGAATATCAACAATGAATATTATTCACTAACATTCTTATATTATTCTAGAAAAATTAATTTTTAGGGAAGTTTTTTGATTTCATGAGGTAAGAAATGTGTGTGGACTTTTAAAAATGAACTATTGTAAAATGTTTAATAGGTTATCATGATCCTCATAATTCAATTATGGTTTTAATATTGTTAATAAATGTTTATAAATATATTTATTTGATCAAAGGTTGATTATCGTAGGCTTAAGTGCTTTATTTACTTGCAAAAATGTTTTATTGTGAAAATGGAAATCATCTTTATGGGTTTCATGTTTTTTTACTATAGTTATAGGGTTAATGTATTTTTTATATTCATTATGAATAATTGTTTTTCACATACAAAAATTTGAAATTTATTTCATTGTATATAAAGATGGGAGTAAATTTTATGAAGTTAAATGTTTCCTCTATGGTTTGTCTTCTTAAATGAAGGAAAAGTTTCTTTGATGAATCTGAGGTGTAAACATGAGGATCTATTTTTATAGAAAAAATGAATACTATGTGAATGTTTATAATTTCTTATATAATGTTTTATCAAAATATCTAAAATGGTAAACACAAAACATACTATAAATGTGAGAAGGTGTTCCCCTTTTTATAAATCACATAATTATGGTTTGATTGTGTTACTAGTTATCATACAACATCTTCCCAAATGATTGAATGGTCTACTCCATCTACCTGTCCATTTAAAGATAAAAAGAAGTGATATGGTGGAATTGAGAATTAAAAGAATATTTATTTCCTACTCAAACATATGAGGTAATATGATGGTTATAATTAAATTGTATATCCCTCTAAACACAATAAAACTACACTATCTCATCCTTGTATTTTCTTAATAAAATATCTACAGAACCTGACTCCATAAATTATATTAAATGAGGTGAATTTTTAGTCAATCTATGGTCACAAAAATAAAATCTCTCCATTTCTTAGTTCATGGTAATCGAGGATGAAATCCTTCGAAATGTTATATAAGTTCTACTTGGAGTCACCCACTAGATAAAACGGCCACCTAGAATGTGATGTTGTACATTTACCTATTATATGAAAAAACATCATAATATTAACTCTACATATTAATATTTCAAACCATACCACAAAACCAAACCTCTCAAGGCATGGTAATTAAAGGGTAAACTCAAATATTCTATCCAATCTAAAATTTGAAGCTAATATAGAACATATTTATACATCATTGATGGAAATAAAAATCTTCATTGGTAAGCTATCTGATGTAGATAATCCTTCAAACATCCCTCAAGAGCATCCCCATGATAGAAATAGACTTTCATCAACACTTCCTCTGATCTTACCCACAAATACTCCTCTAGTTATTATATCAAAGATAACTAAATTTCTATCGAGTATATGAAACCTCTTCCACCAGTGGATCATTCATCAAGAGGAATCACTAAAACAACCTCTATCACTCTTCATGAATCCATAAACACATATAAACATATCCTTGGGAATTTTTTCTCATGGAATCAGCAACCACATTCCCCTTCTATGGAGTGTAGAAGATCGAAATTTTTTACCAATATAAAAACTTCATCCACAAATGGTGATTTATTTTCAGATCCCACTAAGAGAAAATATACATGAGACTCTTTTGATATGTAAAGACTACAAGGAATTCACAAATGATGTAGGGTCTTCACAAATTAAGTGAAAACTTCATGGTTTGTAACTCAAGATCGTGTGTGTTATACTTAGTTTCATGGTGATGTAAATTCCTAGAACAATATAATTTCACTTCCACTAATAAATTATGAAACATTACACACTGTATTGATATGTTTCAAATTAAAACTCAAACATCACTTACTCTTATAGAGAGGAAAGTATGGGAGAAATAATAAATTCAAACTTTAGGTAGTTAAAAGATACCTGATACAGATCTATCTATAATAAATCATTATCCTTACTGGTTATGTATATCAATAGAGTAAAAATCATAGAGAAATCCAGCATGAAAATACAATAATGGCCAATGAGGATAGGAAAGGTATAGACATCTAAAAAATTATTGGGTGCTACCTAAGAAACAACAATATTGATCATTGAAGGATTAACTTGTACAACATATTTCAATGACACATTTCTAAGAAAATTCACATCCTCTAGCCAAATAATTAACTTGGGTAACTTCCTAGAGAGATTATGGATCTAAAGGATCTGTAAAATAGACCAAAGATGCTCAATATTATCCTCCTTAAACTGTTATTATATGATTTATTCATCACAAAGCATTTCCATGAACATATTAAAGAATAAAAAAACATGGAGTTTATGAGTATAAACAAAATGGTGGGTGAATTCATTACATTGAATAAAAAATATATTAAATCAAGGTACCTATAGAGAAAACTAAAAATAACCTTGGGGATATCCTTCTCTATCACCCTTATCTATTTATATCATGTTCATAGATTGATCCTTAGAAACTAGATAGCTCCCATAAATTTTTCAAACAAATAATCTATCATTGGAAGGTTATAATGGTTCTAAAATATTTACTAATTCAACCAATAGTAATCTATATCCAACCAAATACCACCATTCACCTATGTGATAAATAATATAGGCACACATCATGGAGAAACATTCTTCCCTATGAATCCATTCTGTATCAATCAAAAATCTGGATCCTCGACTCCCATAGTTTAAAAGGTTTCATATGATAGAAATACTTCGAAATCTAAAAAACAGAAGGGTGAAACTCTATCATAAAATCAATGTAATTTTGATATGTAGGTTCACAACCTCCTCATATAATACATACAAATACATCATCATTAATCCTGGAAACCCTTCTTCATAAACCTCACCAGAATCCAAAGATAGACCTCCTAACATAGTTAATAGAGGCTTTAAAGTCATATCACCCATCAGATAGTCCCACTCACAAACAAACAACACTTATTCGCCCTCTTCATTGGAAAAAAACACTCCCCTATAAAGACAATATTTTATATAATTCATGGATTAAAACATACTAATTCGTAGAAGGACATCATTTATAGTCTCCAAAGCTAAATGGAATCCCATAATTATTTATATTTCCCCATAATAATCTCAAAACCTTAGAAAATACAAATAATTCTCACCTAAACCTTAATTGGTGAAGTTAACACTAAGGGAACTAGAAGCCTATCCACATTTAGTCTTATATCATAGATAATTTTTATTAAAATAAAATGGTGTGATGCTATATAATCAAATAAAGGCTTGGATGAAATAAAATAGATGATACCTTAGAAAAAATTTGGCACATCCCAAATAGGAATCTCCAAGGAATAAAACTACCCACATAAAATAATATTTCCTCTCTTTTTATGGTAATCACCATGGAAATCCTTATCCTGATGTCTATGAAGATGCGGAACATCATGTGGATGATCACAACTACCAAATCCATATTCCCTTGTAGAAAAAAATATATTATTTTCCATGTTACTCAAATGTCATTTAAGGAAATTGCGGGTGATGCAGAAATGTAATGAGATGGTCTACACCATGAAGATTATTAAGAATGTCTAGGAATTGTAATCACCAATGGTCATGGCCTCCAAAAACAAAACATGCTTGTGTATATCACCAGGAAAATTGATAGTAACTTTCAACTCAGAAAAATGGAATGAAAACTATTGGGGCTGACTCTCCACTAATTGATACCTCGATAGACTTGACACATGATATCCTCCAACAACATTCCTACTCCCCATAGAGGACTGATAAGTACTCACTGAAGATGATATCAACTACAAAAGTATCATATCAATCACATCAACCTTCTTCTACACCTCCAAATACATGGGTATCATAAATGCGGTGATCACATATCAAATAAGTTAGTATAATGACTCGCTGACATTATGTGATCTAGACTCCTAATTTAGTAAAATATCAATTCCAAAGTTAAGGATGTACTTAAATATGATTCATATTTCCCTCAAAATCAAGGTCCCCTGCTGAATAAAAAGTAGTTATGGCCACTTAATTTCCCTTTTGTAAATGAAATAATCCCCCTATAAATCTACCTATACAAATCATCACATGTAAAATATTCCTCCTACAAATCCCTAATAAAAATTAATTCTCCAACGACAATCTAAAACTTGTATTAGACTAAGGGTGTAAAATTGGTTGGACCAGACTCATCCAGATCCTATTCAAAATAGGTCGGGCATAATTCACACTAAAATATTGGGATAGAATGCACTATTTTTTTCATGGATGGCCAGTAAAAAATTCTCCATATCTCATCTAAATCTAGACCTCATGCTATCCAGATTCCCAAATTGATCTAGCTTTATCATATTGGACCATGGTATAAGCATATCCTGCCTTTTCTATTATAGTAAAAATAATAATGTATTTTTTAATTAATATTATAATATATTGTTTAAAATATACAAATAATTTTAAATTTTATATAAATATAATGGGTATAATTCTTAGACAATTTGATCTATGTTCATCCTTGGAATATAATAGTATGGGGTTCGAGTATCTCCTTCCAGACGTTTTTTAGTAGTATTTTGGTCTTATATGGGATCGGTCTGGGCTAATAGGGTAGGCTACTAGGATAACCCTACGGTCATGATTTTTGGTCAGATGCGGCCAAAGTATATTGTCACAATCAAACTCAACAAATCCCTCAACTAAATCCTAGTATGTTCAATGTTTGTCTTTTTTAGATTGGAACTAATTAGGATTTAGTCTAGGTGGAGTATGATTCTATGTAATTATTAAATATTTACTCCCATATATTTGACTAACCCTTAATGGGTCTTGATACTCTTCCCTAGATCATATAAAACTAAATGTGATATACAGATCCTCTAGTAAATTATATATATTTATATTAGATACTCTCCCCTCATACTTAACTAACCCCTAATGTTATAACTCAAAAAAATCATCCTTTAAGACTCATCCTCCTCAGATGGATCAATCCTCCAATAGTCAACCAAATCATCCATGTAAACCCTACCAACCTAAACCATGAGTGGATGAAGAACAATAGGAATATTTGAAAACAATAAAATATACACTTAATCTTAATAGCATGGAATTTATTTAATCATATTATTTTATTTTATTTTATTTTCTTCCCCAAAATCATCTCAATTAAAACACAAGCACAAACAAGTATGATAGAAGTACCTCTCCAATATCTCTACACTGTAGATGAAACTATCTCATCTTAGGTGTTAAATAAGATTAATGCCTTATATTAGATTAGTGAGGGGCCTAATATTATATGTATTCACTGATGACCCTTTCAATATCACAGACTAATATAGTGTAACATTATTTTTATACCAAAAACATTAAATCCCATTGGTTCCTATCTATAGTCTTTATACCAACCCTCATCAACAGCTCTGATACAACCTTTTCTTGACCTTCCTAACTTTTAACCCCACATGGGCCTATAGTGAATATGAGAGTGACCCTAAAGGAATTTCCCAAGTAGGTCATAGGATTTGAACTAGCATTAAGAGTAAAATCATGTAAATGGGAGGCATTTCTCTTTTTTAACCCAAGAACAAAATAAAAAATTTACTAATCAACACTAAAATATAAAATAATGAATATAATCCCATAATAAATTAAAATTCATTATATGTTATGAAACTAAATGTATCCAAAAAAAGTACCAAAAGTGAACATCGGGGAAGAAACAAAAACAAAAACTATAATGTATAATAAATTACTATACATAAGAGTCACAAAATCTATCCTTTAAACCAAAAAAATTATATATAGGGGTTATCATACATGTATACTCTTTAGGATCCTCTACATGGTATATTATGAATGTGTGTAGGAATCATACTATTTATTCAATGGATTATCAATAGAATTATTAATAACCTATCAAGAAAACTATCACCCATTCTCAAGATATCACACTCAAAAAATAACAAATCAATGTATAATATCATAATATTGAAATAATATAGAAATACATGGCCTAAAAACACATCCCAAATGGTTTTTCACTTTAACTATCCATCATCAAATGCAATTTTCTCTAAATACCATTTTTAGTTGTGCCAAAGCACACCATACCAATCTTGTCACATATAATGTGGTTTAAAACATATCCCCACCTACCCCAAACCATGATGGTCCCAATACTATCATTTTAACCTATATCAGTTATACTATATCTATAACCACAATTTTAAAATCCTATGGATGATGAAACCTTCATAAAGGGATGAGTCTTGGAATAGAGGATTATTTCATTAAATATGATATTTTTCTCTCATCTTGAATAACTCTCTAATATCTCTATAAGTGAATGATGAACAGTGTAAATAAAATAAAGAATTTTGCTTGGTTTACCCATATTGGGCTATGTCCAAGGAGCATGAACAAAAATGCACATTTACACAAAATTCACTAAAACTTTGATGCTTAATGTACAATTCTGAGTGGCCTCATTATCCCTTCAGGTTCACTACCACAAAAAAATAGAAAACTAATAATTATTCCTCAAAAAGGTACTCGATTATCCTTTTATTGGATCTTATTTCTTCCTACAAAGATGATCTGAACATACAACTTCAATTTTTCTCCACTCACAAAGATAATTTTGATTTATAGTCAGGATCTAACTTTGGGAATTCCTTTTTTGACCTTATAACTTACATAAGTAATATGGAATAATACCTTTGACAAACTTTTATAGAACTACCTTTTCTTACTGCATCTTTTTTCTCTATGTATGTTTTGTGTGTTTTCACTATAGCATACTCTCTTTTTAAAATCAATCCAAAGGCTTGGATGAATCATTACACTCTACAATATAATGTGAAACGTCCCACATAATTAATGGGGTCATCTTTCACTATTAATATCGAATTAACCACCAGTGGATTCCCCTCATAACATCCTCTAACTAAAATAGTAAAAAGATAGAAAAATGCCTAATTATGGCATGGTGTAAGGTACTATAGCGTATCTCCTTTAATTGCACACCATCTATAGTGTGGACAAACAAACTATAGTGTGAAGAAATTTTTTTGACCAAAACCACAATTCCAATGGAAATAATTCCCCATTAAATCCACACGATTTGTGGTGTGACCAAACACACTACAATGTAATGAAGTTTGTTTGACCAAATCAATAATTCCTAAGTAAATAGATCCCCATTAACTATACATGATCTATGGTGTTGACTCCACATTACTACATCACACCAAACTAGAAAAATCATGGTCATTGCTACTACGACCTAGACTCTTATTATAAAAGAAATTCCAAACACATTCCCTCTTCTAATTTTAGAACCTCTACATTTTATTGTCTTGATATAGTGAAAACACTTTCTCATCCATTATGGTATGAGTTATAGCATGTGTGCTATATTAAGGAAACCACCAAATTTTTTGTAGTACCAAAATCCACTCACCAACATGATACATTGTAATGGTCTGGGTTGTGACATAGAAAAAAAACTCATTTCTCCGACATCAAAAACTACTTGGGTTTTCTCATGGAATATAAGCTAACCAGATCCATTTACTAGGAAGATATGAGTAATAGGGTCCTCTCTCAGACTCCTTCATGATGTTTCCTTGCACTATGGGACACTATCACTATGTTACCACCCCTTTGGTGTGAATCACTACTACTACATGTGAACTTCTACCCGTATAAAACCTCCCCTACATCCATGGTGTCATCAGTGGCTAGATGGTATGGGTGGTACTCATATAAGGTGGAGTATACGTTCAAACATGTCAGGTTGGGATAGCTTAGATATTTGGAATCTACTTTTCCTCCATTGTAGGGAACAACAGACAAGGTTGTGACATATCCTGTGGAATATAGCATGACCCATTCACCAGCACTTGCATCCTTCTTCATTTATCAATAAACACAACAACCAAACCTAATACTGATTTTTTAATCAAAATTACCCTCTAGGATTACTGAAAATCCTCCAAATACTCCAACCTATACCTTTTCATAAAGTAATTCAATGATCCAATAGTCATCAATTTAAAGCTCATATGAGAAAATATCGGTGTGAGAAACAACAATTGAGTGAAAAATTGGTCATGGTTTTGATTGAATCATTTCAACCAACTAAAAACTCTCCTTGGTTTCTCATTGAAATTATTTACCCTTCTCTTTATATTTCTCACCCTGTAAACCACACCTTGATATCTCTCACCACATTTAGAAATAAACCCCAAGAGTTTACTAATTTGAAAATTTTGGAATATGGGATTTGAAAACAAATAAAATTAGGTGAGAATAAATACCTTTATTATAGAATTGATCATGGGAAGGGGGTTATATTATATCTCAACTTAATTATAAAGAATTATTTTTACACCAAGATACAAACTATTATTTTCAAAAACCATATTGGGATGATTCATTATCATGATATTGGCCACTTGATCTTATTTTGAAGAATATACCAATGATATAGATCCATGCTCTACCTTCTTTTTTATGAAATTATATTTAATCTCAATGTGCTTGGTACATTAATTTTGGATAATATTTTTTTCTAAAAGTAATTATACATGAGTAGTCACACATAATTGGAATGGTATAGTCTCAATACCCACATCATCAAGTATTTACTTCATCCAAAGAAATTCAGTGGATGATAGAATGAATGAAACATATATAGCCTCTGTCGTGATCAAAGATATGTAATACTACTTTTTTACATTTCACTTATATACATGATCTACGAGGAAAAAAAAGAAATACAAGATTTTGATTTTCAATCATTTACCAAACTATCCCTATCTAACTATGTGAAACTTAGAAAATTCTACTACGCATCATTATAGTAAAATAGTTCATAGTCCATCATATGATAAATAATATGAGGAATTCTTATTACATATTTGATATAATATTCCTTGGTATGACTTTGTAAAATATAATTTTTACTTGTAGTAAATAATATATTAAGTTGATATGTATTCAAATAAAGAAAACTCTCAATAATAATCTAGTACATGGTAATATTGACCTTGTTTCATGAAATATCTTTTGATAATTTCATAATTTTCTATGTTGGAGTTTCTATGGACCAATAGTATTTAATTTGAAATATCAT
This sequence comes from Viscum album, assembly GCA_963277665.1. Classification (NCBI taxonomy): domain Eukaryota; kingdom Viridiplantae; phylum Streptophyta; class Magnoliopsida; order Santalales; family Viscaceae; genus Viscum; species Viscum album. The sequence goes on along the minus strand of CAUJRU010000244.1, from coordinate 67,380 downwards.
TAATAATTATTTAGATTAGTTTTCATTTGATATAAATACCCACATCCAGTCTTTGAGTGACCTATAAGCCATGGAAAATGACATTTCTCCAATAATACACATCTCAAAATCACACCTCGTGAGTTATGAAAATTTATTTCATTTGTTGTCATTTGAAACTACCAAAATAATTTCATCGAATTAAATAATCACAATAAACTATTGATAATTTTCCTTATCAATAATGATATAATGATCAAATCATCCTCTATGAAATCCATGATTCTATAAGAATTGGTCTAATTTGGAATAAAAATCTCGTGTTATTTTCTTGACACTATACAAGGTATTATTTAGATGATAAACTTTTATTCATCTTTATTAATGATAAACCCATTTGGTTTCTCAATATACTCTTCCTCTTCAAGGAAACCTTTATAAAAGGTGTATTTAAAATTATTTTATAGATATTGAAACCCTTATTAATTTTCATGGGTATAAATAACAAAATTGCCTCTATTTATTAAGTTGGTATATATGTATCATTGACATCAATGACTTCTATCTAATAACACCATGTACCCACAATATATTCTTTATTCTGAATAAAATTTCTTACTTTATTTAATTTATTACAGAAAAACAACATGGTTCTAATGAAAGTTTTTTCACAAGACCATGGAACCACTTCACATGTGTCATTATTTTCTATTTGGTCAAGATACTCATTCGTACTATTAACCCAACTAGTATCACGTATATATTCCTTAAAATAGTTTTGTTCTACCAAGTATAAAAAAGATATATAATAATAAGCTTTCATTATTTTGGTTTCCGCTGAATCTTTATGGTCACCAATAATATTTCTTTTGGTGATTTAATCACTTCTTTTTTCTCACTTTAAACCTATTGAAACTGATCTACTTTTATAAATTTATAAATCAACATTAGTGTTATCTTAATTCTTCATAACTCCCCTTAAACACTTCACTTAATCATCACTTTTAGATTCTGAAGTTTATTTTCTATCATGAAAAATGTAATCATATATTTTTTCACTTCAATTAATCTTAAACCAACATAAATTCATTGATATAAATCATCTCTTAAAGACTTTTTTTAATATAAGTAAGATTTTATCTTTGATGAATATCCAAAAATATTCTTTTATCTCATCAGACATCAAAGTTTCAATAATTTTACTTATTGATAATAAAGCATTTTATTCCAAACTCATAAATATATTTCAGAGTAGTATTATTTCCATAAAAAATTTATATGGATTTAATTATTTATTTATAGAAATAAATCATCTATTAGAGATGTATAATACTATAATAAATACTTTTTTCTAATATCTTTTCAGAAGATACCTACCAATCAACATAGTTTGTGTCATTATTTTTACTATGCGATTACTTATATCCACAACCCCATTTAGTTGGGGTGTTCTAATAGAAGACACATGATCTTGAATTCCATGTTTTTCAAGATACTAATATACTTTATTAATTGTTATTTCAATGCTATCTTTAGTATAAAACTTCCATATTTTCACAATTATCATTTTCTAAATTATTATTTTTTTATATGTTCATGCATACTTAAACTTTTATATTATGTCTGATCTTCATGATCTATGACATTTTTCTATATTAATTAATAAAAACAAATAATACCTACTTCCATTAGTTTTTTGGTATAAATTGGACCACATATATATAAATACACGAGATCATGTATTCTTAATGCTTTATTCTTCATTGACTTGTAGGACTTCTAAATGAACTTCTACTTTTTACATGAATCACATGTGTGATTGAGATCACATATTAAATTTGCAATGTCTGAGATTCATTTCTCTTAACAACCCTCCCCAAGGATTTTTGGATTAAATAAACAATCTGTCTATTCCATAGCATGTTTTCCAACTTCTCAGACAACATATCATATTTTTATTCTCGAAAAAGGTATAGAATTACCTTGTTTCTTCTCCATTATAGAATTTGTGAACCAACATTGGCATTGAAGGTGCCTGAATTTTGACTAATCATCATTTCATATTTATGGTAAAAAAATTGGCTAATTTTCAGTAGATTATAACTGAGCCCATAAACTAAAATAATGTTATTTTACCCAAGAGATTTTCCTATAATAATGAGTTTTCCATAACCAATAATTTTAACACCCTAATCATTCTTGAAAGAGATTATTCCATCTATATTATAGTTGAATTTCATAATGAGTACTTTCTTTCTAGTCATATATGATGTACATATACTATACATAATCCATGTACATGATGTATTCATTTCATTTAATGAAATATAAACAAGGTTTCCCTTCTACAAACATCCTTTCTTTACCCATTTTGCGGATGAGAAAATAATTGGCTCCTCAGTTTCTCCTTCTCTTTACAAAATTGAAAATTATTTATATGTGCCTACATGTTAATTTGATACTTCCATACTCCACTTTATTCTGTTTTGAGGTAATCTATAAAGGACTCTATTCATTATTGAAGCCCAATAAATTTTCTTATACCCATATCCTTTAAAAAAAATACAATATCCATGAAAATAAAATCAATAATCAAAAACTGCTCTTGTCTGTTTATGATATTCTTTCTCCCAAATGGACCTCCAACAAGTAGATTAAAAATGGAAAATTTATCCCAAATTTCCATAAAAAAAATATCTAAATTTATTTGTAATATAGAGATCCTTTACTATGTTATTTTTTTTCTTTGAAATGTTATAATGGTCCACCCTCTTCTTAGGTTCTAGTGCTTGTGGTTTTTATATGAGCACAGGCTTACCATTATTCTTAAATTTCTGAAATTTAGGTATTATCATGTCTTCCTCCTCATAAATATCTTTCGAAATGATATATGATGAAGATGATTTTTTATAATCCATCATTTAATGTTTCAATGTCCTTTATTGATCATCACACTTCCATCACCAACTTATAATTTTTTATTTGAGCTCCAAATGTATCGTTGAAATTTCATTTATATTTTTATCCAAACCATTAATTATTAGAATTGTTTCATCAATTTTAAGCTTTTATTAAAATTCCCTCCCTGAATTTAGATAATTCTAGATCTGAGTTTTTTAATTTTCAACATCAACACTAACATATTTTCCTCATGATGTTTTATATAAATCTTAGAATCATGAATAAATACATTGGACTTCTTATTATTTTCTGTCCATATATCATGTTCTTCAAGGGTTTCCCAAAGTTCTTCCTATAGATCAACTCTTTCAAAAAATCCTTCTTTATCTTCATCAATGTAATTATTTATTGTATAATCTTTTATAGAAATAAATATTCCATCATCTTTATTATTTTCAACTACTTCTATATAACTTTTTTAAAACAACCTTAATATTTTGAAATAATATTTCATTATATGAAGGACCACTATTGAGAATTATTTCAATTTCCTTTTTTGTTTTCTTGTGAGGTTTGTTTTCAATATCATATTATTAATATTTTTGGGACATTTGGCTGTGAGTTTTCCCACCTTTCCACACTTGAAACATTTTAGAGGAAGCTTACCCATAAACCTTCTTTTTTTTATATTAAGATTAAAGGAAAAAATGGAATAAACTTGTTAGTTTCACATACTTGTGAACTTTCCAAGAATGGGAGATTATTTATGGAATTAAAATCCATATCCTTTTTGATTTCCATTATTCAAGAATCATTTTCTTCATTTCTCATTGTATTGGAAACTAAGGTTCTATAAAAGATGTAAAAATAAATTTATTTCAAATATTTATCTTCCGGAACTAGAACTTTTTCATTGAAACATGGATGGAGTATTCTCAGGATACTCTTTATAATATTTTCATCATTCATGTCTTCAAAAGGACCTCATATATCTATAATAATAATATTTAGATGACACAAACCATTTCATTTATGATCATCATCAAGTCTCCAAAATTGTTTGATAAGACCTCTTACTTGTCTTCCCGATCCTTTGAATCTCCATCAAAAATTTTTACTAAATTTTCCAATGTTACTTGGGAAGTTTTATAGGATATTAAATTTATAAATTTTCGATTATAATGAAGATTAATCAAGGAATTTATGGCTTTTTAATCAGCACCAAATTCATAACAATCTATTTCTATCATTCCTATGATTTAAATTTCTGCAATGATTCTTTATATAGATGCAACATAAACATTTATGTGAAAGGACATAAAATAATGTTTAAATCATATTTTACAAAACTGAAAATTAATACCTTCAAATATGGGGACACCTATATTTTCAAAAAAGATTCCCATTATTTTAAAAGAAAAAAACATTCCTACCACTGATACAACATGTTGTAATCATATGGATGATAACACTTTCAGAGGTGATGAATCTTGGTATAATAGATTTTTATTTAACTAATATAATTTTATCTAACCTTGGGGAACTCTCCAATATCTATCTAAAAGAATAGTCAAATAATTAAATTACATGTATTCTTTTACTTGGATAACTTTTTGTGGGATAAGTCATAGGATAATTCATGGTAATGCACTTATTCACCAAATTCACTGGAATTTCACTTCTTAAAGTAAAATTTGGAGCATTCTCACTTTCCCTCCTAGTTCACCACCATGAAAAAATGGAAAACTCGTTGATCTCCCTTAACACGGAAAACACTGGTCATTTTTTAGGTCTTCCATTTTCACACAATATTGATCTAAGCATACACCTTCAATGATGTTTCTGTTCAGCATGATAAGTTTAATTAATAGTAATAATGAGACTCTCATAATTACTTATTTGACCGTAAACCAACCATAAGTAATATAGAATAAAACCTCTGAAACCCTTCCCCATAACTTCAATTTATTTCTCTACTTTTTTCTCCGTGTATGTTTTCTTAATAGCACCACACTCACCTTTTCAAATCAATAAAAGTTCTAGGATGGATCATCCCTATATAAAATATCATGATAAGTATACCCCCCCCCTAATTAATGGGGTCATCATCCACCGATATTCATGAATTAACAATTGAGTTTTTCACCTCATAAAACCCTATAACTGGAACTGTTGGCAGATAAAAAACTACTTAGATGTGGTGTGGAGTAAGGTATTATGGATTAACACCTTTCATTGTACACTTTTTGGGGAAATTCAAAATACATTATAGTATGAACACCTTCTTTTTTCCAAATATACTTTTCTTGGTGAAATAAATTCTCGTTAACTCCATATGATCTTTGGTGTGCACACCATATAAATGTATCACACCAAACTAGTTGCATCATAAACATTATTATTATGTTGTATCCTTTTATAGGATTGGAAATTCTGAAAACATTACATGTTCTATTTTTAGACCCTCCACATTCCAAGGCGTGGTTGTGGTATTGAATATTTCCCATCCATCTAGGGATGCAGAGTAGAATTTTTTCTATGGAATGGACACCTCCAAATATCCAAAGCACCAAAATATACACACTCTTACGTTGCATTGCACTGATCTTAAATGTGATGTAGAATAAAAAACCATTATACCACGTTCGAAACTCCTATAGTTTTTTTACCAAATATAAGTTAACTAGATCTATTTAATGTGATGATAGGAGTAACGGGGTCCCCTCTTAGCCTCATCTATAGTTCCAACCTAGGTCACATACCACTATCTATTTGTTGTCTCCCTTGTTTAAAAAACCACTATTGTGTCATGCATATTCCTATCCACATGCCACTTCACCTACCTACATGTTGTCGTTGATGGTTATATGACTAGGTTAGTTCCCATACATGGTTGATCATTCTCCCACATATGAAATATTATGCTAGATTAGCTTTCTAGTAGGTGGATAGAATTCTATTTATGGCACAACATCTCGGGATGCACTATAGCATATAGACTATATCATGTCCCCTTTAGCACAAATTCTTGCATCCTTATTTATTTATCAACAAACACAACAAAAAAACCTCCAAATAGATTTTGTGCAACAAAAACAGTATATCGCATAACCATATCTCTAGTTCACATCACAACCACATCACATATCCATCTCACAAAGATATCACAAACATGAACCACATAAACCACACTCCATCCACCTACCATTCATGACACAAAACAAATATCCTCACCCCATCCACATAACTAGTCTATATAAAACCATCATAGATCACACCCAACTTATAATAGATAGTAGGGAAGAAGGATTATTCAGCCACACATTCCCTTCCAAACCAGGATGCTTGGTAAATCATTTAAACCAAAATAATTTGGGCATTGGTGAGTTTATCCTACTTGGGTAATTGTTTAAAGAAATATCATTCTTATAAAATTATAATACATCTAATCATGAACATAGCCTATATGGGTTTCTACCAAATAAATACAGTTACATGCCCCAATCCTTGCTATAATACCACCATTTTTACTACCATTTCTATCATCTACCTTTCCACAACCATCCCCATTTCCCATACTAAATAGAAACATGACCATTCACTATTTCCTATTATAAACTCAACATTTTGAAAATTATATATTTACCATTTTACCAACCACATTATATATGATAGGGTATTAAATTATATATTTAATGAAAAATGATTTTAATTTGATTCTCATGTATAATTCATCCACTATGAATTTATTTCATATGTTAGAAATTATATTTACAATGCAAGGTTATTCAATTCCATAAATACACATTTAAAATTTTCATTGTTACTAATCACATTACATTTATATTAAGAAAATATAAAATTGATTAACATAAACATACCAGTCATCGTAAAACCTCTATTAATTTCATTCACATATCCATATTAATATCAAAATGTTACATCTTCTTCTACATGACAAAATGTGCCACAATTTTATATCTACAACCACATTCTCTTTAAAAACCATGGTGAGACATCCTCTGCCCCATTTCACTACTTGTACCTCCATCCCAAAACTAGCCACAAACATAGACCACCAAAACTACACAATCACTACAATAGTAACTCATTAATAGAATTAATACACACCACAAAATATTTTATAAATAATAAAATACATAATACCCTTTTCTATGACATTACTTAAATTTATTTAACATACATTTCATGGGTTCTAACACAAAAATCCATATTTCACCCAAATAATTCATTACCATCTTCAAGTGAACTTTTATGTACGGTGATACCATCATTTATATCATATCCCGGACACATTCCATATCTCAATAATGAAATATTTTCATCAATAGTGTTATTAATTAAACTATCACTTAGGAAAGTATTATAAACACATAATACTATATAGATAATCCCTTTCCATAAATTTTTTTAAACTAGTTTATTTTCCATATTAGTAAAATCTATAACAGCCACCCAAATAATGAAAGATAATGAAACGTCATAATTAAGACAAAAATAATGGAATTTCTTGAATTACCTCCCTTAAACAAACTTTAATATAAATTATGATATAATTAGCGGGGAGGAGATGATCCCAAAGATAAAAATTCACAAGGTAAAGCTTAACAATCCTAGAGAACAAAAATCCTCATCAATCACTAAATAAAATATCAAACAATGTTTTTTCTCATCCTTCCCAAGATGGAAGAATAGAAAGAAAACCAAGAATAAGGGAAGGTGAACTCTCCAAAAATCACCACAAATAATTATTTAAAATCCTAGGATCAAGGCTAAGAATACAACTAAAAGTTCTCTATAAAATGAACTTAATTCCTCCCAAGGAAAAGATAAATATTAGTAAAATGACTAGAATTTAAAAGGTTTTTGAATTTTTACCTTGGTGGGAAAATTATGTATCATAGTATGACTTGTAATTATCATTTTGTGATGGTGATATATCCATATTCCCTCTAAAAAACATTCCATGGACCCACCATGTATATATCCTCTCCTAAAATCGATCAACTAAGAAAATCTTATATGATATGTGAAGGTTTTTTCCTGACTATAGCCACCACTACACAATTTTGGTCAAAGAAAGACCACTAGTACTTAACCTCGATGTTTTAGAACCATGAAACTAAGACCTTTTCATTGGATATGAAATAACATATCTTCTAAAAATAAAACTTGAGACTTAGGTTCATGAAAACCAAAAACCACACCATAATGTTCCTTCAAGGGAAACCTCTCAAACTATCCATGGAACCAATTCACCGAAACCAAATATTCATGTTATGACTCAAGGGTCTGTATCATAAAATTAATAAGTTTCATTTCAAATTTACATGTTTCAATCATTATCCAAAAAAACATAAAACCCTTAAGACCATGAAACCTTCCATCGAGCTATGACCAGTTACCTTCAGATTCAACATACACTACAGCCATTCCTTCACTCTATGACCCAAATGGGCATGGTGTGACCTACTTCAACTAATTAAAATCTAAGCTTCAAAAAAACCTCTCTTACTACAACCCTCCCCAAAAACTTACAACACATTAACCATGAAATGTAATAGGTTATAAAGTTACAATACAATATAAAAACTATTTTAGAAGATAGTTTTGTGTTTCTATCTAAGGACATTGATTGAAAAAAAAAATAATGATTAAATTGTTTTCATTAAGCCTCCATTTAAATTGTTATTAAAAATAACTGGAAATTAATTATAACACATACCATAATTAATCTAAAAAATAATAATCTTGATTATGTTAAAATAAAAATAAATATACCATCAAATTCAGTTAACTACCTTAATTAAACAACCCCCCCCCCTCTTCACACAGACTCTCTATCTCTCTCCCTTTTCTTCTGTCTATCACTCTCTCACAGAAGAGGTCAGTACTAGAGTCAAAATACTTGAATAAATGGGCTATATAACCCAAAACATGAACTCCATGAATCATATAGTGGGGATAGATCAACAAACATGAATAGACTAACCTACTTGGATTATGAGGTGGGGGATTTATTAAAATATAGTAATTAAATTGGGCTTGGTCAAGCTAACAGGGATAAAAATAAATTATCAACATAGAAACTAAACAAACATAGACTTATTAAAAAAAGTGATTTGAATGATCTTATATTATATTTTGAAATAACATATAACCAAAATATTTAGCATAGAAGAAAATATTAAAAAGTTTAAATGAAAACCATAATACAAATTCATTTAATAATTGATGTCAAATAATTATACTAATAAAATTAGCCATTAAGTTAGTTAAATTTCAAATGATAAATAATAAATAATTAAAAATACATTAATATAAACATTTTAGAAATAATTTATCAATTTTTGTTATAACATCATCCGAAAAAATAACTATAGGAGATTCACTTACAAAAATTATGGAGGATTCATTTTCTAGTGAAATTATTCTGATAGAGCCAAAGTAAACATCTATTAAATTTGATAAAAATGAAACCATTTTTGGGTATAGTAAATTTATGTCCTGAAAAATATACAGAATAGATATCTTAAAAAACTATCAATATAAAGTATATAAAAATTTTGAAAGTGCTAAAAGATTCACTGGTGTATACCATTTTCTAATCAACATGATGTCCTACTCAAAATCATCCCAATTGTATTTACCTATTAATGGTAAAAATTCTTGTTTTCAAACTTCCAAATTTCATCAATGTTTTAATTTCATCAAAAAATATACCCTCTAAATATTATTATTGATGTTTTTCTCTAATAGGATGGACTCAAAGGTAAATAAAAAATAATAATTAGAAGATACTTTATTAATGGATGGTATCACTCCACAATATGTCTACAAGTATACATAGATAGAGTTATAACACTATATAACAAATCAACACATAAAAAATATTATTATATTTAGATCATCCTAAAAACATGGAATTCCATATCAATTTTTTTTATTTGTGTTATTTCCAATTTTGTAATTATTAGTCTTAATAATTAATAATAAATAAATTGTACAATTTAAATATAGTTAAAAAACACATAAAAAGGAATATTCATGGTCTAAAAACCAATATCCACACGTATCAAAACATAATCATCCTTTATTTTATAAAACCCAATATAAGTAGATTTATAATTGTGGATATAAGGTGAAATATGAATATAATGGAAGGCCAGTTATTGAGATATCAGATTTACCATTCTTAGAGGATTAAATGATTTTTTATTTTCCTTAGTGGCATGAATAAACTAATTTTATCCCCTAGTTTTATATTTTGGTAGTCATGTTAACAAAAACTTGTATTTTTTAATGTCATGTGGTAGTCAATATTCTCAATTTTTAGTGTATATTGATTCAATTTTATAGGTAGGAATATTTTTTAAAGGCATAGTATATGGATTCTTATTTATTTGGTTCCTTATAATTTTTAAATTTCAGATGGATATTTTACTTTCATTTATTCCAAGATACCTTTCATTAGGAGTTTAGGTTTATTCCCCATATATTCCAAAAAAAATCAGTAATATTTATGTTTTGAAACTTTTGGGAAACTCTAATGCATTCTTTATTTTCACAGATGTTCAAACCAAACCACTCATGTATCATATTTTTTCTTACATGTGTATTGAAAACAGTTTGAATAATCCTATACCATAATACTTATAAATTGACATTTTTCAATAGTTTTATTTTAGAAACCGATTACCTATCAATATTGATCTAGTTTATACCTCTATTATAAGTGATGGGGTCATCATATTCAAATATATCATTGTCAAGTCCATTAAAATAGGTCTCCCATTATTCTCTATAGAGGGAAGATGTTTTAGGGGAGGATGTTAAGGAAAATATTCAAGGAGTCATTGACGCCCATAAATCTAATATATTCAATTTTATTTACTTAATTGATAAATATAATCCTCACCTATGTCATTGTGTTTCTTTTCTTATAGATACACTAAATTCGGTGGATTATTCTATTTTGTTGACTCATTTTTGAAAAATTGATTTTCATAAACATATTAATATTTTATTTGATCTTATAATGGTGATAAGAATTAATTTTATAAATCTAATTATGTTCTGTTTTCTGATATGATTGGGGTTACATTTCAATGTTAGGTCCTCACTCACAAATATAACATTATAGGATCATGGTTCTTTTTCTTGGTAGAATAAAATTATAGTTTAATTAATTAAAGGTTTATTTATTAGGAATGTGTAATAAAATATGAAGTAAAATGTGTTATATACCCAATAGATGAGGGTATGAATATTTTTTGAAAAAATAGAATTTCATAGGTTGATAAGCCTTCTCCTACATCATAATTATATTCTCACTTAACGCTAAATATATGTGTAAAGAAGAACAATTATAAAAATGGAAAGGGTATATCCGAGTCTATATTGGTAGACTATAGTGGCCTTTTATGTATTGTAAGGCCCCTATAAAAAGGGAGAAGTCTAGATGATGGGGTGGGGTTGAAGTTTTGGAAATGAATTATAGGTTACATTTATATCATGTGAAATTTGCACAACCCCTATGTGGGGGTTGAATCTATTATTACCAGAATAACTTATTAAGAGATTATTTTCATTCTAGTTAAATATAGGATCCACAAACAATACCTTGTAATGAATAAATATATATAGAGACATAATTTATATAATTAAAGTGATATTATCAGGTTTATATACTCTTTTTATTGAGAGGATAATACTTGGTGCCCAATGGATATGATCCTGACATCCATGTTCTTATTTTATTACCAAAATGTATAAGAAATTAAAAACTAATTTGTTCCCAAACACTATGTACAATAAAGTTCAAACAAATATTTAACAAGTCAATTAATATTTAACATCCCTCCTTAAGTATCTTTATGGAAAAATCAAGTGTTATAATTTTTTATTCACCTTACAGTTTTCCAAATACTCTCTAGAATGATCTCATGAATATATAGTGATAAATCTCAGTGTTTCATCACACCATTCTCAAGATAAATCCCCTCTTTTAATGATATCATACACATTATATAATGATGATTACGTGTTAGAACATGATCTATAATTGAATCAATATCCAAAAATATTTTATTTTATCTATATATAAATATTAATTCATATCCATAAATATTAAATTGTACTTGACTACATGACAATGTAATGAGATACATAATAGCGTAACTTTATCAGTTCCCACTTATCCTTGAAATCTATGAAGAAAAAATATAATGACATATGAATTATTATAGTGTAACTCATACCATTAATTCACAAGTATTATATAACATTAACATTTTAAATAAGAAATGTGCCACTCTTCCTCAATTTTCTGCTCTTTTTTTAATACCTATATAAGGCTAACCCTGTAATTCCTCAAGATACCATTAAAATGTAATATTAATATATCACAGTATGAATCTCACATCTTATATATTTCTCCTTTTACTTCAACCCAATATGTCATAATAATATCACAACATATCATGGTTTATATATCCTCAAGAAAACATCATTTTTTTCTACCAAATCAAGTCAAATTATCACCTAAATCAACTGTGAGAATTTCGAAAAAAAGAAAAAAAATGAAACCATAATCCCAACTCATGAATGATTTTTCAAAATAAAACATTCAAAGAATGCATCCAATGTTGAATTCATCTAAACATCACATCATGGGATATAATAATTTTTTAATATTTTTCCAAATCATGGTGTAAAGATCAATGATATAGTTACCATGTATTATTTGAGAACGTATCATAGCTCCATCATTATCAATTCATCTCATGAGTGTTCTTCAATATCCCCCTTTATATTATTCAAAAACATTCTAATAAAATTTTAACACTAATCCAAGATTCTACTACTATCACTATATATCACCATTTATAAGAAATAACTTCTTATCTTTTAATCCTTTTTTTCAAAAGAAAAAAAAATATTTATATTCTCTCCCCATTTATAGGATGAGCTCTAATACTATTCTAGTCCTTTTTCAAAAAAAAACAGAATAGAATGAGAAGGGGGAAATAATTCAATGAACTTATATAGACTTTTGGAGAAAATAAACTCTAAATAATATGATCAAGTAAGGGATAACATCTATCATTATTTTATTTTTCATAATATCTAAAACTGTATCATTTATTGAAACATATTTTAGTAAAATATTCTCATTTTTAACCTTCTCCTTGATCATGTGATTCTTTATTTCAATAAAATTTGACCTTAAATATTATATTATATTATTTAACAAATTTATTTCCCTTTTATTATCTCATTAAATCATTATTGGTAATGTAACATTCACCCTCAAGTATTTAATATGCGACGTAATCCTTATCATTTTAGTTATTACTGGTGATATCACAGCATATTGAACATCCATTATTTATAGTGTAAAATAGATTAGTTCTTAAAGGACTAATAAATGAACCATAATCCATTAAATAATCCCCTTCCATAAGTTATATTTTTATATCCAACTCCACATACCCAAACCACGTCGAAAAAACCAAAACAATTTAAATATGAACATTTCTTATAAGTCAAGAAGAAATTAATAGTCCCTTTAATATAATGAAATATCGGTTTCACCACCACAAGATATGACACATTATGATTTCTTTATAATCATGCACAAAATATAATGGAAAACATAATGTCTATACAATAATTTTTTATGTAGATTAAGCTTCAAATAATACATCAAACCCATTTTTAACCACACACCATCCTTCTAAATTCCTATAATACATGGTCTAATGTGCATTTGATGAGATTCCTTTTTCATTTATTCCTTTCTAAACATCATTAAAAACTAAGGATAATATATTTCATATGATATAAATATAAATCATGATGTGTATACAACATAAAAATCCTAAAATAATGTAATATCTATAATCATTAACATATAATTGTGTTTTCACATTTGGGTTGCAAATTTCTCATATGTTATGTCATCATTTAGAGAAAAAAATTATCCTTGATATAAAAAATTATATTAAGAATGTTTTTATTGTCTCCCTTAAAATATATATTTTTGTTCACCTTACATTTTTTTAAATTCAAGATCATTAATCTATTCTATTGTTTAGAATACCATAATTAGGGAACTTTTTTAATTCCATTTAATTGATTATTCTCCCCAAAAACATCTAAACCACTAGCATCAATTATAAAACATTTTAGTTTTTTGATATAAAATTATTCTTCAAGTTTACCATTCAATAATTCACACTTTACATCCATTTAAAACACTTTGTGTTCCTTTGATCACATATCACGATATAAATAAAAATTATCTCAATAAATTAAACTGGAGAAAAAGTCTCATCAAAATAAGTACCCAAAATTTAAGGGTATCCCTTACATAAGTTATAATAATTATTTTTTACTACTTCTCCATTCACATTGAGTCTCTTTTTGAAACAAAATTGGGTCCTGATAACATTCTTTTCCATGGGATATTACACCAGTTACCAAATTTCCTTCCTCTCATTATGACTCCTCTCTTTGTCAATTACTATATTTCAATAATTATGTTCCCATTCTTCAACAATACTCTTTAGTTAATCTTGTGAAATTAAGTAGACATGTTTGGAATTTTTAAAAAATTCTTTATTTTAACACCCATGTTCTTATATAAAATTTGTTTTCTAGTCTCAAAATTTTTTCTATCTATTCCTTACTCATCACTACAAAAGGAAAAATTATCAAGAAAAATTTGATAATATAATATTATAAATAAATCATTACCTTTTGTCCTAAAATTTAATATATATTTTTAATATCATCATATTTGGGAAATTATATTTGATATTATATTTAATTTTAAAATATAACCACATATATGTTTTTTATGATATTTTTCAAAAAAACATTATAATACATATAAATCATTTCACTAAGTATATATATAAGACATCTCATCATCAACCCTTTCATGAATATTTCCTAAGTATATTTCTTTATTATAAATATAATATTGATTTTAAATACCCTTAATCTCTTCATATTGGGAATCTTCTTAAACCAAATCTCATAATACATGATGAATGGATTTGGTTAAAGTAATCAATAATTCAAAATATTGACAAAATTTTGATATATTGTATTATTTTTTGTATTTTAAGGTTATATTATCTGATATCATGGTTATTTTAACACGCTTATATTGAGGAATTTACTTATTATATTATATATTTTAATTCTTTCAATAGGTTATGGTTTCATTTGGGAAGTTATATATGGTTTTCAAAATATTTCTTGGGTTTTTGATTGGTTTATATTTAATTCATGGTTAATGGAAACCATGTGATGATCCATGGTAACCATGTAAGGAAAAATGTTAGAACCTATATGGTGAACTATTGGAACATGTTTTAAGTAAACTGTGAATCAAAACCTTATATCCCTAGATATTTTTAATCAGTGACTTTCAAATAGTTTCTTCTTGGTTTACAATTCCACCTATCCATATAAAATACTGTGGGTTATGTAAGGTAAAACTTACATGGTTAGTGCATAGATTTCCCATAAAAGACTAATTTCACATATCCCTAATAAGTCTATAAAATCCTAGGGGTCACTTGAATTATTTTGGTAATTCTATACATTTTATATCTCTCCCTCCTTGAATATTAGATAGTTTCGACTTGGGATAAAAGGTAATTCTCATATATCACATTTGATTCTATTATATTCTCATTATACTTTGGAAGAAACCATGTTTTAGGGATTCTATACCCACATATTTTATTCACTATGTTATTTAATTCTTTTAAGCAGTAAAGATCAATGATGATATGTGGTGATTTCTTCTCCACAATCTTTCTTAAGGTAGGTGACTTCTCTCTTACTCTACTTCTTCCAACAACATGAATGATTTTGGTTTTAAAATTTAAATTCATGTGTTTATTAGTGTAATACCCTATGTAAATAATATTTATAGTATTATATTTTCCTTGTTTACTTTTTCAAAGTAATGTTTTTCGGTGACACCCAAAATGTGTTTGGTAAAATTCATAACTTGTGTTTTAGTTTTAAAAAGAATGAACTTTCGTGTGGGTAAACTAGTCTTAGAATCAGTTGGTGTGTATTAAAGATGAATATGGATAGGTACTTAATGGTTTAGACATAGCTACTACTATTTATTAGGTGTTCATATATATTATTCCATCAATGGATAACTTGGTTTGGGGGTGGTTTTATACTTATCACTTTTAGTTTTTTGGTTAGTCTAACATTGAGAGAGGATCCATTGTGTTGGTGACATTCCTTCTATAAGGGAGGATTGATAAATTTCATTGGGTTTTTCTTTTAGTGTTTGGGTGTTTGTTTTGGTGTATGATACATAAACTTGTTATATATATCTTGTTCCTTGGTTTTCATGTCTCAATTTTGTTTTATATTAAATGTGTTCTAACTTACTTTTGTTTTAGTTTTGTTTGTAGAAAGTCTATGGGGGATTTTCTACTAGGTTTATATACTCATCCCCTATATATGAGTCTTGGTACATATATTTATTTTGTTAGATGTGATTTTTTTAGGGTAGAGACCTATTAATTCTATAGTGGGGATCCTTGATGATGTGGAGCTTAGTGTAGTCTCTCCTTTGGAACCCAGTATTCTCTTTTTGATTATTTTGTATTTCTGAATTATTTAAAGATATTTTTGGTTAATTCATCTCTAATTATTTTAATGTTATGTTACATTATTGTGATCTGATATTTATCAAGATTTATATTTATATTTATCCACTATATTTATTCTCCTATTTGTTGTGTTATAGGAAAGCATAAATAATCCCACAATGATATTTTCTAGAGAATTGAAATATTTAAAAAAAAACTTTTATTTCTTGTATATTAACCTATGTTCAGTGCAATTGAAACACCCCAATATTTCATAGTACGTTATAACTTCAAAATAATTCAATAACCTGCGCTACACACAACACTAAGTTTGAGTGCACCACGACTTACCAAAAATAGTCGTTCAAAAAGCGGTTATGAATAGAATTTACTGAATTTTGAATTTTATATACTTCATATAATTTTAAAATCCATATTATTTGTTTATTAGATATAATATAAGAACAAATTCATTTTTTAAAATAAAAGAATTATTTTTCAAAAACTACGATTTTACAAACTTTTAATGGATAAAATTTTTTAAAACAAATATTTTAATGTTTTCTATATTCAATTTAATGAAATTAAATTTTCCTTTATAATTGGGACATAAAAAATTTAGTTTGGATAAATTTTTGGAACGTTTCTGATAACTTTCATATTTTGATGAATAGTGAAAATACTAAATTTTAATTGGTAACAACTTTTTTAATAAAAATAATTTATAGTGTTAAATTATGCATTTGAATGGTTCAGAAGTATAATTAGATTATATTTTTATCATTTAACAAAATTTAGGTCATTATATGTGATTTCATATTATATTTTACATAAACACAAGTCAATATTTTAATAGTTTTTACTTTTTAAAAACCCACTTTTTGGTTTTGACAAAAAGAATTTATTTTAAATTAATTAATGAAACTTTTAGGTTTTTAATTTGGTAAAATAGAATTTATTTTTTATTTTTTAATATCAAAATTATCTTAGGGTGAATTTTCGATATTTTTCATGAAACTTTCAATTTTTGATGAATAGTGAAAAACACTACAATATTGTTTAAAACTGACTTTTTATTTAAATAATTATTTATTTTATTTAAATATATTTAAATCCAAATAAATATATAATACCTATATAAGTTCAATGTAATTCAAAGTAGTCATTTTTGTAAGAACTCGGTTCTTGTTCTTGAGGTACGGGTTTCTTCTTTTCTCTATTCCTTAAGTGTTTTTGAGAAAATATAAAACTGGGGAAAATCCTAAATTTTGGGACTACACTCCATGTACTATTCCACACTATGTGTACTTTGGCCGTGTGGAATGAGTACACAGGGTGTGTAGCCATGTCAGTGAAAAAGGGTGTAAAAACTGACTACACAACGTGTAGTGGATATTTACATGTCATGTAGTCAGTCGGTAGGAAAATAGTAAGGCGGTGGAAGTAGCTGCCAGCAGAGTGGCAATACACTCCATGTAATCATAAATACACGTCGTACACTCATGTCGATGGATGAACAGTGTGGAGGTGTCGCCAGAGGAACAATTAAATGGGAAACGTACATGCCTTGTAGTCAATAGTACAAGCCGTGTAGTTTGTTTTTTTCACTTAAAATGGGAAGTAGCCAACCCTGTTCATTGGATTGGCTTATAACTGGAGGAAGGAGCTGGGAGAGGATGCCGGACCTTTTAGGATCTCCAGATCGAGCTTCAGGAATCCATTTTCACCTCTAACGATCTCGTTGGAACCGCACAGGTAAACCCTCCACTCTCCATAAGTTGATCTTTCCAATTATTCCTCTAAGGGAAGTTATGTGAGTTTGAAAAAGGTTTTATTTCATGTCAGATCTACAATGTTCTTGGAATATTCCAGGATCATCATTCGCGTATACCATTCAAGGGTGTTTAAAGTAGGTGGCTTGGTGTTTAAATTCCAACTTTTGTGCATTTTTTGTGTACTGTTGTGATACGCGCCCATGAATTGGGTGACGTATGGCTTAGGACTTGTTGAATTAAAAACCTAGAATTGTATAGGTAATTAAATGTGAAAACAAATTGTTGTTTGGGATCGCTTCTTGGATCCAGGACCACCCCGGGGGTTCGTTCCTCTATTTAGCTGTTTGGCCAGGATACCCGAGGGTATGCCATGTTTACTTTATGAATTACTTTTTCCTTGAGAGGAATTGTAAATAATTTCATGTTTAATTGTTGGGCATGGCCCGGTTACATTATAGACCTAGAGTGTGGTTACTTGTTTAGCCTAAGGGCAGTTTTATATTTCACTTGAGGGAAACTTCTTCCGTTCTTGAGGGCAGTAGATTCTGTGACTGAGGGCGACACTTCGTACGCTTGAGGGAAATACTCGATAGCCTGAGTGCAAGCTTGAGGGTGTGGTTTTACAATATTTTCCTGAGTTCAAGATTTTGATTGGCCTGAGGTATTAGTTTTGATGATAACATAATATTATTAAATTAAATGGTCAAAACAAAAATGGCAAAGAAATTGGTAGTGATAGTTACTTTTGAGTACTTACCGATTTACTACAATTACTTTTTCACACTATAGTTGCATATTTTCACATAGTTGGACACGAGTTTCTGGTGGGTTCCCACTGAGATTCATTTCTCACACCCTTTTTGGGGTCATGTCTTCGGCCCCAAATAGATTTCATTTCTGCAGGTGTGGATAGGGGTAAGTGTCCCTATACAGGTACTTGATTGCTGCTGAGGAGTAGGGGAGCATGGGACCAGGCATAGGCTCAAGATGCTACCAGCTATTTTGTTTTGTTTGGTTGTACTCTGTATTGTAATATACTGTATTATTGTGTAACATGTTCTGGTTGTTTTCTTAGAACTTGAGACAAGTTTCATCACAATATATATAATTGTTGGTTATCTTTTACTGCAGATGCCTATTTTAAATGTGTATGGTTTATTGATTCCACTTTTTTTGTATGATTTTTATTTTATTCTGTTGTGCTACACTTTGAAAAATTATGGAATAGTTTCCCCACTATCAGACCTGGGTCCTCGCTGCTAGTCAGCAGCCTCTGGCATTTGTGGAAATGCGCTTGAGGTCGTGTGACCAACCGGGTTCATGGCACCCATTGAGTGGCACCTGGTCCCAGGACGTTACAAAGTGGTATCCGAGGAGGATTATTTTCTTTTACTTACTATTTGGATCCTTAGTCAGGGATAGGATGGAAATGGTATTTGGTAATAAGTTGTGCCCAGGAGTAGCTAACCCATGTACAAGGTAAATCCAATTTACCTCATGTTGCAACTTTATTGATTTTTCACTATACAGTTGATCTGATTTCACCATTGGGTGACGTACTTGTGATTGTGCTATTATATTTTATCCATGGGTTTTATTTATTTACAACCCGATGAGATGAGGGTATTCTAGCCCACGTATCATTTCGGCACTTGCTAGAAATCACATGCCATGCATAGTTCCATTCCACGTAGGTGAATTAGAAATTGCATGTTGTTGTGATGGTTGTTGTGCTCGAAAAGCATGCTGGTGTGATAGCTGCATTGATAAAAAATACATTCTATGTGATAGGGTATCGTTGTATGTTCCTATTAATAGAATGGACACCAAAATTTGGTTTTTGGGGAGTATGGGCCCTCATTGACCGGAATTTGGTGGACCATTGACTATTTATTTTGTTATAACACATATAAGATTCCAAAATTTGACTCATGGGATGTATGGGCCCTCACGGATCGGAATTTGGCACTTAGGTGTTGTTTTTAGTATTTTCAGGGTTCTGGAATAATTTCAGAGGCTTACTTTCCAGAAAACCCAGGATACATGCCGTGTAGTTCCTTGGACACACACTGTGTGTTCTTCTATTCTAAAATAAAAAAGAAAACTTTTTGAATACACGTCGTGTACCCTCGTACATGACATGTAGTCTCTTCTCGTGTCATACACCATGTGGGTAGGGACGCGGGAAAGGGGAAATGCTTGGGAAAAACACTCCGTGTTCCAGATGTACACGTCATGTAGTGTTGACCCAGAGTCCACCTGTGTAACTAAAAAACACGGACGGAGGAAACCTTACGAAATACATGATGTGTCCACTATGGAACACGCCATGTAGTCTGACCTGGGATCCGGACGTGTAACTAACAACACGGGTCAGTGTAATCCTTTCATATACACGCCGTGTGTATAAGGAACACACTGTGTAGTGTGAGCCGTGTATCCGGCCGTGTAACTATCAATACGGGTCAGCAGAGCTCATCTAGTACATGCCATGTGCCTGAGGGACACGCCGTATAGCCTTGTCCGAGGACAGACCGTGTGGTTTTAGCTGTGTGGCTGGGAAACGAGTTGGTGTACACGCCGTGTATGGGTGTAACACACCGTGTAGTGTTAGCCGAGTAGTCGACTGTGTCACAAATGACACAGGTAGTTGGAAAATTACACCATACATTCCGTGTAGTTAATATACACGCCATGTAATTTTGTTCAATGGGAGATGTGTGGCTTAGCTATGTAGAAGGACCCAGGTAGGGGAAGAGAAGTCAGGTACATGTCGTGTATTCAGTATACACACCGTGTAGTCTAATTGTGCAATCTTGAAATCCTTTTTCCTCCTATTCCCCAATTTTTCCCTTCGTTTCAGATTGTGAAAATCTTGATCTAAGGTGTGAATTTGGCCTTGTAGAGTCATGCCGCCGAGATGACCATGTGTTGTTCGCTGGGAGAGCGGCAAAGATTTTACTCCAAAGATGATAGGCCATGGTCTACCAGTGGATCCTCACATAGATCCAGATGTCGCGCCAGCCAATATACTGGACACAGGCGCGGAGGTGCAGTTCTGTGAAGGCTGTATGCGGTTCATGCAGACCTTTCAGGGAGCACCGCCGGCTACCACATCTATGGCTGAGCTGACTTGTATATTCCAGTAGCAGCATCCACCTACCTTTTCAGTGGATGGAGTACCACAGGCTGTGGAGTTTTTTTGGGGGTCTATGCAGACTATTTTGAGCATCTTGAGACGCCTCCAGGGCGGAGGGTCAAGCTCGGGACTTACATGCTGGGTGATTCCGCCAAGAGGTGGAGGGATGTTACCACCCAGACAGATCATCACAGAGACATGGCGTGGGAAGATTTTCAGAAATATTTCTATGATTTCTTCTTCCCAAAGACGCTGACGAAAGATAGGGCTCAAGAGTTCATGAATCTGCAGTAAGACGCTATGTCAGTGATGGATTACTCAGCTCGTTTTACGGAGCTTCAGCTTTTTGCACCCGTCCTGGTGGGTGATGAGACGTTGAGGGCCAGACGCTTTGAGGATGGTCATCGTTACGACATCCGAGCACTGGTGAATGTTTTCAGGTTGCCTTCAGTACATTCTATTTTGAACCAGGTGCTGATTACAGAGAGGAACCTTCAGGAAGCTAGTGGCATGGGCCAGGGCGGTCTGGCACTGTTTCCGGTACTATTTCCACCAGAAAGAGGAAGCGACAGATGCGTTTCTCTCACAGTGGAGGTATTAACCAAGTAGTTTCTTCAGGTGGCCTAGTCTTTTTCTACCATTCCGGTAGATGGGGGAACAAGAGACCTCAGTGTCCATGGGACCCAATGGAGTGCTGATCTTGCGGCAAGATGGGTCATCTGAAGTGATTTTGCAGGGCGTTTCTACCAGTGGCTAGTGAGAGGGGTTCTGTGCAAACTCCGCATGTGGGAACCAGACCAGTGGCTTCTTACCATTCGGGAAACAGGAATACGTCAGGGAATGAAGGCAGGGATGGTGGTCATGGTCGTGGTAGCCAGACCCCAGCATCTCAGAGGGAGCAGGGTGGGACAGCTCAGGGTAGCCAGGCTGTGTCGCAGGGCCGTGGCACTGAGCAGGCATATGTAGTGGAACAGACCCATCATGAGAAGGATCCTAGACCTTCTACTATCAGAGGTACTATTCTTGTAGCTTCTATTTTATCTTCAGTGCTTTTTTATAAGGGTTCTACACATAGATTCATATCTTTACCCGTTGTGGAGAGCCTTGGGATCTGTGTTTCTCCTTCTTCTTTTTTTTATGATGCTAGACACTCTGTTGGTAACTAGAACAGCTGCTGTGCGTTAGTGCAGGGAGTTCCCCCTAGAGGTTGGTGGGTGTCACTTTCTATGGGACCTTTATGTCTTAGAGATGACAGCTTATGATGACATTCTCGGGATGGACTTTTTGGTTCCCATTGAAGCCATTGTAGATTGCTATTGTCGCAGGGTGAGGTTCACGTCACCAGAGGGCGGAGAGTTTCTATACAAGGGTGAATGGGATGTTAAGGCGAGTCAAGCTAGAATAGAGCATCGTGGGCGATGTGGGGTCACATCCCAAGTTGCGAGTATATATCTAGATGATCAGGGGACTTGTCAGTAGGATTTCACTCCAGTATCTGATCATTTCAGGGATTTCTTCCTGGAAGACTTTTCAGGTCTACCTCTGGAGCGTGAGGTGGATTTATCTATTGAGATTGTTCCAGGAGCAGCATCGGTTTCCATTCCTCCTTATAGGATGGCTATACCAGAGTTGCAGGAGCTCAAGAGGTAGTTAGAGGAGTTACATAAAAAGGGTTTCATCTAACCCAGTACTTCTCCTTGGGGTTCACCTGTCCTTTTTTGAAGAAGGAAGATAGTACCCTTAGACTCTGTATGGATTATCAGAAGCTGAACTAGTTAACGGTCAAGAACCGATATCCTTTTTCAAGGATTGATGATATTTTTGATCAACTGTGTGGATCACGAGTGTTCTCGAAGATTGACTTGAGATCTGGATATAATCAGTTCCATGTTAGACCATCTCATATACCGCATACAGCGTTTCGGACCAGCTATGGTCTATATGAGTAATTGGTTATGCCGTTCAGACTCACGAACACGCCAGCAGTTTTCATGGCTCTGAATAATCGTGTATTCCATCCTTATCTGGATTCTTTTGTGGTAATATTCGTGGATGATATCTTGGTGTACTCTCACACTCGACACAACCATTCCACCCATCTTGAGATCGTATTTATTACACTGAGAGAGCATCGGTTGTATGCTAAGCTCTCAATGTGCCACTTTTGGATGGACCACATTCACTTCCTAGGTCATATCATCTCGGAGGCAGGAGTGGCAGTAGACCCAGAGAAGGTGAGAGCAGTAGTTTCCTAGGAGCAGCCTAAGAACATGTTTGAGATACAAAGTTTCTGGGGGATGGCTGGTTACTACAGGCATTTTATACAGGACTTATTCTACTTAGCATCGTCGTTGACGTGTTTGACTAAGAAGGGTGTGAAGTTATTTTGGTTAGAATCTTGTGAGATAGCCTTCAAGGAACTGATGGTAAATTTGACATCAGCACCAATTCTGATACTCCCAGAGCAAGGGAAGAGATATATAGTTTACTGTGATGCATCAGGTATTGGGTTGGTAGCTGTGTTGATGCAGGGTGATCAAGTTGTTGCGTACGGTTCTCAGCAGTTGAGGCCACATGAGAAAAATTACCTGACACATGATCTCACGTTGGCTGTAGTTGTACATGTGTTGCATTGTTGGAGACATTATCTCTTGGGAGATCATTTTGTGGTTTTCACCGACCACAAAATTCTCAAGACTATCTTTACTCAGTGTGACCTGAATCTGAGGAAGCGAAGGTGGGTCGAATACTTTCAGTCCTTCGATTTTGAGATTGCCTACACACCTGGTAATGGTAATGTAGTAGCTGATGCGCTGAGCAGGAATACTCAGACACGGGCAGTGCAGGAGGCCAGCGGTGAATGGAAGCTTATGTCTTTGTTCTCTGAGATGCATCTGGAGGTGCACAATAGTCAGGGGAAAACCTATATTTCTTATTTAGATGTGACCTCTACCCCCTAGATAGAGTGAGGATGAGACAACTATCTAATTCAGATGGCCTAGATCTACAGGAGTCGGTGTCAAGTGAGGACCCTCCTCCTAGGTGGATGGTAGGCGATGATGAGGTACTGCATTTCCATGGATGAGTGTGGTTTACAGGGGATATACGCGAGGATCTGATGTGATATTTTCATTCTTCATCTTGGGCAGTTCATCCTGGAGTTACCAAGATGTACCATGACCTGATACATTAGTACTGGTGGCCGAGTATGAAGAGAGAATTATCTGGTTTTTTTACGAGATGTTCCACTAGTCAGCAGGTGATGGCGGAGCAACAGAGGCTAGCTGGACTGTTACAGCAGTTACCAATTCCAGAGTGGAAATGGGATGATGTCGCGATGGACTTAGTGACTGGATTGTCGAGGTCACCTCGAGACAGTGATGATGTGTGGGTTGTTGTGGAAAGACTCACAAAGGTAGCTCACTTTTTTCCGATCAAGGAGGCCTTCAGTGTTGACGAGCTCAGGAAGTTGTATATCCTAGAGGTTGTACGTCATCATGGGTTTCTTCGTTCTATCATTTCTGATAAGGACGCCTATTTTATGTCTCGTTTATGGTAGAGTTTTCAGAGGGAACTGGGTACACAGGTGCTTCTGAGCACAGCTTACCACCCTCAGACCAATGGTCAGTCAGAGCGTATGATACAGGTGCTTGAGGACATTCTGCGTGCATGCATCCTAGACTTTGGGGGCTCCTGGGATAAGCATATACCCCTAGTTTTGTTTGCATATAATAATATTTTTCAAGAAACTATTGAGATGGAACCTTACACGGCTTTATATGTTAGGCCATACCGATCACCTTGGTGCTGGTTAGAGGCAGGTGAGGCAGCTTTACTGGGACCACGTCTCATTCAGGAGACATCTGAGTAGGTCCAGTTGATTCAGAAGCAGATGGCTACCACGCAGTCTCATCATAAATCTTATACTGATCGCCACAGAAGACCCTTGGATTTCGTGGTTGGGGATCAAGTTTTCTTGCGTGTTTCACCAAGGTTGGGACACAGACGGTTTAGGATACAGGGTAAACTTTCACCGAGGTACGTGGGGCCATTTGAGATTCTTTAGAGAGTCCCTTTGGTTGCCTATCGGTTGTAGTTACCACATAGGTACCGAGCCATACACGACATATTCCATGTATCTAAGTTGCTTCACTATCATTCAGACTCGTCTCACGTCTTTCAGACTGAGAAGGTTGAGCTAGAGGTAGATGCATCCATTGAGGAGCATCTGATTCATATCATTGATAGGAGTATGAAGGTTCTCCGAGGCTGGTCAGTTCCTCTCGTACAGGTGCTATGGTTGCATGGATGAGTATAGGATGAAACCTGGGAGCAGGAGACTGACATATGTGCTCAGTGGCTAGATTTGTTCTGAGCTTTATCTTCGCCACCCTTGGAAGGGAAATTCGAGAAAGAATTTCTTTAAGGGGGGAAGTTTGTAATAACCCGGTTCTTGTTCTTGATGTACGTGTTCCTTATTTTCTCTTTTCCTTAAGTGTTTTTGAGAAAATAAGGAAAATGGGGAAAAATCCTAAATTTTGGGACTACACGCCGTGTACTATTCCACACGGCATGTACTTTGGATGTGTGGAACGAGTACACGGGGTGTGTAGCCATCTCGGAGACGAAGGGTGTAAAAACCGACTACACGCCTTGTAGTGGATATTTACACGTCGTGTAGTCAGTCGGCAGGTAATTAGTAAGGAGTTGGAAGCAGTCTCCATCGGAGCGGCAGTACACGCCATGTAATCCTAAATACACGTCGTGCACTCATGTCGATGGATGAACAGTACGGTGGTGCCGCCAGAGGACAGTTAAATGAGAAAAGTACATGTCGTGTAGTCAATAGTACACACTCTGTAGTATGCTTTTTTCACTTAAAATGGGCAGTAGCCAACCCTGTTCATAGGATTGGCTTATAACTGGAGGAAGCAGTCAGGAGAGGAGGTCGGACCTTCGAGGGTCTCCAGATCGAGTTTCGAGAATCCTTTTTCACCTATGACGATCTCGTTGGAACCGCACGGGTAAGCCCTCCACTCTCCTTAAGCCGTTCTTGCCAATTATTCCTCTAAGGGAAGTTATATGAATTTGAACAAGGTTTTTTTCACATAAGATCTATGTTATTCTTAGACGATTAGAGGATCATCATTCACGTATACCGTTCAGGGGTGTTTAAGGTAGGTGGCTTGGTGTTTAAATTCCAACTGTTTTGCGTTTTTGTGTACCGTTGTGATATGTGACCATGAATGGGGTGACGTATGGCTGAGGCCTTGTTGAATTAAATACCAAAAATTATATAGGTAATTAAATGTGATAATAAACTATTGTTTGGGATCATTGCTTGGATCCATGACCACCCTGGGGTTGCATTCCTCTGTTTAGCCGTTTGGCCAGGATACCCGAGGGTATGCCATGTTTACTTTATTCATTACTTTTTCCTTGAGAGGAATTGTAAATAATTGCATGTTTAAATGTTGGTTATGGCCCAGTTACTTTATAGCCCAAGGGCGTGGTTACTTGTTTTTCCTGAGGTCAGTGATATATTATCCTGAGGGCGGTGTTATATTTCGCCTGAGGGAAACTTCTTCCATGACTGAGGGCATTAGATTTTGTGCCTGAGGGAGAAACTTCGTACGCCTGAAGGCAATACTCGATATCCTGAGGGAAAGCTTGAGGGTGTGGTTTTACTATATTATCCTGAGGGAAAGATTCTGATTGGCCTGAGGGCTTGGTTCTGATGATCACATAATATTATTAAATTAAATGTTTAAAATGAAAATAGAAAAGAAACTGGTAGTTATAGTTTCTTTTGAGTACTTACTGGTTTGTTGCATTTACTTTTTCACACTGTAGTTGCATATTTTCACACGGTTGGACATGGGCCTTTGGTGGGTGCCTTCTGGGATTCATTTCTCACACCATGTTTGGGGTCATGTCTTCGGCCCCAAACGGATTTTGTTTCTGCAGGTGTGGATAGGGGAAAGAGTCCCTATACAGGTACTTAATTGCTACAGAGGAGTAGGGAAGCATGGGACCAGGCTTAGGCTCGTGATGCTACCGGCTGTTTTGTTTTGTTTTGTTGTACTCTGTATTGTACTGTACTCTATTATTGTGTAACATGTTCTGGCTATTTTCATAGAACTTGAAATATGTTACTTCATTATCTATATAACTCTGGTTATCTTTTATAGAAGTTGCATATTTTAAATGTGTATGGTTTATTGCTTCCGCTGTTGTTGTATGATTTTTATTTTATTCCATTGCGCTACACTTTGACAAATGAGGGTATAGTTTCCCCACTATCAGACCCGGGCTCTCGCTGCTAGTCGGCAGACTCTGGTGTTTGGGTAAATGTGCTTGAGGTTATGTGACCAACCAGGTTCAGGGCACCCATTGAGTGGCACCCGGGCCCGGGACGTTACAATTTTAAAAAAATGTATGAAATTTTATTGAACTTTTTCACGTCTTTTACCCACATTCAAGGCACATTTTCAAATTTGCGTAAAACTTAATTTTATCTCTTATATGAATTGAATTTCAAAAATCCGAGATACAAGATTTACATCAGTATTAAAAATTTGGTTCAATAAGTTGAAAATAATTTTTGGTGAATAGTAACTTTTGAATTTTATTTACCATGGTTAAAAGTAAATAGGGTGATTAAAGGTAAAAATGATATTATAATTACCCTAAAACAGGTCCTAACTCTATTGGATAAGTTTATTTTGACCAAAACCAACCTTAGGAATAAGATATGATCCTTTTGGTTCACTTTTATTAGATTAGGAAATTTATTATTATTTTATTTAAAGAAGAGTTAAAAGTCTTAAATTAAAAGTTTAATAACTAAACCAATTTTACTATATAGTTATGCATAATATAAATTAGACTATAAATATTAATTATAAATCTAAAAATATTTCCTATGTAATGGTATTTTATTTATAATTTTTAAAGATTATATAATTAAATTTATTTATGACACAATTATGATGCAGAAATTACTTTATCAATGAAAGATTATAATAATTGATATTATAAATATAAAAATAAATGTAAATTTAAGCTTTTGATTCCATCCACAAATTTTATATGTTAATATGACATGTTAGGGTTTATTAAATAATTTTTTTTTATGTGATAAATTTTTTATGACTTTAACAAAAACAAAATACCAAATTGTGTCTAAATTGGCATAAGTGAGTTTTTAAAACAAATACTATATTTTTAATTGATATAATATTTCAAAAAATCTATGTTTCAGCCAAAGGACTTAGATAAGGTTATATATATAAATAATAAACCACTATGGGTTCTCTTAAACATTTATAGTAAGTTTATCAACCATTTTTTATAATAATACAAGAGGACACGACAATAGTTAAACTATTTAACTAAGAGTTAAATATAAAATATAGGGTTAATATGGTGACATAAACTTGTCTAAAACCTATTGGTTGAGAGTATTGATACCCATAACCCCTTTATATTCGAAAAAAAATCAATTTTTATGCATTAGAAACTGAAAATTATTTTATAATAAAATAACATTTCAATCTTTTCCTAAAGTGGCCCTCACCTCTCTTATAAAAGGTTACTTCCCCTTATCTTAATGTCACACCTCCACGACCATTTGTCTCGGAAAAACTTTTCCAAAATATCCTCCAAACTTCCCTGAATTCAATCTATATTTCATCTATTGAGCATAAAACCAACCTAAGGGGCCCTTTGTTTCAAATCAAAATGAAACACCCAAAGAAGAGGTAATTATTTTATCAACTCTATCAAAGTTCTTTTCTTCTTCCACTTTATATTTCTTTGTTATTTACATACCAAAATAATAACACAAGTACCTTAAACAAACTATGATTTTATTATAAATATGGTACAACCATACTCATTATTCCATCCATCCTATTAATGATAATGTCACCATGCATGTGTACGTACGACTTACCCTCTCCACGTTGGGGTGTAATTTGTTATTCAACACTATGTTATTTGGATCAAGATAATGATAAGTAATATGCATATAAATAACTAAAATAACATGATAATTTTTTTACAATAAATATACCAACCAATTCCACACCTTTTAATAATTAAGTAAATGATATCGTCGCTCGTGTGTACGTATGGCTTATCGCCACCACGCCGTGATGAGATTCATTTCCAGGTTCACCATTCAATGATGATTATAAAAATTTATATTATTAATAAGTATATAATATATGAAATAAAAATTCTACTCGAAATATATATAGTTGCTTAGATATATGTTATTTACTTACTTTTGTTCAATACAATTTGAAAACAGAAACAGTGTTTATGCGTACGTATAGCCTACTATCTCCATAAATAGCATTTTCCATTTCATATATATATCTATTATATATATTTATATTCTAAATATATATTATATATAAATCATTTTTTATTATCTTGAACTATATAAATAATTATCTAAATTATACGATCAAGAATAACTAGTTAAAACACGTATGATAAAGAAATCGCTTGTTACCCAAAATGTTCATTTAACATGGACATCATTTTAAATGGGTTGCATAATGTCATAAATGATTAATGTATTATATAATAAATATAAATATGGTTCACGAATAATTTAATAACATACTATGGTCATTATATAGAAGGTTAAACATACCCTCGACTAAAGGAAAGTGCAAGGTAAGGGTTAATTCCTCAATATCATTATTCTCCGAGATTGTTTATGTGTAAGTATTTTATGGGACATATTTATTATCTATGAACATGTTTAATAAAATAAATTTCCAAATGATTCTTTTAAGGTACTATTTAACAAAAATATCATTTTAAATGTTTTAAATATTTGTTTTTCTAAATCTTTGTCATTAATATCCATGATTTAAAAATGGTTTTAAGAATTTATTTATATGGACATGATTATTTTAAAATGTTAATTCCTTTAAAAATTTTCAAATTGTAATGGGTCAATTTGATTCAAAAAATATCTTTTAAATGACATAATTTATAAATGTGTTACCTTTAAATTATTTCACAAAAAGTATATTTCTCCCAAAAAGTTTAACTGGTCATTTTCAACTATTTCAACATACTTTGCTAGATAATATTATTGATTAAGGTTGATTTATTATAATATAATCTTCCTTATTGTATTGAATGAGTTATGATATGTTTGAATGAGGATGTTATATTTTTATACCCTTCATGGTTTATAGTTGAAGTATTTATATTTTGTATGCTAGTTTTAATACGAATGTTTATGTTATGTTTCAACATTATCATATTAGGAATACATTGGACTAAGTAAGTGACGGGTGGGCCCTGCTATAGCCCCTCAATGCATTGGTAGATCTCATGAGACAAGTTAGTGTCTTGGAACAAGGCCATGTCAAAAAATTTATTTGTATTCTTAGCACGAGGCTTTGACTATGTGGTAATTATATTTGTTGTTAGGCATTCCCCCATTATGAAATTAATTATTGCATGGAATTATTTGACTAGTAGAATATCCATGTGTATGTTTATATGTTAATGTTTGATTTTTTTCTCAATATTATTTTTATTTTATGTTTAAAAGGCTGCTCTTTTTATTACACGTCTTGCCTTAAAAAATTTATAGCTTGTGCTAAATTATTTACCCATATTGGGCATTTGATCTCACCCCTTCATTATTTTTTGTTTTCCCAGGATTCCAAGAAGTGTATTATGTTTGATAGTCATGGTTAATCTAGTGTAATAATGAAATTCTCAACAGATTATTTATTTTGTGTTTTATGTTTGAATATGTAATTTAATGTTCATGTATGTAATCTATTTTCAAATACAACTAAATTGATCGGTCCTTCGGGACTTGATTCCTTGTAATCATGCCAATGTATTAAAATAATGCATCAGCTCTGTGATTCTAGGGTCAGGGAATTACATTTGGTACCAGGGGATGTTTAGTACAAACCTTGGAAACAAGATTTAAAAAAACTCTGATTATAGAACATTACCCTAAGATAGACTTTGAAATTTTGTATAGAAGAACTTCCTAGAATTTTGGTAATATAGAGATTTCATGTATTTTCCAGAAAATATATCCCTGTCTGGATATGAGCAGGTGAAGGCTGCTCTAGCATAGATGTACCTCGGAGTGAATACACTGACAAGGAGTTTCAGGCTTGACTCGGGGTATCCCGGTACATAACAATGATCCTTGTTTCACTCTTGTTTACGACAATCCTGGGGGATATCTTTGGATAATTCATATTTTCATTACAATCCATTATGATGGATTTAGGAGTAAATACTTCTTTAAAGAAAACATTTTTTAGTTATAGATTATGTGAATAATCTTTTCAATTTATGTTATGTATTTTAAAATTTTGGAATTATGCAATACGATTCATAAACTAGCCTATTGCATGCCATTGTTTAGAAATGGGGCCTAGTAGAAGGAAAGATAACTCCAGCAATATGCATGATCCAAAGAGTTAGAAGGATCATATATTTCGTGGTATTAACCTAAATTTTAGAAGGGAAATAGTCTCCCACATATTCTCATCAGATGAATAAATAGTATCATGTGTTAATAAGATATGTAAAGAATGATCTAAATCCTAAGGCTTTGATGGGAAGCAAGAGAATAAAATGAGGTGGATAGAAAGATGGATAAAGGGAAGAGGGGGAAGAAGTATTTTCCCATATGTGATTACTGTAGAAATAATCACCTTGGTAAATGATTTAAGGGAAAGTGAGTTTTTTATAATTATAGAGATAAATGGACACCAAATATGTGTTTACAAGGGTAAGAAAATGGTTTCAAATGTACAATGCTTCATCTACAAGGAGTTGGGACACTACGTGAATCAATGTCCAAATCATCAGAGTATTCCTCGAATGATTTTATTGGATAATAATCCAGTTATGATACTACCATAGATAAAGAAGAATGACAAGTGTTATTATGTTGTTATTAAAAAATTATTTCATTTCAGTTTTGTATTAATGAATTACTGGTTATATGAATTATGGAAATAAATATGGATTGTACTGTAGTACAATTTTATTAAGGATTTGAGATTACATGGTTCTAGGAAAAGTGACTCAATATAAAGTTAAACTTTTTGGAAAATACTTGGTTGAAGGAAGGATAAACCATAATATGGTTTTGAAATAGATGTAGTGATTTTTGGAATAAGATATTATTTATTTGGATAAATTATATATTATATTCTGGACAACTTTGAAACTAATTAATTATTTTTTTATTCCATTATTGTTGGATTTTACAACATTTTGGGATATAAGGAGTATATTCAGTATTCTATAAATAATAAGGGAGCATGAATGTAATCAATAAGGTTTTATGTTAATTCAGGGTGTTAACGTGTTTTAAAACAATATATGATGAAATTATTCACATGTTATTACGTGCCAAAAAATATCTTCATTGTGTTTACCTTCTTATAAATTTTGGACTGTGAGTTTGGACAAAAGTATTTTGGATAAGTATAAAGGTTGTAATGGATTAGGTTTGACATTGGAGACTATTTTTAACGTTAAATAATTTCTTAATATTATTTTTGGATAGTTAGAAAAAGGACAACTCGGAGGATAGGAGACAAACCGTTGCGCCCGGCATGGCCATGAGACTTGAACCCGCAACCGAAGGGTGACAAGGGTTCATCACCTACCACTAGCCTACGTGATGTCCTGGTTTTTATAATGTAGTTTTTTTTATTATTCTGAAAAATGAATTATAAATTCATTATTTTTTGAACCCTATACGATTAGTATAAATAGAATATTTTTTAATTTTTTTATCTTTTGTTGTATTAGAAGAGTTTATGGTAAGAATTATTTGAAGGGTGAAAGTTTACATGTCAAGTGTATTTTTCTCCTATTATTCTATGAATAAATTAATTCTTAAACTTTAGGTATGGGATCATAAAACCAAAAATGTGTTATCCTAATACCTTATGTTTTGTTGAACCGATGATATTTTAAATCATCATAGATTGATGGCTTTGAGGCCCTCAATTTTACACTTCTTTGTGATTGATGACCACAATCACTCTCAATAAATATTTATGATTTTCCTCAAATTATGTGTCTCTAATTTCTACTAATTTTATCCAAATCGATATCATAATTTTGTGGTGAATATTTCATTTCCCTTTCTTTCTTATTAAGACAAAAGATTATTAACCCAATTTCTTATGTGGGTTTTCCACAAAGGTATTTTTCAATATTTAATCTTTTATTTTAAAAGAAAAATTTCAAATTTCTAGGAAACAATTTATTGAAGGAGGGTAGAATGTAACACCCCAAGATTTCATAGTACGTTATCTCTTCAAAGTAATTCAATAACATGCACTGCACGCAACACTGAGTTCGAGTGGACCACGACTTACCAAACAAGCCTTTCAAAAAGTGGTTAAAAATGGTATTCAAAAAATTTTGGATTTTATATACTCTATATAATTTTAGAATCAATATAATGTATTTCTTATACAAAATATAATAACAAATTCATTTATTCAAATAAAAGAGGTATTTTTCATAAAATGCAATTTTACCGACTTTTAATGGAGGACCTTTCTTAAAACCAATATTTGGCACTTTTAGATATTAATTTTAATGAAATTAAATTATTATTTAGATTCGGGACATAAAAATTTAGATTGGATAAATTTTTTGGTACTTTCCGGATAACTTTCATATTTTGATGAATAGTTAAAAATACTAAATTTTAATTGAAAACAACTTTTTCAATAAAAATAATTTACATTATTAAATTATGAATTTGAATGGTTTGGAAGTATAATTATATTATATTTTTATAATTTAATAAAATTTAGGTTATTATAAGTAATTTCACATTTAAATTTTACATAAACACATGTCAATATTTTGATAGCTTTTACTTTTAAAAAATCCGCTTTTTGGTTTTGACAATGAGAATTAATTTAAATTTAATTAATGAAACATATAAGTTTTTAATTTGGTAAAATAGAATTCATTTTTTATTTAGGAATATCAAAATTATCTTAGGGTGTATTTTTGGTATTTTTCTAGAAACTTTCAATTTTTGATGAATACTGAAAAACACTACCTTATTGTTTTAAACTAACTTTTTATTTAAACAATTTTTTATTTAATATAAATTTAATTTAAGTCAAAAATATATATATAATACCTCTAAAAGATCAATGTAATTAATTGGAGTCATTTTATAATAAAATTATATATATAAAATTTTATTGAACCTTTTAACGTCTTTTACCCACTTTCTAGGCACATTTTCAAATTTGCATAAAATGTAATTTTACCAATTATTTGAATTGAATTTCAAAAATTCGAGATACACTATTGATATCAGGAAGTAAAATTTTGTTCAATGAGATGAAAATAATTTTTTTTGAATAGTAACTTTTGACTTTTATTTACCACGGTTAAAAGAAAATAGGGTAAGTAGATATAGAAATTCAATTATAATTACCCTAACACATATCCTAACTCTCTTGGATAAGTGTATTATGAACAAAAACAACCTTATGAATAAAATATGACCCCTTTTTTACTTGAATTAGATTAGGACATTTATTATTATTTTATTTAAGGAAGATTTAAAAGTGTTAAATTCAATGTTTAATAACCAAACCATTTTTACTATTGGGCTATACATAAGATAAATTCGACTATAAATATTAATTAGAAAGATAAAAATATTTCCTACCTAATCATATTTTATTTATTGCTATAAGAGATAGAATAATTAAATTTATTTATCATTCAATTGTGATGCATTAATTACTTTATCAATGAACGATTAAAATAATTGATATTATAAATATAAAAGTAAATTTAAATTGAGGATTTTGGTACCATCCATGAATTTTCTAGGTTAATATGTCATCTTAGGGATGATTAAATAAATTTTTCTGAAGTGAAAAATTTGTTATGACTTAAAAAAACAAAAAAACAAATAGTGTTAAAATTGACATAAATTAGTTTTTAAAACAAATACTATATTATTAGTTGATATAATATTTCTAAAAATCTAAATTTCGGCCAAAAGACTTAGATAATGTTAGATATATCAATAATAAACCTCTTGGGGGTTATCTTGGCTTTTTATAGTAAGTTTATAAACCATTTATTATAATAATACAAGAGGACATGGTAAAAGTTAAACTATTTAACTAAGAGTTAAATCGATAATATAGGGTTAATATAGTGACATAAACTTTTCTAAAACCTATTGGTTTAGAGGATTGAGACCCATAACAACCTTATATTTGAAATAAATCAATTTGGAGCCATTATAAACCGAAAATTATTTTATAATAAAATAATATTTCAAACTTTTTCTAAAGTGACCCCCGCCTCTCTTATAAAAGCGTACTTCCCCTTCTCTCAAAATCACACCTCCAAACCCATTTGTATTGGCCAAACCCTGCCCAAATCTCCTCCCAAATTCCCTCAATTAAATCTGTAGGTCTTACCTCTAGTAAAAAACAAACATATGGGGGCCTTTTGTTCAAATCAAAAAGAAACACTCAAAGAAGAGATAATTATTTTATCACCTCTTTCAAAGTTATTTTATTCTTCCACATTATCTTTATTTTTTATTTCTATAGAAAAATCATAAATCCACTACCATATACATAATATTATGTTATTATAAATATGCGACAACCATACTTCTAATTCTATCTATCCTATGAAAGATAATTTCACCATGCGTGTGTACGTACGGCTTACCGTCTCCATGTCGTGGTGTAATTTTTTATTCAACACTAGGTTTTTTGTATGTAAATAATGATTAGTAACATGTATATAATTAATATTTTAACACCCCAAGCTTCCACGGTACGCTTCTCTTTGAATGATACAGTATCGTGTGTTGTACGCAACTTCGATATCTAACACACCACAACCAATCAAACTAGCCGTTATGAATAGTAATACCCAATTCTTGAAATGTTATAAAATTTATATTTCAAAATTCATTTCATTTTTGGATTTGGAATATTAAAATTATCCTAGGGTGAAATTTAGGTATTTTTCTGAAAACTTTCAATTTTTGATGAATAGTGAAAAACACTGAGTTATAGTTTAAAACTGAAATTTTTATTTAAATAATTATTTAATTTATTTAAATTTATTTTAGGTCAAAATAGATACATAATACCTATATAAGTTCAATGTAATTCATTGGAGTCAGTTTATAATAATTTTAGATATATAAAAATTTTATTGAACTTTTCACCGTCTTTTACCCATCTCCTAAGAGAATTTCCAAATTCACATTCAACATAATATTACCGCTTCTGTGAGTGGAATTTTTAAAATCCAAGAGACATAGTTAATATCAAAGAGTAAAATGTGGTTCAATAAGATAAAAATAATTTTAGGTGAATAGTAACTTTTTGCTTTTATTTACCACGGTTAAAGGTAAATAGGGTAATTAGGGTAAAAATGATATTATTATTACCCAAACACATGTCCTAATTCTATTGGCTAAGTATAATTCGACCAAAAAAACCTTAGTAATAAAATATTAACCTCTTTGGTCCACTTGGATTAGATTAGGACATTTATTATTATTTAATTCAATGAAGAGTTAAAAGAGTTAAAATTAAATTTTAATAACTAAAACATTTTTAATATAGGTTTATACATAACATAAATTAGATTATAAATATTCATTAGAAAACTAAAAATATTTCCTAAAAAATGGTATTTTAATTATAATTTTTAGATATTAAAAAATTTAATTTATTAATGACACAATGGTGATGAAGTAATTACCTAATTAATGAAATATTAAAATAATTGATATTATAGATATCCAAATAAATGTAAATTGAGACTTTTTATGAATTACAATAATTTTATAGGTTAATATGACATGTTATGATTTCTTAAATGAATTTGGTTTTAATTAATAAAGTTTATAAGACTTTAACAAAAATAAATTATTAAATAGTGTCAAAATTGACATAAAGGTGTTTTTAAAAAAAATATTATATTATAAATTGATATAATAACCCTAAAAATCTAAGGATCAGAAAAAAAGAATTATATAATGATAGGTGTATCATTAATGAACCACTTGGGGTTCTTTTAGAAGTATATAGTAAGTTTATTAACCATATAATATAAAAATACAAAGAGACATGGTAAATGTCAATCTATTTAACTCAGAGTAAAATATAAATGATAAGGTTAATATAATGACTCAAACCAGTCTAAAATCTATTAGATGAAAGGATTTCGACACATCCCCACCTTATCCTCTAAATAATTCACTTTGGATCCATTATAAAATTTATAAAAATTTATTATAAAATAATATTTTAAGTTTTTTCTAAGGTACCCCTCACCCATATTATAATAGAGAACTCCCCCTTCTCTCACATTCACACCTTCAAAGCCTTTTGGTTCATCCAAAACCTGCACAAATTTCCTTACCACTTCCCTCACTTCATCCTAAAGGCCTTACTTTAGTCATAAATCCATCTTAAGGAGCCCTCTTGATCAAATCAAAAGGAATAACCCGAAGAAGAGGTAATAATTTCACCACCCACATTCAAGTTCCTTTCTTATTCCACTTCTTCTTTCATTGTTATTTCCATTATAAAATAATAAATCCAGCTATAAAATTTGATTTTATGGTAAAACCATATTCATTATTCTATCCATCCTTTGAATGACATGTCACCATATATGCGTACGTATGGCTTACCGTCTCCATGAAGTGGTGTAATTGTTATTCAAAACATTATTATTTTGATGGGTATGATAATGATGTGTAATTGAATTAAATTATAAATATAACATTATAATTATTCTTCATATATGATATACCATCCAATTATATATTATTTTAATATCAAAATAATGATATTTCCACTCGTGCGTACGGATGGACTACCGTCTCCACGAACGCGATGAGATTCATTCCCCATCGTATTCATTCAAGTATAATTCTCATTTCTTGATTAAAAATAATGTTTAAGGACTGGATATCATTCTATATATGAATAAGATACAACCTATCCATTACAAACACAACTTATGTAACAAAACATATAAAATAAAACAAGTTAGTTAACAACTAAAACGACGATAACACTAAGATATTATTAACAAAGCAATGTTAAAAGATCATATATGATATCATATTAATGTATATGACTCTTGTATAATTTAATAACAATTATATCACCATTATAAAAGAGGTTAACCAACCCACGACCAAGGTAAAGTACAAGGTAAGGTTTTATTTCACAATATCTTCATTATCCGAGGCTGTTTATACGTAATTATATACTAGGACCTCTTTATCATCCACATCCATGTTTCTTAAAAATGTATTTCAAATCATTCTTACTATTTTATAGACTATGGGTTAAAGTCATTTATACCCTTGATTGAATTTTTTTAATATGTTTATAAATGAATCTTTCCGTTGTTTTCCTAACAAGGTCCTTTTTAACCTTTTCGACAGAATTAAGGTAAGAATGTCTTTTTTTAACTTATTTGGTCAGTGCAGATATTTTCCGCCATTATAAAATCGTCAAATCTTCCCTTACAAGATTATAAAAATATTTTCAAAGTAAAAGTTTCCTTTTATAATTATGTGACTTTTGAATGATTTAAAAAAATAGATATTTCTCTCAAATAGTTTTTTTCATCTATGTCAACATCCTTTGATTGATTTTAAGCTTATTTGAAATTGATTGATTATGATACAAAATATACATATTGTATTGAAGGTTTTTTGATATGTTTGACTGTGGATGTGTTATTTTTATACCATTCATGGTTTATAGAGAAATTATTGACATTTAGTATGCTAGTTTAAATATGAATGTTTATCCTATGTCTAAACCTGTTCATATGAGGAATGCATTGGACTTAATAAGTGATGGGTGGAGCCCGCTATAGCTCCCCGATGCATTGGTAGGTCTCATGAGACAAACTAGTGTCTTGGAACGAGGCATTGACAAAATCTTATTTGTAGTCTTGGCACAAGACTTTGACTATGTGATTATGATAGTCTGGCATTATGCATTCCATCATTATGAAAGTGGTTATTGATATTGCATGTGATTATTCGACTAGTAGAATATCCATCTGAAAAATTAAATGGCATTATTTTATTTTATTTTTTCCATATTATGCTGAAGTTCAGGTTTAAAAGGCTTTTTTTAGTTTTAAATTTCCTTAAATGTTTATGCTTATTTATGAAAGTTTCCGCTATATTGCTATCCTTACTTAGCATCTGAGCTCACCACTTTCAATGTATTATTTTTCCCAAGATTTGAAGAAATATTGTATGACTGAGCTGCAAGGATAGTCTGAAAAGGATATGAGTGTGAACTATGGATACTATGTTATTGTAGTTTTTCACTTCATGATGTAATGTAAACCTTATGATTGTATCTAGTATTTTCAAGGATACTAAAATAATCTGTCTTTCGAGACTTTATCTTTTCTAATCATGCCAATGTTATGTAATAATGCACCGACTCTGGGTAACTAGGGTTGGGGCATTACAGTTGGTATCAGAGGAATTTTACTACAAACCTTGGAAGCTAGATTTAGATAAACTCTGATTAGAGCACATAGACCTAAGATGGACTTTGAGGATTAGTATAGAATAACTTCCCATAATTTTGGTATTGAAGGGATTTTGTGAGTTTTCCGAGAAATACAACCCTGTCTGGATATGAGCAGGTAGAGGCCGCTCTGGAACAGATGTACCTAGGTTTAAAACCCAAAAACACTGCTTTGAGCTATACTCGAACGGGAACTGGTGCATGATAATGAGGCTCGATGCACTCTTGGTTACGACACTCCCTGGGGATATGCTTAGGATAATTCTCATTTTCTTTAAAAACCATTATAAAGGGTTTATGAGTATATACTTCTTCAAAGAAAACATTTTTATGATTATGGATTATATCCATAAATTGTTAAATTCATGTTAAGTATTTTACAAGTTTGGATTTATGTATTGGGATTAATAAACTAATCTAGTGTATGCCATTGTTTAGAAATGGTGCCAACTGGAAGAAATGGAAACCATATCAATTCACGCACTCCATGTAGGTATTTCCCTTCTACTCAAGATAATTATAGTGGATCTGGTGATGCAACGGGTGCTGATCAGCTAATCACCATAATGGGACAACTCACTCAGGTTATGAATAATAACCTTACTCGTATAGAGCACCCTGATCCGTAGTGTGGGGAATCAATGTTAGATCACTTAATGAGGAAACAATCACCAACATTGAATGGGAGTAAAAATCCACTAGTAGTTGAGCAATGGATAAATTCCTTAGAGAAAAAATTCCACACCTTGTGGAGTAGTGAAAGGGAAAAAGTTATCATGGCAGTTTACCACCTCACTGGAGATGTTGACCAATGGTGGTCATTGATTCAAAACACAAAGGAGGATGATGAAGTATCAAATATGGAATGAAGGGATTTCAAAGATATTTTCTTATAAAAATACTTTCCTCATGACCATCGAGCAGGTATGGAAAGGCAATTTCTAATTCTGAGACAAAAGGAGGATGAGAATGTCGCAAAGTATGAGGCTAACTTTATAAGGTTAGCGACGCATGCATCAGATTATATACGTAACCCAAGAAGTAAGATTGATCATTTCTTTGATGGGTTAAAACCATTTCTCCGTTGAGCATAAGTCTCACAATCCTTCTTTTTGTATGAAGATATTGTCTCATGTGCTATCAAGACAGAAAATGAATTTTCTACGTCTTACGACTTTAAAGAAAAGAAAGAGAAGAAGAGATCTACTAATCACTCTGGGAATATAAATAAGGGGAAGAAGGGAAAAGTTTAATATCCATCCTGCAGTAAATGTGGGAAGAAACACTCTGGTACTTGCTTTATGGGAATAGGGGTCTATTAAAGTATGGTGAAAAATTCAACCAAGCTCGTGATTGTAAGGGAAAGAAAGAAGCTACCGATTTCCAATGCTACAATTGATGGGAGATGGAACATTATGCTGGGACATTATGAAAATGAATTTCCTAATCGTCAGGGGAACTTACCTCAGAAAAGGCCAAGGGATCAAGGAAAATGTTATACTCTCACTACTGCTGAGGTAGAATATCTGAAATATGCGGTGCCAGGTAATTTAATGGTTTCCTCATGTTTTGAAAATGCTTTACTTGATTATGGATCCTATCATTGTTTCATATCATAATACTTTTCTATGAAAATTAGATATTTGCATTTTGATTTAACAAGGAAGTTGTCAGTCAAAACTCCTAAGGGAAGTATCATTGCTACAAAGTTTTCTGAATAAGTTCCCATTAGAGCATAGAAACTTTCTTTATCTGCTGATCTCTCGTAATACCTATGATTGAGTTTGATATAATCCTCGGTATGGATTGGATTTCAGACCATGATGTGAAGATTTCTTATAAGAATAAAGAGGTTATGATTTTTGATGATGACGATAAATAACACCTTATCTTTAGAGAAGAATTGCCACCACCTGATTCTTATCTAGATCCACCCCCAGTAGCTCAACTAAATTCATTTATCGGGGAGGAAGTGAATCAAATAACTATGGGTGAGGAAAGGAATGTTCAAATAAGGTATGTACCTATTGTGAAAGAATATGTAGATGTGTTTCTGGAAGATTTACTTGGACATCATCCAGAAAGAGAAATTGAGTTTCCATGGATTTAATTCATGGTTCAAGGCCCATATCGAAGACCCCTTATAGAATGGTCACTGTGGAATTAGTTGAAATAAAGAAACAACTATAGGAATTGAGTAATAAATGATTTATTCGCCCTAGTTTTTCTCCATGGGGAGCCCCTATCCTTTTTGTTAAAAATAAAGATGGATCTATGAGGTTATGTATAGACTATAGGGAAATCAATGATATAACAATAAAGAACAAGTATCCTCTACCTCGCATTGATGATTTATTAGACAAACATCATGGAGCTCAATATTTTTCAAAGATTGACCTTCGATCTGGATACAATAAGTTGTGTGTGAAGAAGGAAGACATTATGAAGATAGCATTTCAAACCAGTTACGGGCATTAGGAGTTTATAGTAATGCCTTTTGGATTGAATAATGCACCCTCTATATTCATGGATCTAATGAACAGAGTTTTCAAGGAATATCTCGATTATTTTGTTGGGGTATTTATTGATGATATCTTGGTATACTCTAAAACCTAAAAAGATCATGAAAATCACTTGAGCATTATCTTGAAGACTCTAAGAATACATGAATTATATGGGAGGTTTAGGAAGTGTAAATTCTAGCTTCAGTAGATTTCTTTTCATATCCATATTGTCTCTAAGGATAGAATTTCCATTGATCCTTCTATGACCAAGGCAATCCAAGAATGGCCAGCACCGATGAGTATAACTGAGGTATGCAGTTTTACTGGCTTAGCAGGTTATTATTGGCATTTCGTCCAGAACTTTTCCCGATTGGCTAACCCATTAACGAAGCTCACATGTAAAGGGGTTAAATTTGATTGGAAAAAAGATTGTGAAGAATTTTTCAAATAACTAAATAGAATATTAGTCAATGCTCTTATATTGACTATACCGTCGGGGAATGATGGGTTTGTTATTTATAGTGATGCTTCAAAGAAATGACTTGGTTGTGTCCTTATGTAAAATGATAGGGTTATTGCCTATGCATCATGACAGCTGAAAATTCATGAGAAAAAATATCCTACTCATGATCTTGAGTTAGATGTACTAATCTTTCCTTTGTAGATATAGAGACATTATATCTATAGTGAAAATGAGAGATATATACTGATCACAAGGGTTTGAAGTATATTTTCTCACAGAAAGAACTCAACATGAGTCAAAGGGGATGTCTTGAACTACTCAAGGATTATGATTTCATGATAAACTACCACTCGGGAAAGGAAAATATGGTGGCAGATGATTTGAGCAGAAAGGATCCTGGAGTTTTGAACAAGATGAGAATTGAAAGGGATCCTATTTTC
Organism: Viscum album; assembly: GCA_963277665.1. Lineage (NCBI taxonomy): Eukaryota > Viridiplantae > Streptophyta > Magnoliopsida > Santalales > Viscaceae > Viscum > Viscum album. Next base: position 23,895 of record CAUJRU010000244.1, on the reverse strand, counting down.
ATGGATCTAGTGAAGATGGACATGGGAATAACAAAGTAAGGTAAAACAATAATACTTTTTCAAATGGTTTCTGAACCATCTTTACTAGAAAGAATTAAGATTTCTCAGACCGATGATGAAGAATTTCAAAAGAAGATTAAAGCTTTGAATGATGGGAGATTGAGTGACTTTGTGTATGAGGAAGGAATTTTGAAATTTGGGAAGAGACATTGTGTTCCCGATATACCTGATCTAAAAAGGGAATTGTTGGATGATGCTCATAGTTCCAATTTCTCTATACACACTGGGAGCACCAAAATGTATAGAGATTTGAAGGAACATTTTTGGTGGGACAACATGAAGAGGGAGATTACTGATTTTATGTCAAGATGAATGGTTTGTAAACAAGTGAAAGATGGATGGCAACAGCCTGGAGGAGTCATGAAACCTCTTCACATACCTGAGTGGAGATGGGATAATATTTCGATGGACTTTTTCATGGGGATACCAAATAATCCTAGAAGGAACGATGAAATATGGGTAATTGTTGATCGTCTTACCAAGTCAGCACATTTACTTGCTATAAGAGAAGATATACCACTTGAATGTCTAGCAATACTATATATTAATGAAGTTGTGAGACTTCATGGAGTACCCCCTATCGATTTTTCCTGATCATGATCCCCATTTTACTTCAAAAATCTGGAAAAGTCTTTAGAAATCCTAGGATACTAAACTTTGTTTGAGCACTGCGTACCACCCCCAAATTGATGGACAATCAGAACTGACTATTCAAACATTAGAAGACATGTTGAGATCTTTCTCACTTGACTTTCAGGGTATGTGGGATCAATATTTACCTTTGGTAGAATTATCCTATAAAAATAGCTTCCATTTAAGTATTTGAATGGCACCGTATGAAGCGTTATACAGAAAGAGATTTTGCATACAAACCTATTGGGATGATGTTGGTGAAAGAAAAATCATAGGCCTAGAACTACTGTAGGAAACGATGGAAAAGGTGAAGGTAATCCAAAGCCACATCAAAGCAGCTCAAAGTAGGTAGAAGAGATATGCTAACAACCAAAGGAATGATTTGTAATTTCAGGTAAGAGATCATGCTTTCTTGAAGGTATATCCATGGAAGGGAGTTATACGTTTCGGTAAGAAGGGTAAATTGAGTCCCAGGTACATAGGACATTTAGAAATTCTCGAACGAATTGGGGTTGTAGCTTACGGTTTGGCAATGGTTCCAAGTCTCTCCAAAGTTCACGATGTGTTCCACGTATCACTATTGAGAAAATACATGCCTGACCCAATGCTTGTACTCACTTACGAGGAATTAAAACTGGAACCCGATCTGTCTTTTTGTGAAGAGTCTATCAAAATTCTTGATACAAGAGAACAAGTGTTGAGAAACCGGACGACTCGTCTGGTAAAATTTCTATGGAGAAACCATAAGATGGAAGAGGCAACGAGGGAACCTGAGGAACTTATGATGAAGAACCACCCGAGTCTTTTCATGTGGTAGTATTCTAGAAATTTCAAGAATGAAATTTTTTTAAGGAGGGGAGAATGTAACACCCCAATCTTGCATGATACGCTTCTCTTTTAATAATACAGTAGCGTGTGTTGTACGCAACTTCGAGTTCCAACACACCACAACCAATCAAACTAGCTGTTATGAATAGTAATACCCACTTTTTTAAATTTTATACATTTTATCTTTCAAAATGGACTTCATTTTTGGATTCGAAATATCGAAATTAGCCTAGGGTGAAATATTGGTATTTTTCTGAAAGCTTTCAATTTTTGATGAACAGTGAAAAATGCTGAGTTATAGTTTAAAACAGAAAATTTATTTAAATAATTATTTATTTTATTTAAATTTATTTTAGGTCAAAATATATACATAATACCTATATAAGTTCAATGTAATTCGTTGTAGTTATTTTATAATAATTTTAGATATATAAAATTTTTATTGAACTTTTCACCGTCTTTTACCCATCTCCTAAGAGAATTTGAAAATTCACATAAAACATAATTTTACCGCTTCTGTGAGTGGAATTGAAAAAATCTAAGAGACATGGTTAATATCAAGGAGTAAATTTTCGTTCAATAAGATAAAAATAATTTTTGTTGAATAGTAACTTTTTACTTTTATTTACCACGGTTAAAAGTAAATAGGGTAATTAAGGGTAAAAATGATATTATTATTACCCAAACACATGTCCTAATTCTATTGGATAATTATAATTCTACCAAAAACAACCTTAGGAATAAAATATGAACCTCTTTGGTTCACTGGGATTAGATTAGGACATTTATTATTATTTAATTCAAAGAAGAGTTAAAAGAGTTAAAATCAAAGTTTAATAACTAAAAAAAATTTTATATAGAGTTATACAAAATATATATTCAATTATAAATATTAATTATAAAGCTAAAAAAATTCCTACATAATGTTATTTTATTTATAATTTTTATATATTAAATAATTTAATTTATTTGTGACACAATGGTGATGCATTAATTACCTAATTAAGGAAATATTAAAATAATTGATATTATAAATATCCAAATAAATGTAATTTGATACTTTTTATGAATTAAAATAATTTTATAGGTTAATATGACATGTCAGGATTTCTTATATGAATTTTTTTTTGAATTAATAAAGTTTTTAATACTTTAACAAAAATCAATTATTAAATAGTGTCAAAATTGACATAAAGGAGTTTTTAAAACAAATATTATATTATAAATTGATATAATATCCCTAAAAATATAAGGTTTGGCCAAAAGACATATATAATGATAGTTGTATCATTAATTAACCACTTGGGTTTCTCTTGGAAGTCTATAGTAAGTTTATTAACCATATAATATAAAAACGCAAAGAGGCATGGTAAATGTCAAACTTTTTAACTAAGAGTTAAATATAAATGATAAGGTTAATATAGTGACCCAAACCCGTCTAAAATCTATTGGATGGAAGGATTTAGACCCATACCCACCTTATCCTCCAAATAAGTCACTTTGGATCCATTATTAACTGAATATTAATTTATTATAAAATAATATTTTTTGTTTTTCCTAAGGTACCCTCACCCCCTCTTAAAAAAGGGCACTCCCCCTTCTCTCAAATTCATACATTAAAAGCCTTTTGGTTCGGACAAACCCTGCCCAAATATCCTCTAAACTTCCCTCACTTCATCCTAAAGGCCTTCCTTTAGTCAGAAAGCCAACTTAAGGAGCCCTTTTGATCAAATCCAAAATAAGAACCTGAAGAAGAGGTAATAATTTCACCACCTCTTTCAAGTTCCTTTTTCTTCCACTTATTCTTTCTTTGTTATTTCAATTATAAAATAATAAATCTAGTATCTTATATATACTGTGATGTTATTATAATTATGCTACAACCATATTCAGTATTATATCCATCCTTTTAATGACATGTCACCATACGTGCGTACGTACGGCTTACCGTCTCCACGTCATGGTGTAATTGTTATTCAAAACATTATTATTTGGATGGGTATGATAATGATGTGTAATTGAAGTAAATAATAAATATGACATTATAATGATTCATTATATATGATATAACATCCAATTATATGTTATTTTAACATCAAAATAATGATATTGTCGCTCGTGTGTACTTACGGACTGTTGTCTCCAAGAACGCGATGAGATTCATTCCCCATCGTATCCATTCAAGTATAATTATCATTTGATGATTAAAAATAATTTTTAAGGACTTGATATCATTATGGATATGAATAATATACAACCTATCCATAAAAAACACGGCTTATGTAACAAAACATATAAAAGAAAATGAGTAAGTTAACACCTGAAACAACGATAATACTAAGATATTATTAACAAAGAAATATTAAAAGATCATATTTGATATCATATTAATGTATATGACTCTTGTATAATTTAATAACAATTATTTCACCATTATATAGGAGGTTAACCTACCCTTGACCAAGTAAAAGTACAAGGTAAGGTTTTATTTCACAATCTCTTCATTATCTGAGATTGTTTATACGTAATTATCTACTGGGACCTCTTTATCATCCACATCCATGTTTCTTAAAAATGTATTTCAAATCATTATTAATATTTTATAGACTATGGGTTAATGTAATTTATACCCTTGTTTGACTTTTTATAATATGTTTATAAAGGAATTTTTCTATCATTTTCCAAACAAGGCCCTTTTTAACCTTTTTGACAGAATTAAGGTAAGAACGTCTTTTTTTTATCTTATACGGTGGGTGCAGCTATTTTATTCCATTATAAAATTTGTGATGCTTCCCAAACAATTTTGTAATAATATTTTCAAATTAAATGTTTCATTTTATAATTATGTGACTTTTTAATGATTTAAAAAATATATATTTCTCTTTGTTTTCATCTATGTCAATATCCTTTGATGGATTTTAAGATTACTTGAAGTTGATTTATTATGATACAAAACTTCCATATTGTATTGAAGGTTTTGTGATATGTTTGACTGCGGATGTGTTATTTTTATACCATTCATGGTTTATGGAGAATGTATTTACATTTCGTATTCTAGTTTTAATACGAATGTTTTAGTTATGTTTAAACCTGTTCATATGAGGAATGCATTAGACTTAATAAGTGATGGGTGGAGCCCGCTATAGCTCCTCGATGCATCGGTAGGTCTAATGAGACAAACTAGTGTCTTGGAACAAGGCCTTGACAAAATCTTATTTGTAGTCTTGGCAATAGCCTTTGACTATGTGGTTATGATAGTTTGGAATTATGCATTCCATCATTATGAAAGTGGTTATTGATATTTCATGTGATAATTCGACTAGTCAAATATCCTTGTGAATTAGTAAGTGACATTATTTCATTTTATTTTTTCCATATTATGCTTAAGTTCAATTTGAAAAGGATTTTGTTTTAGTTATACATTGCCTTAAATGTTAATGCTTATTTATGAAAGTTTCTGCTATATTGTTATCCTTACTGAGCATCTGACCTCACCCCTTTCTATGTTTTATTTTTACCAGGATGTGAAGGAATATTTTATGACTGACCTGCAGGGATAGTCTAAAGGGGATATGAGTGTGGACTAAGGAAACTATGTTATTGTATTTTTTTCACTTTATGATGTAATTTGAACTTTATGAATGTATCTAGTATTTAAAATGTTACTAAACTAATCGGTCTTTCGAGACTTGATCTTTTGTGATCATGCCAATGTTATGTAACAATGCACCGACTCTGGGTATCTAGGGTCGGGGTGTTACAAATATAACATGATAATTCCTTAGTAAAATAAATATATCTTCAAATACCACACCTTTTAATCATTAAGTAAATGATATGGTCGCTCGTGTGTACATACGGCTTACCGTCTCCACGACGCAATGAGATTCATTTCTAGGTTCACCATTCAACGATTATTATATAACTTTATATTATTAATAAGTATGTAAAATATGACATAATAATGCTACAGGATATATATATTTATATTTATTTATATATATGTATGTATGTATGTATGTACTTACATATATCTTATTCACTTACTTCAGTTCAATACGATGTGAAGACAGAAGGAGTGTTTAAACGTACGTGTGGCCTACCATGCCCATAAACAGCATTTTCAATTTCATATTTCTATCTATTATACATATTTATATTATATATATATATTTATTATATTTATTATATATAAATCATGTTTCATATTATGGATGTATTTTAATCATGATCAAAATGATATGATCAGTAATAACAAGTAAAAATGCTTACGATAAAGAAAGTGATTATTACCTGAAATGTTAGTTTAACATTGAAATCATTTTTAAATTGGTAGTATAAAGTAATAAATTAATAATTCATGATATAATAAATATAAATATGGTTCTTGTATAATTTAATAATATACTATGGTCATTATACAGGAGGTTAAACGTACCCTCGACCAAAGGAAAGTGCTTGGAAAGGGTTAATTCCTCGATCCCATTATGATCTAAGATTTTTTATGGGTAAGTATTTTTTGGGACTTATTTTTTATCCATGTCAATGTTTCATAAAAATAAATTTCAAAATGATTATTTTAAGGTACTATTTAACTTAAAAATCATTTTAAATGTTTTAAATATTTATTCTTCCAAATATTTCTCATTAATATCCATGTTTTCAAAATGGTTTTAAGGATTTATTTATATGGACATGATTATTTTAAAATGTTAATTCCTTTCAAAATATTCAAAGTGGTATGGGATAAATTTACTCAAAAAAATATTTTAAATTACTTCCTTTAAAAATCTATGACTTTTAAATGATTTCACAAAAATGGATATTTCTCTCAAAATGTTTTACTGATCATTTTAAACTATGTCAACAGCCTTTATTGGATATTATTCTTGATTAAGGATGATTTATTATTATTCAATATTCCATATTTTATTGAATTAGTTGTGATATGTTTTACTAAATAGGTGATATTTTTATACACTTCATGGTTTACGGCTAAAGTACTGACATTTATTATGATAATTTTAATACGAATGATTATGTTATATTTCAACGTTTTCATATGAGGAATACAGTGGACTTAGTAAGTGATGGGTGGGGCCCACTATAGGCCCTTTATGCATTTACAGGTCTCATGAGACAAATTAGTGTCTTGGCATAAGTCCTGGACAAAAATTTTGTTTTTAGTCGTCGCATGAGGCTTTGACTATGTGGTAATGATGTCCAACGTTAGGCATTCCATCATTATGAAATTAATTATTACATGTTATTATTAGACTAGTATAATATCCATGTTTATGTTTATATGTTAATGTTTGATTTATTTTCCCCATATTATGTTCAAATTTAAGTTTAAAAGTCTGGTTTTGTTATTACATATCCTTCCTTAAAAGTTTATAGTTTCTGCGAAATTATCTACACTTACAGAGCATCTGAGCTCCCCTTTCTTATATTTTGTTTTACTAGGATTCCAAGAAGTGTATTATGTTTGATATGCAGCGTTAAGCTAACTTAATAATGGAGTTATCAATGGATTATTTAAGTTGTGTTTTAGGTTTGAATTTGTAGTGTAACATTTATATATGTAATCTATTTTTCAATATTACTAAACTAATCGGTCCTTCGGGACTTAAATCCTTGTAATCATGCCAATGTATAAAAATAATGTACCGGCTCTGGGATTTTGGGGTAAGGGTGTTACAAGAATTATTATCATACCCAAGGTGATGGGTTGGGGTCAAGATGATATAAATAGTATCAGTTTGGTATAGTCTCTCGATCAATATAGTAAGTGTGGACAAAGGAAGTGTCAGAACCATAAATTCAGGTTATAAAAAGTCATATCTAACCCCTTTATACCTAGATTCATGTTAATAGGGTGTTCTGAATAAAACATGGTTGTTAAAAACTTATAGGGGGTTTCACCTCATCCTCATCGATTTAATCAATGAAATTTGAGTATAATGCATGATTAAAGACACCTCCCACTAAGACTTCAACATTCATATGATATTTTAATGGTCATTTTTTTGAAATTATTCTATTATGATACTAATTAGTGTATTATGTATATTTTGAGACCTAATACTAAAATGGTGTGTAGTGACTGAGTGATTATTTTTATAACATCTTCCAGGAAAATAGAGAATATGATAATAATCAAGAAACCTAGAAATCCATTGGAGGGTGGAACTATGAATATAGATCCACCCAAACCACAATAAAATTAACTTCTTGTAAAAAGAGTATTCATCGACTTTTAGGCTATGGAAAGGGGAAACCAGACTGGGGAGTAACATTATATGGATTTCTCATTGAAATTTAAAAGGAAAAATCACCTAATATTTTAGGGTGACTTAGGGCCTGGTGATGTAGGGGAATAGATTAAAAAGATATATATAATCATTAATTTACTTTTAATTCTAGTAGAGATTTAAATTAAGTTCACATTGTACATGATCAAAGGACTAGCATGAAAGTGGTAGAATTTCTTCATCCAATAAAAGTTTAATTAAGGCTTTCCTTGGGAAGTATTTGATGTTTTTTTTTAAAACGTTATACTAGAATACATTTAAATTATCAAGCATAATATATTTTTTTACCTTAAGTGAAAAGATCTTCCAATAATGGAATATGGTTCTCAGTTAACATAACTTTCTATCATTAAAAAATAAGTGGATTCATGTGAATCTCTCAAAGAATTTCGGCCTGGGTTTTGTAAAATGACCTAAAATTTTATCTAAGGTTGTTATGTTCAATAAAAACAATTAAAATGAGATGTTGAATAATGAAAATATAGAAAAATTATATTTCATTGAATCATATCAAAGGTAACACATTAATAAAATTGGGGATATGTGAAAACACTATAAGTATAAATAATCATAGATGGTAAAATTAATCCCCAGGTAGAAGATTATTTTATAACATATCTATAAGGTTGTTTTTGATTCCAACATGTTGTAATAATCTAAAATGTTTCTTTGAATTTTGATATTTGGAGAAACTAAAAAGGGTATATACTTAACCACTTTGAGAACATCACAACATCGATTGAATGGGACACCTCAAATGATTTTATACTTATCCTCCAAATTCAAAAAGTATTGATTTTTTTTCTGACTCAATCCTCTCGTTCTCAACTAGCTTGATCTCTTCGGGGATGTTCTCATTATCATAATAAATTTTTTCATGTTGATTCCATGTCCAAACTATCATACTGACAGACTCTATCTCAACATGGGGGAGTAATAATTCTATTTGGACTAACCAAAAAAAATTCATCATAGAAGGTATTGTAAAATTAAGAACTATGTCCCTCAATTGTGTGATATACTATTCATATTGTGTCGACCTTAATGCATGTATTATATTACCCTATCATATCCCAGTATTTTATTACTCCTTTTGAGGAAAATAAAATTGGGTTAAATGTGGGAATGATTTCTCGTTCTTTCATAATCAAGATGCCTATTGGGAAATAGGAGTGTTATGGGATTTAAGTGTTTGGAATGTTCAATTACCATCATTAGAACCCAATTTTTATGCATGTTAAGTATCCTGGTAATGGTTATATTTAATATGAATTTGTGGATATAAATTGCTTCTTCATTAAATGATTACATTAATAGCTATTCATATAGATTTACTTTAAAATATCCTAATCAAGTTGTTTATCTTTTCACTGGGGGATAGAACATGAATTTAATAATATAAGGGCCTTTAGTATAAGTGGAGGGAACATTCTCTTATTAATTTTTAATAGTATTCTTTTGGTATATTTATATAATTATACATTGATATATTCCAGAAATATTATATTGATACCCTAAGGTATTCCCAAATAACTTATTTAGATCACCACCTAAAAATAAGGGGAATTTTCTGTGAACCAACTCCTAGTAATGAATCTTATTTCTCTTCAATCATATAGGATTACAGTAATAGAATTACATGAAATAAAGGTCCAGATACAAGAGTTGGAAACAATGATATTTTTTTAGACCAAGTACATCACATTTATTCACTCTAATTTTATTTGTAAATAAGGTGGATGGTACTCTTGTATGTTTTATTGACTATAATAAACTAAATCAAGGCATAATAAAAATTGATATCATATTACTATAATTGATGATTTTTTTGATTAGTTAATATGATCCAAGAGTTTTTATAAATTTTATAGATGATTTACAAGTAAAAAAATATAATTTAATAATTGGATATCAGTAATAAATCCTTTAAAAGAGACTATAATCATTATGAGTACTTTTTAATTCCCTTTAGGCATAAAAATTCACTAGTTGTCCTCATGGAATTAAATAACCATTTCTTTCATAAGTACCTTGAATATTTTATTATTTCATTTTTTTGATGATATCTTAGTTTACTCTTCAACTATGGATTATCAAGAATGGAATGTTGAAATTTTCTCAAGCACATTGTGGGACCATAACCTCTATCAAAAATCACTAATTGTTGCTTATAATTATAATAAATTTGATTAAAAGTGTTTGTAATTTTTGAAAAAGGTATATTTTTCAACATAATAAAGATTGAGGCAATTATTTATTTAGATTCGCAAAAAAATGTCTTTTAGGTATGATTTTTTAGGGTATTAATAGGTTATTATCACTATTTCCCCTCCAATTTATCACTTTTAACTTTTTAAAATATTATATTTACCAATAAGGGTTCTTTATTCGATGAATGAAATGATTCCTGAAAATCTATCAAGGATCTTAAGGATCAGATTACATCTATACAAATTCTTATCATTATAATACTATGTGAGGTATGTTTTGTTTATTAAAATTCATTTTAACCATGATTTATTTGTTTTATCATAAAATGACATTATAACATAGCTTACAGATCATTAAAATTATAGGCACATGAAAATAAATATCCCACATATGAATTGTAATTATTTTGATGGACTGTGTGTTAAAAACATTACATCATTATCTACATTATGATAAGTCAGTTATGTCCATTGATCATTAAAGTTTGAAGCACATATTCTCAAAAATATACTTGAACATTAGGTAGTGAAATTATATGGAGAACCTCTAAATGTTTATTTTTTACTTTAATTACATGATATGGAAAGGGAATTTTGTGTTTTATTCCTTACATTATTAGTCTTATGATTAGGTTGTCAAAGAATTCAATGATCAATGAAACTAAAATATGTAATCATTGACATGAACTATTATTATATGGAATTGAATGAATTAATGGTTTTCCTTTCAATAACCTATATCCCTAACTTGGTTTAACATGCTAAAGGGGGATAACAATCAAATTATGATTTCATTAACAATAGGAAAAACATTAATGGTGGGTATACCTTTAATGGATGGGAAAAAAATTAAAATTATATATTTTTATTTTTAGATTAGGTTATAGTTCCTCCTTCTTACTCGGAAAAGTTATTTTATTCTTATCATTATTAAATGGGTTCTCTCTATCTAACTATTAAAAAATCTACAAGTGAATTAAGGATAAATTTTTTGGGTTGGTTATGATGAAAATAAGTTAAATAATATGTTGTGAAACATTTTTCATGTCAATTGGTGAAGATAAAACATCAATAAACTAATGGAATGTTACAATAATTAAACATACCTATTTGAAAATGTGAGGAATCTTCCAAATAATTTTTTTACAGTTTTGATGAGGTTGTTTAAAAAATATATATACCATATAGCTGATAATTAATCTACTTATGAAGATGGTATATTTTATTCTAATACAGGAGGGAAATTGCTACTGGAGTTGGAAAAATTATTTATATGAGATGTGTTGAAGTTCACATGCGGTACCATTTTCCATTATCATTAAATAAGAACCTAGATTTACCTAACAATTTTCACAGTCTTTTTAATAATATTTTTAATCCTGATTAACCATGATCATTACATGCCATCCTCAAATATATTGCAAATCAGAGTATATAATCTAGAAACTTATTAACATTCTTATAGTATGTGTAATAAGCTTCAATAGTTTATAGGAATATTAATTTCTTTTAGTATATTTTTCGTAAAATAATAATTATTATTCTATGATTTATATGGATCTATTTGAATCATTTTATGACCATCCATGTCGATATCTACTTTGTTAGGTAAAGTTATAGTAAACATCCCTGATTAGACCAAGAATTGTTCATGTAAATTTTGATAAAATACAATTAATTAGGAAACAAATATAAATGGGCCAAATATATCATAAATTATATACAAACTATAATATTCATTATATATCATTTAAATTGGGTGACCATGTATTCTCATGAGTATATCTATGGTTGGGAACATTCATCTAGGTTAGAAAGTGAAACTAGTACCTTGGTATGTCAAACTATTGGAGTGATGGCTCCCTACTCGTCGTGATACCCTCTCGGATCCTAGGGTTTCCTCACTTCCTCCTCTCGGTTTTGGCGGCTCCTAGGGCTCCCCCGCTTCCTTCCCTCAATTTTTGGCGGCTCCTCTTCCTGTTTTTTCCGCTGCTGTGTCTACTTGCTTTATCGGCTTAGTAACCCGATTTTCTATATTTTTTCACCACTTTTCCTCCATCTGCATCTCTTTTTTTCAGCTTCCTATCTTCCCCATAATTTTCTTATTGGGTGGGATTTTTTCTCTTCACATCACTTGCTTTCGGGTTCCTCTGTTTTGATTGATTCGGAGTTCAAACCTCAGGTGGCGGTCCTATGTCTTGATTGTTCCAAATCCCTTTCCCGGGGGCCCATTATGGATCTGTTGGCAGTACTTACAACCCTGAGAGGTGTCGTATCATCCTCTATTTCCTTGTGGTGGTCGGATTCTTTGTCAAGATCCCCTAGAGGAATTATTGCGGTTTCATTGCCTTCGGAAGACGTTTCGTTGATACTTGCCTTTTTGTCATCGTTTCCCTCCTTGGGTCTCATGTGGGTGGTTCCCTCCTAGTGTTCGTGATGGTTCGACAATGGTAGATTAAGTTTTCTGAAGTAGGTATTGGTTCTTTGTTCGAATTTGTGGCAGGTGTATTTGAGTGTTATGGTGTTTCCAGCGATAATGGGGTCGTTGCTGACAGTGGTGGTTCGTTTAGTACTGGCGATGGTAGACGACATCGGTGGTGGTTCAGTTCGATGATTATACTGGAATTTCTAGATTGTTTTGAATGATGTTGTTTGGTGTGGTCTTCTTGGTCTGTTCTTGGAAAAATTCTCATTCCCCTGGAATATTATGCTTCTTGAACCCTGTCGTAGCCCTAAGTTCCATTTCTCCTCTTTAAGTCGATCAGGAGCGATGGTTCATTGGAGCTTTGGGAGGTGGTGTTCTGGCTATCATCAGTTCTTCAGGGAATGAGACCCTAGTTCCAGGTATTCGGTGAAGGGCGGTGACGACGTTGTAGTTTCTTTCTTGAAGTGTTGATGAAGACGATGATCAAACATGATGTGTGATGATGGTGGTGACGATGGTGAAGAGATGTCGGCAGTGTGATTATGGCGGTTACGTGATGGTGATTGGTTGGAAGTGAGTTGAGGCGGTTTCTCGGTTTGATGGTTTTTTGAAATTCAAATTTTAAAATTTGTATCTAGGGTCGTGGTTTTTGGATTGGTGGTTTTTTGCGGTTGTTTGAATTTATGAATTTTGAATGTGATGTTTAATGGCTTTAGGTTACGTGGGATGTGATGGTAACTCATTTTGGTTCCCACTTTTCCAAAAAGTGGGTTTTTTAAATAATACAAAAAATTGGATTCTGGTCGAACTATTTATTGATATAAAAAATGTTTCCAAATTTTTTTATTAATAATATTTAATAATAATATTCATCTCAATTCATGATATTTTATATATATCTACATTTAAGAAGTACCATATTTAACACAATCATGTGATTAGTTGGGTTCACATTACACTCAATCCTATTACTACATTTATCCGCACCCTGGTTGGAATTATGGATAATAAAGGAAATATATTGAATAGAAAATGCATTTAATTAGTGTAGGTATTATGGAATCATGGCTAGTTGCATAAAGATACTAGAAAATTAAAGGAATGCATAAAATAAAAAAGGTTCACTATTTTTCAAGACACAACTGACCTATAGACTTTTAGGAATGGAAGGACGAATTGGGGGGAAATTAAACACCTAGAATTTGAATTGTGTTCATTTTATATTAAGTTTTTTTAAGTTATTATGTATTTTTAGATGTTTTTGGGATGTTCTAGAGAGATTTTGAAACTTTATAATTGTTTTTTTAGGTTCAAGGTATGCACGTAGTTAGGGGAAACCATTCATAATTCCCAAGTAATCATATATTTAAAAATTGAAGTCTATCATGAATTTCATGTTTGGAAAATGGGTTGGTTATACCATATATTCAAATCATATATTCTTTGATACATTAAAATAGTTGATAAACCTTGAAATACCAAATCATGTGTCCAAAAAATATAATTTGGGTTATCTAAGGTAACACTTTCATTATTGGTGCATGGTTTTTCAAGCCATATACCCAAAACAAGTGAAATTTTAAAGATATTTGAAAATTTGATATTACCCTAAACATTATTTATAATACACTTAATGTGTCCTTCCTCTATATGGTTAATGAACCATAAGGAACCAGTGGGAAATTTTTTTGATCCTCTTCATTTTAAATCTCTCCCTCTTTAAATATTGGTTTGTATGACCTTATGTTAAAAGGTATTTCTATTTTTACTCATTCTATCTTAAATTCTTATTTTCCTTTGGAATTAATCATATTTTGAGTTATCCATACCTGAATATTTTATTTAATGTTTGTTTTTATGGGTAATTTTTTGTGATCCATTGTAATGCCTCGACCCTTGTTTCCCAGAGTTAGTGCCTTATTACTTAGCATTGGTATTATCGCAATGGATCAAGTCCTGAAATACCAATCAGTTTAGTAGCTTAGTAAGTAATAGATACAAATATAAGTTTTACATTATATTATGAAATGAAAAAAAACAACCTTTTTTCTCATTTTAACACATTAATCTCCCATAGAATATCCCTGCAGGTCAGTCATAATATACTTCTTCACATCCTGGAAAAAATAAAACATAGGAAGGGTTGATCTTAGGTGCTCAGTAAGGATAAAAATATAGAGGAAACTTCCGTAAATAAGAATAAACATTTTTGAAAATTTATAAGACTAAAACACAAGCCTTTTAAACATAAACTTCAGTATAATATTTCAAAGATAAATAAAATAATTCCATTTACTTATTCACGTGGATATTCTACTAGTCAAATAATCACATGTAATATCAATAGCTAATTTCATAATGATGGAATGCATAATTCCAGACATCATAACAACATTTTCAAGGCCTCATTCAAAGAATACAAATAATATTTTTTCAATTCCTTGTGTCGAGACACTAGTTTTTCTCATGAGACCTATAGATTAATTGAGGAGTTATAGCGGGCACCACCCGTTACTTACTAAGTCCAATGCATTCCTCATACAAAAATCTTGAAATATAAAAAAACTTCTATATTAAAACTAGCATAAGAAATGTCAATACATAAAACATAAACCATAAATTGTATAAAATTATCACACCTGTAGTGAAACATATCACAAAACCTTCAATACAATATGGAAGATTGTTTCATAATAAATTAGCTTCAAACTAGCATAAAATCGAATAAAGGATGTTGACATAGATAAAATCAAAACTATTTGAGAGAAATATATCATTCTATTTTGAAATAATTTAAAATTCATGTAATTTTATAAGAAAAAATTTATTTCTAAAATATTCTTATAATCTTTAAAGGAAAGATTTTAAGGTGTTATAATGGTAGAAAATATCTTCACCCTCTTTATAAGATAAAAAATCATTCTTTCCTTAATTTTGTCGAAAAGGTCGTAAAGGACCTTGTTTAGAAAATGAAAGAATGATTCATTTATAAACATCTTAAGAAAATTTAAGCAAGGGTATAAATGACTTTAACCCATAGTCTAGGGTACGTTAACCTCTTGTATAAAAGGTAAATAATTTTTATTAAATTATACAATAACCCTATACATTAATATGATATTATATATGATCTTCTAATATTGTCCTGTTAATAATATTTATGTAGTATCATTGTTTCGGGTGTTAACTAATTTATTTTCCTATATATGTTTTGTTACATAAGTAATTTTTGTTATGGATAGGATATATTTGATTCATATCTAAAATGATATTATGTTCTTAAATATTTTTTTAATCATAAAATGAAAATTATTCTTGAATGGTTATGATGGGGAATGAATCTCATCGCGTTTGTGGAGACGGTAATCCGTACGTATGCACTGGTGATAATACCATTCTATTGATGGTGAAAATGTATGTAATTGGATGGTATATCATATATAAATAATAATTAACTAGTTATATTTATTATTTATATCATTTATAATCATTATTATACCCATCTAAATAATGAAGTGTTTGAATAACAAAGTACCCCATGATGTGGAGACGGTAAGTCATACATACGCACGTATATTGACTTTTCATTCATAGGATGGATAGAATAATGAATATGGTTGTAACATATTTATAATAAAATCACATTATGTATAATGTACAGGAGGTATTTGTTTCTTATGGAAACAACAAAGAAATAGGATATGGAAGAAGAAAAGAACTTTGAAAGAGGTGGTGAAATTATTACCTCTTCTTCGGGTGTTTCCTTTTGAGTCTATCAAAATAGCTCCCTAGGTTTGCGTTATGATCAATGTTAGGACTCTAGGTCAATGTGAGGGTTTTGGGGAGGATATTTGAGCAGGGTTTGGCCATGAAAAATTACTTTGGAGGTGTGATTTTGAGAAAACTGAAAGTACCTTTTTATAAGGGAGGAGGGGGGCACATTAGGAAAAGCTTGAAATATTATATTATTATACAATCATATTTTATTTATAATAGATGTAAAAGGATTTTATTCGACGATAAGGTGAGTATAGGTAGAAAACCTCTCATCTAATAGGTTCTATATATGTTTAAGTCAACATATTAACCTTATCTTTTATATTTAACTCTTAGTTAAATAGTTTAACTTTTACCATGTATTCTTGTATTATTATAATAAATTGTTAATAAACTTACTATAAAAAGACAAGAAAACCCCAGGAGGTTAATCATTGATATATATAACCTTATATATGTCATTTGGTTTAACCTTAGATTTCTTGGAATATTATATCAATTAATAATATAGTATTTGTTTTAAAAACTCAATTATGTCAATTTTTTCACTATTTGGTATTTTCTTTTTGTGAAACTCATAACAACGTTATCACTTCAAAAAATATTTTTTTCATCAAATCAAATATGTCATATTAACCTATAAAATTAGTGTAATTCATCAAATGTCTCAATTTACATTTATTTGGATATTTATAATATCAATTTGTTTTATCTTTCAATAATAAGGTGATTACATCATCATCATTGTGTCATAAATAAATTTAATTATTTAATGAATATAAATATAATAAAATTAAGTGGAAAATATTTTTATCTTTCTAATTAATATTTATAGTTGAATTTATCTTATTATAACCTTATATTAAAAATGGTTTAGTTATTAAACATTGAATTTAAGACTTTTGAGTCTTCTTTAAATAAAATAATAATAAATGTTCTAATCTAATCCATGTGGACCAAAAGGATCATATATTATTCCTATGGTTTATTTTGGTCTATATACACTAATAAAATAGAATTATGACATGTGTTGAAGTAATTATAATATCATATTTTACATTTAATTACCCTATTTACTTTTAACTGTGGTAAATAAAAGTCAAAAGTTAGTATTCACCAAAAAATTCATATTATTGAATGACATATTACTTACTGATTTCAATCATGTCTCTCAGATTTTTTAAATTCAATTCACTGAAATGGTATAATTATCTTTTAGGTAAATTTGAAAATGCGCCTAGAAGGTGGGTAAAAGACGGTAAAAAGTTCAATAAAATTTTATATATCTAATATTATTATAAAAGAACTACAATGAATTACATTGAGCATATATAAGTATTATGTGTCTATTTTGATATAAAATAAATTTAAATAAAATAAAAAATTATTTAAATAAAAATTAGGTTTTATACAATAACGTAGTGTTTTTAACTATTCATCAAAAATTAAAAGTTTTCAGAAAAAAACCAAAAAATCACCCTAAGATAATTTTGATATTCCAAATAAAAAAATGAAGTCAATTTTGAAAAATAAAATTTAAAAATTTTCAAAAAATCTGTATTACTATTCATAATGGCTAGTTTGATTGGTCCTGGTGTGATAGAACTCCATGTTCTGTACAACGCAAGCTATTGTATTTATTCAAAAAGAAGCATATCGTGGAAGCTTGGGGTGTTACATTATTCCCTCCTTCAAATAATTTCATCCTTGAAATTTCTAAAATATTACAGCATAAATAGATTTGAGTGGTTCTTGATCATAAGTTCCTCAAGTTCACAAATTGCCACTTCCATCTTTTGGTTTCTTTATAGAACTTTCACCAAACGAGTCGTTGAGTTTCTGAGCACATGTTCTCTGGTATCAAGAATCCTGACAGGCTCTTCAAAATCAGATAGATTTGGTTCAAGTTATATTTCTTTGTAGGTGGGTATGTGTGTTGGGACAGGCATGTATTTTCTTAATAGTGATACATGGAACACATCATGAACTTTGGACAGACTTGGTAGAATCTCGAAATGAAAATCTATAACTCTAATTCGTTCTAGAATTTTGAAAGGTATGATGTACCTGGGACTTAATTTACCCTTCATTCTGAAATGTATAACACCCTCCCATGGAGATACCTTTAAGAGAACATGATCTCTTACTTGAAATTACAAATATTTCATTTGGTTATCGGCATGGATCTTTTGCCTACTTTGAGATACTTTGATGTGGGTTTGGATAATCTCCACCTTTTCCATTATTTCCTCAACATGTTCTCGGCCTATGAGTTTTCTTTCAAACATCATCACAACAAGTTGGTGTGAAACATCTCTTTCCATATAAAGCTTCATATAGTGCCATCTGAATACTAGAATGGAAGCTATTGTTATAAAAAAAATTTACAGGAGGTAAATAATGATCCCATATACCTTGAATGTCAAGTTTGCAAGATCTCAACATGTCTTCTTAATTTGGAATATTTTGTTCTGATTTTCCATGAGTTTGAGGGTGGTAGTCAGTCCTCAAATGAATTTCAGTATCCAGGGCTTTCAGAAGACTTTTCCAGAATCATGATGTAAAATGGGGATCATGATCAGAAACAATCGATATGGGTACACCATGAGGTCTTACAACTTCATTAATATATAGTCTTTCTAAATGTTCAAGTAGAAAATCTTCTCTTATAGCATGAAAATGTGTAGACTTTGTAAGACGATCAACAATGACTCATATTTCATCATTCCTCTTAAGAGTCATTGGTATCCCCCTGACAAATTACATCATATTATCACACCATTTCCACTCAAGTGTGGGAAGAGGTTGCATGACTCCTCCAAGATATTGTCTTCCAGCCTTAACATGTTGACAACCCATACATCTTGATAAATAATCAGCAATATCCATCTTCATCCCACCAAAAATGTTCCTTCAAATATTTATACATCATAGTGCTACTTGGGTGTCTATAGAAATTGGAGCTATGAGCATCATCCAACAATCCCCTTGTAAGATCATGTATATAAGGAACACAAAGTCCCTTCCCAAAATTTAAAATTCCATATTCATATATGAATTCAATAAATTTCCCATCATTCACAGAATTAATTTTCTCCTTAAACTCATCATCACCATTCTGAGAACTTTTTTCCCATTCTAGTAAAGATGGTTTGGCAAAAATTTGAAAAATTATTGATGTTTCACGTTCTATGATTATTCCCATATTCATCTTTACTATATCCATGAACTTAGGATCCCTTTCAACTCTCATATTGTTCCAAACTCCATGATCCTTTCTACTCAAAGCATCTTCCACCTTATATTCATTCCCCAGGTGGTAGTGTATAGTTCAATCATAATCGTTGAGTAGTTCAATCCATCGTCTTTGCCTCATGTCGAGTTATTTTGGTGAGAAAATATACTTAAAACTATTTTGATCAGTATATATCTCACATTTTTCACCATATAGATATTCTCTCCATATAATCAAAAAAAATATTATAGTTGCCAACTCAAAATCCTAAGTGGGATTGTTTGGTTCATGAATATTTAGTTTCCATGTTGTATAGGCAATTAATCTATCATTCTGCATAAGAACAAAACCAAGTCCTTTCTTTGAATCATCACTAAAAATAACAAACATGTAATTCCTCGATGGTAGATTCAAGATATGAGAATGGACTAATATTCTCTTTAGTTCTTCAAAACACTTTCCATGCTCTTTTTTTCAAACAAATTTAACCCCTTATCGTGTGATCTTGGATAATGGGTTAGCCAATCAGGTAAAATCTTGGACAAAATGCCGATAAGAACCTATTAAACCAATAAAACAGTGTACCTCAGTTATACACGTCAGTGCTAGACATTCTTTTATTACTATTTTCTTAGAATGATCAACAGAGATTCCATCCTTAGATACAATATGACCATGAAAATAAATCTTCTGAAGCTAGAATTCACACTTGCTAAACTTCCCATATAATTCATTTCTTCTAAGAGTCTTTAGAATAGTATGAAAGTAATTTTCAGGATATTAATAGCTTTTTAAGTATACCAATATATCAATAATAAATACCACTAAAAATTCATAAAGATATTACTTGAAATCCTTATTCATTGGATCCATGAAGATAGAGGGTGCATTATTCAAGACAAAAGGCTTTACTGTAACCTCACAATGCCCATACCTGGTATGAAATGGTGTCTTTGTAATGTCTTCCTTCTTCACACCCAACTAATTATATCCATATCAAAGGTCAATATTTGAAAAAAAATTAGCTCTATAAAGTTGGTCGAATAAATCATTGATGCGATGTATGGGGTACTTGTTCTTTATTTTTATAGAATTGATCTACCTGTAGTCAATGCACAACCTCATAGATCCATCCTTTTTCTTAATAAAATGAACATGGGCTCCCCATGGAGAAATACTAGGGAGAATAAATCCTTTATTACTCAATTCCTATAGTTGTTTCTTTACTTCCATTAATTCCACAGCGGCCATTCTATAATGGATCTTTGATATAGGGCTTGAACCAGAAATTAAGTCAATGGAAAACTCAATTTCTCATTCTAGAGGATGTTCAGGTAAATCCTCTAGAATCACATCAACATATTCTTTCGAAATAGTTACGTCATATATTTGAACATTATTTTCATCACCCATAGTAATTTCATTCTCTTCCTCCCCAATAATTTTTTTAGTAGAGATATTAGGGGTGGATCTAGATAAGAATTAGGTTTTTTGTTTCTACTCTTAAGATAATGTACTCTTTATCACTATCAAAAATTGTAAGCTCTTTCTTCTTAAAATATATTTTTTCATCATTTTCAAAAATCCAATACATATCAAGGATTATATCAAATTCAATCATGGGTGAGACAGTGAGATTAGTAGATAAAGAACATTTATATTCCCTAATGGGAACTGATTCACAAAACATTGTTTCAATGATACTTCCCTTCAGATTTTCGACTGACAACTCCCTTGTTAAATCAAATTGGAAATATCTAATTTTCATAGAAAACTAGAAAGATATGAAAAAATGAGAGGATCCCAAATCAAATAAAGAATTGGGTAAATTTGAGGAAACCATAAAATTACCTTCCACCACGTCACTCAGAGCTTCAACCTCAGTAGTAGTGATCGCATTAACATGCCCTTGCTCCCATGGCCTTTTTTTGAGGTAAGTTTCCCTGTTAAATAGGAAAATTCATTTTCATAATTCCCCATTTCTCAATAATTGTACCATTCAACATTGAGAGCCTCTTTCCTTCCCATGAAATCATGAATTTGGTGAAATTTTTCACCACACTTGTAATGTTATCTCATTCCCTTCAGTATAGTACTGAGGTGTTTCTTTACACATTTACTGTAGGATGGAAATTCAAATTTTCACCTCTTCTCCTTATTCTCATTTATAGAGTGTTCAGCAGATCTCTTCTTTTCTTGCATTGATTTCAAGTCGTAAGAATTAGAGAATTTGTTTTCTGTCTTGATAGCACCTGAGACAATATCTTCGTATGATGAGAAGGGTTGTGAGACTTATTATAAATGAAGAAATGGTTTTAACCCATTTAATAATCAATCAATATTACTAATTGGGATATGTATATAATCTGCTCTGTGCCTTTATAACGTTGTAAATTTAGCCTCATACTTTAGGAAATTCCCATCCTTTTTTCTCCTTAGACACATAAATTATCTTTTCGTATCCGCTCGATGGTCCCAAGTAAAGTATCTTTCTAATAAAATCTCTATAAACTCTCTACATTACATATTTTATATGTATTAATCTTAATTTTTGTTTTGAATTAATGACCTCCATTGATATGCATCTCCCCTGAGGCAATAATCTGCCATGACAACTTTTTCCCTTTTTCCACTCCACAAAGAATAAAATATTTTCTATAAGAAACTTATCCATTTCTCAAATAAAAATGTATTTGTAGTACCATTTAATGTTGGTGGTTGTTTCCTCATGATGTGTTATAACATTGATCATCTGCGTTGTGGATCAGGGTGCTCCATACGGGTGAAGTTATTATTCATAACCTGAGTGAGTTGTCCCATTTTGGTGATAAGATGATCAGCACCAGTTCTATCAACAGCTCCACTATAATTATCTTTAGTATGAGGGAAATCCCTACACGGATTGAAAACGTTGATATGGTTTATATTCCTTCCACTAGCCTCCATTTCTAAAAAATGGCATACACTGTGTTAATTTAAGAATCACAATACACAATTCCAAACTTGTAAAACACGTAACATAAATTGAACAGTTTATGGATATAATCCATCACCATAAAAATATTTTCTTTGAGAAGGTATATACTCATAAATCCTTTATAATGGTTTGTAAAAAAATGAGAATTATCTTAAACATATCCCCCGGGAGTGTCGTAACCAATAGTTCAGCAAGGCCCGATGTCGTGTACCATGATACCACGGGTCAAGCCCAAAAACTATTCAATATTGGGAAGTCACTCTCAAAATAAGTGCCAAAAAAATTGAAAAATAAAGTATTTTATGAGAGATAAGTCCAATAAATAACTATAAAATTCAAAATAAACATGTTTTAAGTATTTTATTATACTTACCTCTTTAGTTTAACCCTCTGGTAAACCAGTTTTAACATTACATGTGGTAACTGATTTTTTCTATTTTTACAACTCATTATGACCAAAAATTAAGTTGAAATTATTATATATTATTAATTATGATGATAAAAAATTCAGAATCATCTTTATGAAATTAAATTAACATAATTAGAAGAATTTAAATCAAAATTAAACTTGCAGACATGTTAAAAAAAGGTTTTTCAAGAAATGAATTTTTCAAGCATAAGATGATGTTATAATAACTATATGACAAGTAATCATAATTAAATGAAAATAAATTAATATTTATAGATATATAATCCATAAATTTAATTAAAATAACTCCTCATTTTGGGTAATTTTAATTAGTTAAAATGAAGAAGCATTTTTTACATTAAAGTAGTTTTCAAACAAATGTGTTTTAAAGCCCAAAAATAAATATATATTAAAATAGAATATAAAGATGATTTAAATGTAATTATTAAGATATAAAAAACTAAATAATAATTAAGTTTCATTGAAATCAAATTAAAATAATAATTCTAATTTTAAATTACTTAATATGTTAAAAAAATTGAATTTTTTACCTACAATCGATATTTTTCACTATTCACTAAACAAATCAATATTTCCCGAAAAAGTAAAAAATTTAACCCTAAGTTATTTTTTGATATGATTATCTAAAATATTATGTTAATTTTAAAAAATTGTATTTCTAAAAGTTTAAACATTAAATTATAATATTTTGTCACCCAAAGCAATAAAAAAAATTGAAGGAAAAATATTTTTTTATAGAATAAAAAATCTTTAATAAAGGTGAGTACTTATTTATTAATAAATTATAAATAAATTTATTAATAACTATATATATATAATATTATTTACTACTATTCATACCCTTTAATTTAACATCTTGGTTATATTAGTCACATTTAAATATTATTATTTTAATATTATATCGTGGTTCGTTTAAACTCAGCGTTGCGTGTTGAATACGCTATAAAACATAGCGTTACTTTAAAATATAGGGGTACAACAAAAGTGAACCTAGAGAAGATTTAAA